>QXEO01001005.1:0-230292 GCA_007115705.1 Dactylis glomerata
AGCGAACTTACGTGTACTTACATTTTTTTTAATACTTACATAATAGGCCGCTTTAGGTAAACAAGTTTCTGAGCGGACAGTAATGGGCCGTAGAGATAAAATGAGCTCTGCCACCCATGTAACGGGCTTATACGTGTGTTGTAAACCCCTCTTTTTTCTGTTTAATGTCATTTGACTCTAAGATACTGAGAGCTCTAGGAAGACAAGATATTCTAAAAAGAGAATGATAAATTAAAGCTCGCCAGGAACGTAATGTAACATGATAGGATATACTTTTTAGCATGATATCCTCAAAGGCATAGTTCAGGTAGTCTGAGACAAATGTGAAGAGGGAAGGGCTTAGATTGGGGACATGTGAGGTTTAATCACATACTGGGAATAGGCAAAATTGGACCAACTTACAAGAGATCTATCAGGCAACAAACCAGTTGAATGAGATAGCAAGAGTGAACAATGCCTATTTGTACACCACGCATCCACACGTGTAACTCGCTCGCTTTTGTATTTATTCTCATTTCGTCGTTGACTTGCAACTAGACAAAAATGTATTTATTTATTGGGAAAATTTGGTACATGACACTATTATTTTTGGCGTTGCCAAAACACGCTGCCCAATTATGTCTTTGCCAGAACACACCACATTGCCAAAATGGAAAATTTAGCATATTTTTCTTCAAAACCGGTCATCTCAAACAAAAGTGCCAAACTTTTCATTTTTTGCATTGCAGGCAAATGTGTCACAAAATTGTAATGGTACCTAGCAAAGACCAATTAGACAGTGTTTCGACAAAAACCAAAAAAGAACAGTGTCCTATAGCAAATTTTCCCTCATTTTCAGTTGTATGGTTTACTAATCTTATCCATCCGCGTCTGCATTAAGCACAAACCGAAGATAAACATCTAGGTTTAGGTGCAATAGGTCATTCGTGATGGAGATATCTCAAAGGGTGCCCCGGCACACAACTCCGTGCCGGACAAATACATCTTCCCATCAGAGAAGCGTGCCTCCCTACCGCTCTCCATCGACATCGCCCTCCCGCAGCGTGGCGGACCAGATCATACCAATCTAGTTTGGTTAAAGTCAAGTCGTCAATAAGCCGCATTAGCACTTGTTCTCTATCAAAAATGTTGATGGAAGAAAATGTTAATTTCCGGATGAATATTTCATTCCTAATACACTTGTGAGCCCGGGAAAATCTTTCTCAAGCCAGACTTGTACTCTTAGTACGGTGTTGACCATCTTTTTTGTTCAAAAGCCAAGTGACATCATCCGAAACAGAGCTCAACTCCATGGCCACGGCACAATTCACAATGGCATCTCACTAAACGATAATATCAGAATGCAGTATATTTCTCTAAAAGGAAAAGTGAAATCGTCAGCCATCATTTGTCCAACTGTCTAGAGGAGAAGGGAATATTATGCACGCAAGTTGGGCTAGCCGGCTACCACCATAAGAAAGGGCGTTTCTAATCCAAGAATCAAATCTCTTAAGAAATTTGGCGTCCAGGAACTCCCAATCATAACGTTTTAGAGCAGAGATAGTTACAGGCACTCCCAAAGATATTTCAAAGGAAGAACTCCCAACTTGACATTTAAACATATTGGCGCAGAAATGACAGTATTTGGAACATGAATTCAGACTTCTATGAGCACTATGATCAAAGGGTGCAGGCCGGAACGGCAAGTACCTCGTCGTGTACCTGGCCGCGGCCGGTGCCGCTTCGCCCTCACTCACGTCCTGATCCATGCCCACTAATGGGTATTGAATCAATCAATCAACGTCCAGAGCAAAAGAACAAAGCATTACCAGAGGCGAAAAAAACCAGCCAAACAACAGCTCTCGCGACCATGGCCGCGACGGACCACGCGCCCGCGCCGCCGCCGCCATGATCTCCCTGCTCCGGCCGCCCCTGCCTGCTCCGAGCTCAGTTCCGGGCTCCTCTCCGCGCCCTCCTTCCGCCCAACTCGAAGCCCAGCGTCGCCCTCGCCGGTGTCGCGGTGGACGTGCGCCCCGGCCTCCGCCATCGCCGCCGCGCCGATCTCCCTCGTCCGGACTTCCCTGCTGCCTCAGCGTCCAGATAATCAGCAATCTTCGCCCCGTGCGCCCCCTGCACCTGCCGCGGGCCTAGGTGAAGAGCGGGGCTGGCAGCAAGTGGGTTCCGGCTGTCGCTCAGGCCGAGCCATTCTGCCCCCATCTTCGAGGGTGGAAGCGCTGGAGCGGAGCCTCGCCTTCAAGAGGTGGGCTCGAGGGCGATGCTTCCGCTGTCTCGAGCGTGGCCACCATGTTGGCACACCTGTCGGGAGCCCTTCCGTTGCATCCGTTGCCGTCGTCCGGGTCATCGGGAGCGTACTGTCACCCGCCGATCTTCAGTCGGCGGCTCTCCTAGATCTCCAAGCCGCCCTCCATCTGCTGGTTCTCCTCGCCCTTCGCAGTCCCGGACCTGGGCCGAGGTTGTGCGCCAATCATCACCGACTGCCTCGCCATCTTCCCCTCCCAAGGTTGGCGGGGATGCCTCTGTCCGCGACGTTCGGGACTCCGACTTGCAAGCCCAGTTTGCTTCTCTGCGCACGGAGCTCCTCCAGCTTGTTGCGGATCGTATTGAAGAGGTGACTCGGCCCCTGCGGGATGAGGCTGCTGCAATCAAGCTTTGGTTAGCGCGAGCTGTTGGAAGTTGGAGCGTGCGGAGGCGCCTTCTACCTGTGGTGTTGGGTGCGCCCCTGCTCGTGCTTCGGATGATGGGCTAATGGATGCTAAGCTCTCTGAGATCTTTGCCCCTTCTCGCCTGTCCATCGCGTATGCGGCTCGCCTCTTGTTGGCTTGGACGACGTTCATCTGTCTCCCAAGTGCTCCGCTGGCCCTTCACCACTGCTACCAGATGCACATGAAGATACTGCTGCATCTCTTGAGGGTCTTCAGGACTCCATCTCTGTTGATGCTGGGGGCTTTGGGTTGGCTGAGCTTTTTGTTGAAGCTCCAGTTGATCTTGAGGTGGACGACTCCACCAAGCTTTGCGATTTCTTAGCCATCTTGGCTTCGAAAAAGCAGGCGCCCATGTCGCCCTTGCATGGGCCTTTAGAAGAGATCTCTGTTGACGCCAGTGTCGTTGTTCCTTCAACCGTGGCTACGGAGGACATTCAAGTTGATCCAGAAGATCCTGTCGCTGACAAGCGCAATGCCTTCTTATCATTGGTTTTTCGGCCATTGCCTCCGCCGATCCTTGCTACGCCGGGCTCTAGGCGCGTCCGTGCTACTACGGAGGTGGCCACCACACCTCGTCGAAGTGCTCGCATCGAGAAGCAGAAGCGGAAGCGAAAGGATGCTACAACTCAGGAGTTGCTCGCGCGCTCTTTGGGCCTTCTAGAAGAGAACGCTAAGTTTGATGATGATGCCCTTGCCGCCTTCAACGACAAGTTTAAGACCCCAATGTCGCCTCGGTCCATCACGATGCTTGGCTCCCTTGCGAAAAAGATGGAGAAGGTGAAAAAGCCCAAAGGCAAAAAGGTCGGCGCCAAGAAGAAGGCGACTGAGATTACATGAGTGATGCAATTGTTGCATCCTATGTGGGAAATCGTCGAATATGTGGCAGGCTTTGGGTGTCTTTGTGTTTTTCCTTGTTGCTTTGTTGGTTCGGGTTTTGGGAGTAGTTCGCATGTCGAGTTCTCAAGTTGTATGGTTTTCGATCTAGTTTCCCTATAAACTGGATCATTTTCCCTCTTCTTAATGAATAGCCAGAGCTCCTGGCGTTTGCGCTAAAAAAAAGAACAAAGCATTCTCCTTACTTGGCAAGGAATGATCCGACTAGATCAGATCGAGATCAATCCCAGCAGGAATCTACATTTGCACACCACCAGCTTATACTCCCACTGTCTTCTAGCCATTTATATCAACTATACTAGTTAAGCTGCCTCCTTCTCCACTCCATCAAAGCTCCATTGGTCGTCAGACAACCAATAGAGCTGTTGTCCAATGTCCCGGCACACAACTCCGTGCCGGACAAATACATCTTCCCACCAGAGAAGCGTGCCTCCCTACCGCTCTTCATCGACATCGCCCACCCGCAGAGTGGCGGCCCAGATCATACCATTCTGTGTAGTGTTTGTTAAAGTCAAGTCCTCAATAAGCCACATCAGCACTTATTATGGGCATGTTTGTCCGTGAGGACAAATGCTCAGAGAAACGAAACATGGAGATTTGGATTGTATATGATACATACTTCTCCACAAGCCGTGCTTTATGATATTGCAAATACTGGGGTTTTGTGTCTGCACCCAAAGGCTGAGGTTCCTTGGAGATGTGATGGAATCTTTAGTTGAAAGCCTGCAAAATCATAGTTGGAAGCTGGTCAACATCATGTTGAATGTTCCTAGTACATTGTTGAAAGCAGTTCTCTAACTGAAAGCTTTGCCCTTTTTCAAGAAAGCAGTAGATGTTCTGTCATTCGAACAGATAGAAAGCAAAATACATTTGAATGAGCAGAAACAACAAAAGAAGGGCTAGAACAAAGCTTTGCATCTTCTACATTTACATGATCGCTCGTCGCACGCTTGTCCTCTTCGTCCAAGCTGCGTTAGAAGGGGTGCTCGAGCCCGGTTGAATTCGGATGCGTCACCTCAGCGCCAGAACTCTCTGGTCTGCCAGCAGTTCCGGTCCTGCGTCGGGTGCAGCCGGTGCCGCTTCGCGCTAACGGTTCCTGCACGAATGAGAGCATCTATCACTTAACTCCAATCAGAGCATCCATCAGCTAACAGCAACTCACTACAGGAATGAAGGAAGACGCCGAGGGCCGACACCTACGCCGACGGCCAAATGTCGGTGCCGTCGGCGTAGGCCGCCTCCAGAATAGCCCACGAAGGAGACCGTCGGCGTAGGGTGGCCGTCGGCGTAGGAGGCCATACGCCGACGGCAGCCGTCGGCGTACTCCAGGCCGTCGGCGTAGGTGGAGACACGTGGCCAGGAAGCTTCCCGCCGTCACGGCGTTACCTATACGCCGACGGCCGCCCTCGGTGTACTCCAGGCCGTCGGCGTATACCCTGCATACGAATGTAAGATTAGGTCATTAGCATGGCCGTTACCTCGTCCCTCCATGCATGGCCATAGGAACGTATAAATGAGGGCTGCATGCCGTAGGCTTTCGTCCTGCTTCGCCTAGCTTAGCTCTACTCTACTAGTTTATGTTGCTCTCTGTACTTCGATGGCGTGCATGCACAGTGAAGAGTGTGAGGAACTAGTACATGACGCCGTATATGCACTGTCACGAACAAGAACAGTGAGGTGTTCTTCGGCTGGAAGCAATCTGTCGAACCTTTTTTGTCTGTGGATATCTGTCTGTATCTGGCTACACCGCAGGGGGTTTTGCTTCGGTTCGCTGCCACGAAAAAGATGGGACGCTCTGTCCATCCTTGTCGATGGATTTCGTGTCGCAAGAACACGGGGTACCACGCGACGGACCCGAAGATTCGAACGCAGGGGGCTAAACGTGTGAGATCTTGGATCGCAACGAAACACGGTGATGGAAGCCTCGATTGTCGGACGCGCAACGCACTGCAGAGAGGGAGACCGAGCTTTACCCAGGTTCAGGGCCCTCGTGGTGAGGTAAAACCCCTACTTCCTGCCTTCTTGTATTACGACGCGACACCTCGCGAGGAGTACAAGGCCTTGGTTACAAAGCTCTAGCTGGCCAGAGGTTGAAGAACCTGCGTGCCCAACTAGCAGCTTTGTAGAAGATGAAGATTAGATCAGACCGGTCCCCTCTAAGGGGTGGCCTCCCCTCCTTTTATAGCGCCAAGGGCCTCCTTCCCCTTATCTTCTTGGGGAAGGGGTTGCCACACACGGCCAAGGAGGGAGGACAGCTGTAGACTAGGCTCTTCTGTAGACTTGGTCTTTGCAGGGTCGGGGCGCCGGTCCACAGGAGTGGGTGGAGGAAGCTGACGTCCTCCCCTGGCGCCCTGCACCGTCCACGCTATATTTGGGGGGGTGGCCAACTGCCACTGTGCCGCTTTAGGCAGGCACAGCGAAAGTTGGTCTCCTCCCTGTCGGGGGTAGCGTGGGAGGTACGCGGCCTTCTGCCCGTTATCTTCTTGCTCCGCACGAAACCGTGCTGAGCTGACGTGGGCGTCCCTTCTCTCCTCACCAGCAGGGCTCGTGAGGAGGTCTTTTGGTCCTTAGCGGTTTCCGTCGTCGTTCTCCTCACGAGGCGCCTCCTCGTGAGGGTCTTCTCCGAAGCGAAGATTGCTGATTATCTCCTGGGCTGAAGATGGGCCGATGACGGGGCCCAGGAGCAGGTGGACCGGGATACCCCGGTATCCATTACACCGACAGTAGCCCCCGGGAGCCCGGCCCACAACGCGCCCTCTTGAGGAAGCGAAGGGTCGGGGGCCCCCGAAGCTGCTGGGCCCTCCAACGGCACGCGTCAACCGCGCGGTCAGAGGACCATGTGAAGAAGCGGAGATCGTGGGCACGTGGCACCCCCACGTTGGCGAACAAAGCGGCGCGGAGGCCGTGGGAAGTGGGGTAACGGGCGTTTTTCGAACCGTCGCGTCAAGGCCGACGCTTCGGAAACCGCGCCCTTGCTGCCCCCCCCCCCCTTAAAAGCTTGGCAGGGAAGGCTTCTTCCCCTTTTTCCACAACACACCGCCGCCGCCACCTCCCTTCCGAAGATCTTGAGCACCAAATCCCCTCTAGCCCCCAATCTTCCCGCTGCACCTCGCCCCCGCCCAGAGCAATGGCACCGCGCCGGGCCATCGGAGCAGCGAGGTCTTCCGGAGCGGCGCCGCGACCGGCGTCGCCCCTGCTTGAATCTCGCATCAAGAGCAGCCGCGAGCTCCAGACCGTCCGGGAGATGGTCGGGAGCAGCAAGAATGAGTGGGGCGCCACCCGCATCTGGCACGGCCGCGCGCCGCGGGACACTCTGCCCGCGACAGCGCGGCCCTTCTTCCTCTTCTCCGTCTTCGCCGGCCTGCTGCCGCCGTTCTCCCCCTTCTTCTTGGCGATCCTGGAGACCTATGGGATCCAGGCCATCCATCTGCATCCCAAGTCCGTCACCTTGCTGGCGGTTTTCGCCTACGCCTGCGAGGCCTGGATCGGCATCAAGCCATCGGTGGCGTACTTCCGCCACCTCTTCTCCCTCCGGTCCTCTGGGCTCAACCAGAGTTCCGGATGCGTCTCCTTCATTGCCACCGCCGGGACAGAGGGCGACTTCATCGACTTGAAGTGGATGAAGAAGGTCGAGGACTTTCGGAGCCGCTGGTTCTTCGTCGACATCCTCGAGGAATCGGAGCTCTTTCTCGTGACGGGGATCCCTCCCGTCAAGCTCACCACCTGGGCCAGCGAGGCCCTGCCGGAGGAAGCCCTGAAGACGCTCCGCCCACGGATCCGAGATCTCCGCGAGGCTGGTGTTACGGGGACCATGGTCGGGGTGGAATTTGTCACCCGACGCATCGCCCCCCTGCAGGACCACCGCCGGGAGATCTGGGGGCACAGGTCCGGAGACGGCCTCAGGCTCCACCTCGGCGAGCTCAACGCCGACGCTCGGGAGGAGGTAATAAGAGCCTTCTTCTCTTCTGCTGCCATCCCCGCCATTCTGCGCAATGCCCTCCCGATCTACTGCCTGGGCGCTCGGGAGACCAGTCGCGTTACGGCGGGGGTCTTGAAATTCAACGCCTGGGGCCCGTTCCTTGCCAACGGCGTCGTGCCTGGTCCCCTCCCGAGCGCACCAGCGGCAAGCTCGGAGCAGGGCTCGGCGGCTCGGGGAGCGGGGCCCTCGAGCTCCGGAGACGACGACGACGACGACGACGACGACGACGCGGAGTCCGGCGGGCGGCTGGTCCGCCGGAGGCGTCCCGAGGGCACCGTGGTGCTCTCAGATTCCTCCGACGACGACTCCTCCTCGGCAGACGAGCCCACCGGGGGAGATGCCGACGCGTCCTCCTCACGAGACCTGGAGGAAGAGGGGCGCCGAGCCCGCCTGGAGGCGGAGCGCCGCTCCAAATCCAATGATGAACGCGCCAGCCGGAATCCCGAGGCCGGGACCTCGCGAGGGAAGAAGCCGGCGGGCGAATCTTCTGCGCCCCCGCCACCACCTTCCTCCCTCCCGAGTAAAAGAGGATGGGTGGAGCGAGACGCCTCGTGAGTATTCCTGCACGAAGACTTTTACCTTTTTACCTTACCTTTCCCCTGACCTCATCCCCTTACCCCCTCCTCTCTAGGGACGCCGAGGAGAAGAAGGAGGAGAAGAAGAGGAGGAGGAAGACCAGCCAGACCACGCCGGGCCCTGATCCGGCTACCACGACCACACCGGCGACGCCGCCGCGCGCCGTCGGAGAAGAAGAGGACCGCGCGTCCGCAGACGCGCAGTCCGCCCCGGGAGCCGCCGCGGCTCCCAGCACGACCGAGCCCCCGAGTTCAGGGGGCACACCAGAGACGACGGGGGCAGCTCCCGCTGCCCCCTCTGTAGCCAGCACCAGCACCACCCCGGAGGCACCCCCGGCAAGAACCGCTGCACCGCCAAGTTCGGGAACAGCCCCCGAGCCGAGCAACGAGAGGAGAGCGACTTCCACCGCGCCAGAGCCCTCCAGGGCTGCATCGCCTCCCCTACCGGAGATACTGGGGAGGCCCGCGAGGATCGCCGCCGAGCCCCACGCCGCCGACCCCTGGGAGAGGGTGCTCGCGGCCGCAACTGGCGCCCTCCGCGACGAGGTTGCCAGGGCGCGCTCCGCAGAGCAGGCGCAAATCGACGAGGGCTGGGCCCTCCTGCACCAAGCCACGGAGAGGTGCCGCCTCCTGGACCAGCGCGCCGCCGAGCGCCGCGAGCGAGCGAGGAAGGAGGCCGAGGAGATCCGCGCTAGCGCGGCTGAGGAGGCTGAAGAGGCCCTGGCAGAGGCCAGGGAATCGGCGAGGGGAGTCCTGGCCCGGGCGCACGAGGAGGCCATGAAGATCGTCTCCGAGGCGCGCCAGAGGATTCCCCCCACCGTCGGACCTCCAAACCTGGCCTTGGCCGGGGAGGAGGCCAAGAGGGCAGCTCAGCACCTCCTGGACCAGGCTAGGACGAACGCCGACGGCCTGCTCGCCAATGCCCAGCGGAGGCTGGAAGAGGTTGAGGACCGGGAGGCCCTCCTCCACGCTCGTGAGGAGAGCGCTGACTCCAGGGCGGAGAGCCTGAGCCTGCAAGAGGCTGGGCTCGCCGTCCGAGGAGCAGAGGCTCGCGAGCGCGAGCGGGGACTCCGCCTCCGGGAAGACCAGCTCCAAGCCCTCGAGGACCGGCTCAACAGGGAGCGGGAGGCCCTGGAGAGCCGGGAGGCGATGACCAGCCGGACCACCGCCGAACTGGCTCGGCAACAGGAGGCGCTGAGCCAGCGCGAGGCTTCCCTCCAGGCGAAGATGGACCACATGCTGAACCAGCGGCGGGTCAACTTGGAGCAGGAGCTCGAGCGGAAGCGCAAAGAGACCATCGAGGCGTGCCGCGCGGACTTCCGCGCCAAGAACGACACCGCCCTCCTGATGTACAAGCAGAAGCGGGAGGCTCTGGAGCGTCAGGTCCGCGACCTGGGGACTGAGCTGAGGGGGGCGCACGAAGTGCGCCAGGGCGCCGAGCGCGCCCTTGCTGAAGCCGACGCCACCATCGCCTCACTCCGGCGATACGTGCAGAGGCTTGAGGAGGAGAACTCGGCGTCGGCCCTGCAAGGCGTGGAGATGGCCGGCGAGCTCCAGGAGCTCAGGGATGCTGAGAAGGAGGCAAACGTGCTGCGGAGGCAGCGGGTGCGGATGTTCCGCGGGTTCTCGGCCCGCGTCATGGCGGCGGCGCACCGCCTGGGCATCCACGGGCTGAACCTGCCCACCGCCCCTGAGGACGACGGGTCGATCCTGCTCTTCTTCAGCCAGGTGGCCGAAGAGCTGGACGGCGCATCGGCGAAGGTCTTGGATCTCATCGACGCCGAGTGCCGGGAGCTGCTGGGGCTCGCGGGAACGAGGATCTTCTCCAACATCCAACGCCTTCGCCCCGACCTCAACCTACAAGAAGTACTACGAAGGCCGCCACCTCCGCCGCCCGGAAATCTTGACCGCGCAGCCGAGGCCAGGGCAGAGCGATTGAACTTCGCCCTTGACCGGCTGCAGGCCATCTACGCCCGCCCTGGAGCGGCCGCCCCAAGTTCCTCCAGCGGCGAGGGCTCCGGCTCCACGGAATCCGGCAGCGAAGAGACGACGGACTCCGGCGAAGGAACGTCCTCAAGCTCCAGCGATGGCGCCGACGGCGACGGGTGCGACGCGGCGGTCGCCCGGTAAGCTCCTCCTTGACTCCTCCAGAAGAACTAGGTTAGCTGCACACTTTGCAGCTGTCAGTCATTGCCCTGCTGGGCCAGTTTAAGTTGTAATCGTACTTTAAGGCGTTGATCGCCAAATGGTCCTTGTTTGCACCCTTGCTCGTATTTCCTTGTCTTGCCTTTGTCTGGGGAATGCTCTACGCCGTTCGGGGGCCAGCCTCCGAGCGGGACAGCAGCCTAACGCTTAGTATGCAGCTCGTGGTGCAAGGCTAGCGGGCACTGGCGCTCCAGAGGTGACTGTAATGGCATACAGGACTATTTCCCTGCAGCCCCCCAGGCGTTCAAGCACAACAAAGGCGAGCCCAGGAGAAGAGACACAAGGCCGCAGACAGGGACAGCAGGAAACTTAGAGAAATCTACACAGATTGTGCGACTCTCACGCGCTCATGCGCCTTCGTGCGAGTGTCGCTCGAGAGGAGAGAGCACCATGGATCGTATGAGGTGACTGTAGCGGGTCCCTTCCCGAGTCAGAGCTCGATCCGTTCTGGGTTTTGCGGGCCTGCTGTTTTCCGGGCGAAGGCCCCAGCGCGGACACCGTGCTCCGGCTCCTTCTCGAAAGGCAGTCGAGCGAAAACTCACGTTCGCGTTAAATCGCAACCAGCGGACCTCGCGAGGCTGGTGAGACCAAGACTCGCGACTCCAGACAGTTTCCACGGATTAGAAAGGATTAACGGTGAGTGAAGCTGCTGTTACACTTAGTTCCTCGCGTAGATGAGAGACTCCGTTTCCTCAGGCGAAGGCAAAGGGGGTGACGATCCTTCAGCTCCCTTGCCCTGTCTTCATGCTCCTGGGGACGGGGCCACCGAGGGCGGCGTAGGCCCACGCGCCCTCTGGCTCAGGTCCCAGGGATGCGAATCTGACGAGGAAGCGCTCGCAGAGATCCCTCCAGGACGAGATGGACCCTGGCGGTAGCCCGCAGCGCCACCGGCGAGGCTTTCCCTTTGTAGCCATCATGAACCAATTGGCCATGACACGCCCATCGCCTCCAGCCGCCCGAACACTGGCCGCGTACTGCTGTAGGAACTCCTCGGGATCGGAGGTCCCATCGTAGCACGCGTCAGTGTCCGGCTTGAACCGCGGCGGCCATGCCGCATGACGAAGGGGATCGGCGAGCGCCGCGAAGCCCCCAAAACCGATGTCGCCGACCTCGGGCTCGCCCTCTCCGATGGCCTCCAGGCCATCGAGGACTTGGAGACGCTCTCGGCGACGACTTGCGTAGACAGCGCGAAGGCGAAGACGATGATGACGATTGTCACCCATGTCGACGCCGATCTTGAAGAAGACACACCACAGCCCCCTACCTGGCGCGCCAAATGTCGATGGATTTCGTGTCGCAAGAACACGGGGTACCACGCGACGGACCCGAAGATTCGAACGCAGGGGGCTGAACGTGTGAGATCTTGGATCGCAACGAAACACGGTGACGGAAGCCTCGATTGTCGGACGCGCAACGCACTGCAGAGAGGGAGACCGAGCTTTACCCAGGTTCAGGGCCCTCGTGGTGAGGTAAAACCCCTACTTCCTGCCTTCTTGTATTACGACGCGACACCTCGCGAGGAGTACAAGGCCTTGGTTACAAAGCTCTAGCTGGCCAGAGGTTGAAGAACCTGCGTGCCCAACTAGCAGCTTTGTAGAAGATGAAGATTAGATCAGACCGGTCCCCTCTAAGGGGTGGCCTCCCCTCCTTTTATAGCGCCAAGGGCCTCCTTCCCCTTATCTTCTTGGGGAAGGGGTTGCCACACACGGCCAAGGAGGGAGGACAGCTGTAGACTAGGCTCTTCTGTAGACTTGGTCTTTGCAGGGTCGGGGCGCCGGTCCACAGGAGTGGGTGGAGGAAGCTGACGTCCTCCCCTGGCGCCCTGCACCGTCCACGCTATATTTGGGGGGGTGGCCAACTGCCACTGTGCCGCTTTAGGCAGGCACAGCGAAAGTTGGTCTCCTCCCTGTCGGGGGTAGCGTGGGAGGTACGCGGCCTTCTGCCCGTTATCTTCTTGCTCCGCACGAAACCGTGCTGAGCTGACGTGGGCGTCCCTTCTCTCCTCACCAGCAGGGCTCGTGAGGAGGTCTTCTGGTCCTTAGCGGTTTCCGTCGTCGTTCTCCTCACGAGGCGCCTCCTCGTGAGGGTCTTCTCCGTAGCGAAGATTGCTGATTATCTCCTGGGCTGAAGATGGGCCGATGACGGGGCCCAGGAGCAGGTGGACCGGGATACCCTGGTATCCATTACACCGACAATCCTGTCGATCAATAGTATAAATCAAGCCACCCTAGTCGACGTTAGCATTATGCATGCACGCAGGCGATGCAGCAGCTCACTCAGTCGTATGCCTTTCACGGATATACAAGCATTTGCTGTCATGATTCATCAAAAAATAAAAAGAAGAGAAAGCTAGCACTGCATGCATGCAAGATTGGGGCGCTAGCTGCCTCAGTGAGCATTGATTAGAAATAGACTAGTACTACTAGAGGAAGAGTAGTGGTAAGGATTGTCGCTATCAAGTCGCCAGTGTCAGAATTCTGTAGTACTGCTACTGCATCGGAGTAGGTCACAGGCTGGTAGTACAAGGCAGCCCTATACAAATTGTTTACTTCAGCATCGGGACTCAAAGAGAGAACACTCGCAGTGCATGCGCGTAGCTCTCTATTGCAGCACAATCCGTGGCTCTCACACTGACACTGGCAGTAGACCTAAATCAAAATCTCTTGCAGTGTTAAATGAAGATTCGTAATGATTGCCTAGGGCGGTATACCACTAGTATTAGCCTGGTGTATACTGCTACTGCAGTGACATGACAGTACTACCGCAGCACCTCCAATCCAATCCACAACAGCACTAGTATTAATGGTAATGTGGGCCCAACCTTTGCTTTCCATGTATATATGTTCTAAACAAACCAAAATAAAGCAGAAGATCCATCGGCGAGGCCTCGTACGGAGAAAGCTATAGGGGTAGATCTCCGAACCCCCTCTGTCTAGGGTTTCGCCGGATAAAGACCACCGGAGCATCGTCTAACGTAGGAAACATGCATGCATGTGTCCCTAACATATGTGTATAGGTGTGACCCAAGGATGGTACATGCAATATAGGTAGTTCCCGAGCATGGCCTTCTTCAGAGACATGGGCTGTTAACACTTGGTGAAATCCAGGATCTGTACGTGGAAACTCCCGCTACGGGTCTATCGGAGCCTATTTAATGGTAATGTGGGCCCAACCTTTGCTTTCCATGTATATATGTTCTAAACAAACCAAAATAAAGCAGAAGATCCATCGGCGAGGCCTCGTAGGGAGAAAGCTATAGGGGTAGATCTCCGAACCCCCTCTGTCTAGGGTTTCGCCGGATAAAGACCACCGGAGCATCGTCTAACGTAGGAAACATGCATACATGTGTCCCTAACATATGTGTATAGGTGTGACCCAAGGATGGTACATGCAATATAGGTAGTTCCCGAGCATGGCCTTCTTCAGAGACATGGGCTGTTAACACTTGGTGAAATCCAGGATCTGTACGTGGAAACTCCCGCTACGGGTCTATCGGAGCCTATTTAATGGTAATGTGGGCCCAACCTTTGCTTTCCATGTATATATGTTCTAAACAAACCAAAATAAAGCAGAAGATCCATCGGCGAGGCCTCGTACGGAGAAAGCTATAGGGGTAGATCTCCGAACCCCCTCTATCTAGGGTTTCGCCGGATAAAGACCACCGGAGCATCGTCTAACGTAGGAAACATGCATGCATGTGTCCCTAACATATGTGTATAGGTGTGACCCAAGATTGGTACATACAATATAGGTAGTTCGGAGGGGAGAGAAAGAGACACGACGAGCCTACCGCCTACGACATGCAGTCTACTCTACTGCGGCCCAGTCGCGATCTTCTAAGGAGCAATCGAGTACATTTCGCCAGAACCCTGGTGGCCCGGCAGGGCTTCACGATTTCCCAATGCGTTTTGGCCACTGTTGGCTCGCCTCGACTGCGTGAGCGTAGCGCAGAGCTCTGGAAGGGGAAGCTCACCTGCCGAGGCACGGATGCAGTATCACCTCTCTGAGCCATGGCTCTCCGACGCTGGAGACAAAAGGGATCGATGGAGGAGACGGGCGTCGTGCAGGGCGTCGTCGTTCTTGTTCACGCCGTCTTCAGCTCCCATTAATGCAAGGGCGTAAGCATCAGCTCAGCGTGTCACATCGCGCACGCAGCCGCCCCCATAGTGTCAACTATGAACCAGACAAGCGTGACTATTCACGGGGGCAAGCACGATGAAAGAGAGTGCCGAATCTTCATTTAACACTGCAAGAGATTTTGATTTAACGCAGCAAAAAAAAATCACAAAAAAAAATCGAAAAAAAAAATCGCAAAAAAAAAAACTATGCCGACGGCTCGGCCGTCGGCGTATAGGGGAGGTGGCTATGCCGACGGCCGGCCGGGCTCGTTCAGACCGCATGCGTGGCACCTTATCCGCTCGCTCCTGCTCGCTCGCTCTCTCCTTGCTCGCTGTCTCCTTCTGCTCTTGCTCCCCGCCGCCGCCGCGCGCAGCCAGCCGCCCCGCCCCCGCCCCCGCCCCGCCGCCAGCCGCCCCGCACCCGCCGAGCCTCCTCACCGACGCCGAGCCAGCCGCCCCGGCCTCGCCCCCCCGGCCAGCCCCCCCCCCGGCCAGCCCCCCGGCCAGCCTCCCCGGCCAGCCCCCCCGGCCAGCCCCTCCGGCCAGCCTCGCCGCAGCCCCGGCCAGCCTCGCTGCAGCACCCGGCCGGGCTGCCTAGCTCCTGCGCGCCTGCACACTTGCAGCAGGTAATGTAGCTAGTTAGTTTAGTTAGATGTAGTTAGTTTAGTTTAATTAGTTAGTTTAGTTAGGTTAGTTAGTTTAGTTAGTTTAGTTAGTTTAGTTAGGTTAGTTAGTGTAGTGTAGTTTAGTTAGGTTAGTTAGTTTAGTTAGTTTAGTTAGGTTAGTTAGTGTAGTTAATTTAGTTAGGTTAGTTAGTGTAGTTAGTTTAGTTAGGTTAGTTAGTGTAGTGTAGTTTAGTTAGGTTAGTTAGTTTAGTTAGTTTAGTTAGGTTAGTTAGTGTAGTTAATTTAGTTAGGTTAGTTAGTGTAGTGTAGTGTACTTAGTTAGTTAGGTTAGTTAGTGTAGTTAGTTAGGTTAGTGTAATTAGTTAGTGCTGCAATAAAATTCTAAGTAAAAGCGGTTAAATATTTTTTTTTGCACTTTAGTTCTTTATGGTTGAGTAATATTATTATACCACTATTGTAAAAAGTTTGTGTTTGCATTTTGTCGCTATGCAGGCGATGCTTCGAGGTGGACACGGGGGGTGGCGTCGCGGGGGTGTTTGACGGGGCGTCCCGGATCTTCTTCGACGATTCTCTCACGCGTCTAGGGTATAAATCTCCCTCCCATGTACCTAGGTTTTATTTTTGTGTCTAGATCACCGAGTATGTCGCGTTACCTAGGCGTCTCTTCCCGACCGTAAGGGTTACGTGGATAAATATGCATTAGTGGTCTCGCATATTATGAACCGTAACTCTTACGGCATTTATCGGGACAGCCGGCGGATGCGTAGTTGAGTACGTTTTCCTTGTTCTACTCCGTTCCGAGACAGGATTTCGGCAACACCTCCCCGTTGTTCTCCGGATGCACATCCCTCTCGGCTATTTGCTGAGACGTGTATCGGGAGAACAGCGGGGAGGTGCTGCCGAAATTCTTTCTCGAACTATTCCAAGAATGACCCCAAGCTCGAACTATTCCAATATCCCGGTGGCAAGGCCGGTAGAGGACAAAAATATAAATTGGAGAAGGAAGAGAAGGATTGCATTATGCTCTATGTGCTTATGAACATGAAGGAAGTGCTCGAGTTCATTAGGTAAAATGGTGTACAAATTACTTTGCATCTACTAACCTGGTCTCAGTCTAATGCTTATTTTCTCCTTTTAGCGAATTCACGGACGAACAGTGGTCGGGAACGACGGATCCCTCTCCCGCGGAGTTGGACACTCTACTGAAAGAGGGTGCTCCCAGAAATAAAATAAACTTTGCGTCATGGTTCATGAAAAAAGTAATTTCTAACCTGTCTCTCTTACATTGCAAAACATGACTTGTCCCTCTTATTCCACGTAATTAATGCACATAATAAATTCGAACTGTACTTATAGGGAGTTGATGGCAATGTTGAGATGACAGATGAGTTGAGATGTGTTTCCCAAGGTTGTAACCGTGACGTTATGAAGTATGAGAAGTATGATGTGAATGGATTTCGCTTCCATACAGAGGCACACCAGAAGGGCCGAGCGAATCCAAAAACTGTAAATACTGGGGTCTTCACCGGAGGAGCCGATGGCCTTGATTACTACGGAAGGCTAGAGAATGTATACGAGCTGACATTCAATCGTACGAACATACAACTCAATCTCGTTGTGTTCAAGTGTCATTGGTTCGACCCAAGGGGTGGACAGAGAAGTACCAAGTCTATTGGGTTAGTTGAAGTTAGGCCTTCAACCACCTATAGCGGAGCCGATGTCTTTGTTGTGGCTCACCAAGCTAAGCAAGTTTATTATTTGCCATACCCATGCCAGAAAGCGGAGCTCAAGGGTTGGGAAGTCGTGTTTCAGGTATCGCCACATGGTAACCTACCAATTCCCTCCGAGGACGATTACAACAACATTGACCCTGTAACATACGAGGGAATTTTCTATCAAGAGCAAGAGGACTTTGGTCACTTTGAGTTAGAACCGGTAGTGCTTGAGGACCTCGGAGACGATGCAGAAACTCGTGGTGAGGCAGTGGTGGATCTAAAGGACATAAATATGCTCGAGAAGTTACATGCGGAGAATGACCCCATCGATGAGCCTCCACCCGTCGACGAGCTTCAAACTTACTACTCAAAAGATAGTGATAGTGATAGTGAGAAAGAGAATGAAATTGAAATTGAGAATGAGAGTGATGATGACTGGTGAGGGTCTTTTATATCTTTATGCTTAGGATTTAATTGTCAACATACTTCTTAATTGTCAACATACTTCTTAATTGTCAACATACTTTCTTATTTGCATTATGCCTTTATACTTAGTATTTATTTGTCAACATGCTTAATTGTTTTCTCTTTCTCAATGCAGGTGATTGAACAATATGAGCAGCGGCAAGGCAAACTCGGCGACCTTGCTTAAGGAGATGCACCAGCGCAAGAAGAATGTTAGACGGAGTGGGAGAGAGCCGACTCCCAATCCGCGTTACCCCGATCTTGCCGCTGCGGGAGGAGGACGAGGACGAGGGGGACGACGAGGACGAGGTGGCGGGGGAGGAGTGGACTTTGACCCACCACCCTCCGCTTCTGGCGACGTTGCTCCTGAGTTGTTCCTGGAGGGGCCATCTAGAGGGGACGACTTGGACTCTAGACACGAGTCGGACTCTAGACACGAGTCGGAGTCTAGACACGAGATGGAGGACGAGGACGAGGACGAGGGGGACGCGAGGCCGAAGAAGTTGAGGACTCGTGGGGAATCGGGCGTCCCCGATGAGAGGAAGGAGCCTAGGACCCAGGAGGCGAAGACCCTCATCATTCCTGATGGCGTTAGGTAAGTGTACTAATTTGGCAATTTTGAACATGTCATTTCATTTTGGTCATAAACAATTTGGCATGTGTACTAATGTTTGATTTATGTGCAGCAATTGGACATTTGCACCGGGGAGCAAGGGCCGCCTACCTAACAGCATGGTTGGAGCTCTGCTTAGGAAGTTCTGGCCGGGGAAATACACTCCCCTCGACATGGTCCCCGGTGGCGAGCCGAAGCTAGCCACTACTTGGGCAGACTACCAGGCTGCTCCGGGAGTAGGCTTCAGGACAGCTGCTGAGGCTGTGATCACCAAGTTTTGGGTAAGGCATATTTCTCAAGTTTCATTCATAGTGATGAACCAATGTGCTAACTCATGACTCTCACAATTGTTTTATGCATGATTGAAGTGCTTTTATCGCGTGGATGAGGAGGATGCGCAGAGGGCGGACCGGACTTTGCTTGGAGCTTGTGAGAAGTTGACACCGCAGGTGTGGTACAACCATAAGGTAACGGCCGCTAGTCAGTTCTGGGCTGAAAGGGGGAAGAGGGTCAAGAAGGAGGACATTGTTGGTCGGAATCCTAATCCCGACTTCGAGATGTCGCTGGATGACTTCATGTCGGTGAGTGAAATGTTAATGAGATCCTATATTGCTGTTAACTTGCCATTGCATTATCTTGAGTTGAGTACTGCATTTTCAGGTTGTCCCTGAATGGGCTAAGGCGCATCGAGAGGCATGGGCGGAGCTGGTTAGTACGAGGTGGCTCAGGGCAGACGAGGAGTTTCCAGCCGTGTCGATGTGGAACTCGGATAACCGAGGCGACGGTGGAACACACTGTGCGGGAAACCGCAGTTTTGATCGCTTCAGGGGGAAGATGGTATGTACATACATGGAATCATGCATAACATTTATTTTCCCGTCATGTTCCTACTTTATACGCATAACATTTATTTTCTCGTCATGCAGGTGGCCGAGGCACCGCCAGGGGAGGAGATTTACGATGTCACGGTATATGACATGATGCGGAGGAAGAAGCCCGCTGCCTCGGCGCCTCCGGACGCCCCCCCCAGTACTACGGCAAGGCCGGGGAGCAGATAGAGGACTACTGCCAGATGGTGCAGTCTCGTCACCCCGAGGTGGATGACCCTAGACGCGCGGAGACCGACGAGGAGTCGTTGGTCCTGTCGGGGCACGGGTTGCAGCATGGCCGTCTCAAGGTGCTTAATTCAAAGGTCAAGCATTCCCTCACCACGAGCTTCACGCGCCTCAAGGAGGTCCTCACCCCTGACAGCGCCCCTATCCCGCCTCGTGACCAGCCTCGTCGACCCAGATATGATGTAAGTTTTCCTCATTTCCATCCTCTTTGCGACTTTCGATCCTGCATGGATAAGTGCTGATGATATTCATTGTTTGTGAAATGGTAGGCTGCTTTCGAGGCGGCCTTCGATGCGGCTCATGAGCAATATCAGGAGGCCTTTCGGCTGCACCAGGAGGCGACTCAGGCCTACATGGCGTATCTACATGTAAGTCTGAACCTTTCTTTTTGAAAAAGATGAAAGTCCCACTTCCCCTAGTTTGAAAAAGATGACAAGTCCCACGTCTAAACTATCTTGCAGGCGTCGATGATGGCTATGCGATTTGGAGCGAGTTTCGATGTAGGGGAGCAGCCTCCTCCCATACCGGGGCCGGCGCCATTGATGCCGTCGAGGGAGACTTTCGCCAGGACCTACTACGCATCGACGGCGGTAAGTTCTTTTTGCCAAACCAATGGTTGACGCTTTCCTTTGCCTCGCAAGTTGCTAACATCTAGGGAACATGTAGGGAACGGCATCTTCCTTTGCCGGGCGGGGTGGGCGTCAGATGACACCGGTCCATCCCGGTGGTCCTTCTCCTGGCCGTTCTCGCGGTGCCTCTCGCGATACTTCGGGTACTGGAGCTTCTCCTGGCGGTTCTTCTGCAGCTTCTACTGGGCATTTCGGAAATCATCCGTCGCCTATTTTTGCCAGGGGAGATCTCGGGACCCCGACCCCGAGCCCATCTCCAGAGTTGTAGGTCTTCCTTGTTGGTACTATGTCGATACTTGTGTGTTCGTACTCTCGAGATACTATGTCGATACTTCCGTGTTGGTACTTGTGTGTCGCGACTTGATCATGTATGAATTTATATATATATTTGTGTATGGCACTTGCAATGAATTTATGTGTATGGCATGTATAAATTTATATGTATTTCTGTCTATTTGCACTGTCGAAAACAGCAAAACTGCAAATAAAAAAAAAACTGTGCACCTATACGCCGAGGGCAATGCCGTCGGCGTAGAGGGTGCAGAATGGCCAAATGGCAAGGCCTATGCCGAGGGCATAGCCGTCGGCGTATAACCCACCCTACGCCGAGCGTCAGACCGTCGGCGTATAGCTAGTCTGGTGGGAGACCGAGGTGGTGCCACGTCACCTATACGCCGAGGGTTTAGCCGTCGGCGTCTACCCTAGCTCGGACTGCCGAGCAACAGCCACGTGTCCTCCTAAGCCGAGGGTTTAGCCGGCGGCATAGCAGCGACGCCGTTTCCTTCTGCCGTCCGTCCACAGAGATACGCCGACGGTCCAGACGCCGAGAGCCACCTTCCTGCCGTCGGCGTTTAGCTCCTACGCCGAAGGCCGTCCATACGCCGACGGTCACAGGTCTTCCGCCGAGGGAGGTCTACGCCGAGGCTATACGCCGAGGGCAGCCCTCGGCGTATTATACGCCGACGGCAATGCTCTGTACGCCGAGGGTCTAAAGCCGTCGGCGTCTTGCTTGATTCCTGTAGTGACTCCAGTCACAGTCCAACTCCAAGCAGAGCATCGATAAGAGCGATGGCATTGCCAGCCGACAAGATCTGGTAGCCATGGTACGCTGCCAGCAATATACCCCCACTGTCTTGTAGCCATGGTACGCACCAACAGCTAGTTTATAGCTTGCCTCACTCCTCCTCCAATCCACTGATCGATCAAAGCAGACCTCCATCGGTCGGCAGACATGGAGCTGCTGTGCAACGCCAGCGCACGCCACCGTGCCAGACAGGTACGTCTTCCCGGCTTCCCGCCCGAGAAGCGCGCCGCCCTTCAGCTCGACGATGACCCCGCTTCCGACATATCGCCCTCCCCATCAGTGACCTCCACCATGGTGCCCTCTCGGATGACCGGAGCAGCCAGGTCACCGCCAAGATCATCGCCGTGGGCAAGGAGTTCGGCTTCTTCTAGGTGGTCAACCACGGTGTGACGGATGACGCGGCGGCGGGGTTCTTCATGCTACCGGCGAAGCTGCCCTACTGCTCCTACGACATGAGCAAGCGCTTCCGGCGACCTCCTACGATCGCGGCGAGACCCGCTACTGGCGTGACTACGTCAAGTTCTGCTGCTACCCGCCCTCCGACGAGAACGTGCGCTGCTGGCCATCCAAGCCAGAAAACTTCATGCCACGCCTCGTCGAGTACTGTAAGGCCGTGCATGTTCTGGCGCAGACGCTGCTCAGGCTCATCGCCGAGGGACTCGGACTCAACATGGACTTCTTCGCAGGCAACCTCAGCAGTGGCGACACCCACATGAGCGTCAACTACTACCCGACCGTCACCATGGGCCTGCTCGCGCACTGCGACCGCCACCTCCTCACCCTGCTCTCCCAGGCAGACGTCGCAGGCCTGCAGGCCAGGCAGGGCAGGAGGTGGCTCCTTGTCCGCCCTGTGCCCGGCGCCTTCGTCGTCAACTTCGGTCACCAGATGGAGATCGTCACCAATGGGGTGCTGGCCAGCGTCGAGCACCACGCCGTCATCAACTCCATTGCGGCTAGGATGTCGGTGGCCACACACGTGCACCCCACGGACGGGTGCCTCATCAGACCGGCGCCGGAGCTAGTGGATGAGGCGGCCAATCCGGCCAAGTACAGGGAGTTTGTGTTCAGTGAGTTCATCGAGGCGTACGATGCCGCGGACGCCAGCAGGGAGGACGTGCTCGAGTCCTTCAAGATCCACCGCAACTAGCTTGACAAGGAGCAAGGAACTTCATGATTTCTGCTGCTGCCATGCCGAGGGTATGAAGTAAACAGAGAAGGAGAACAAAAGATGGGTTGCTGTGTGTGTTGGTTCTATTTCTCTGAATTTGGGTAGTCAGTCATAGGGGTCTTAGAACTCTGTACACCTATACCACATTTATAATTTAAGGGAAACAGAATTGCAACTATCGTGGAATGTCAAACTGACAACATTCAAATATACGGACTATTCTAGTTGCAAGTTTTGAAGTGCACAAATTGTAAATTCTAAAATGGTAAAGCATAGAGAAAAGCCAAGCCCCATGCGCTCCCGCGACGCAGGCGACTCTGCGGCGGCCGCCGTCGCCGCGGCGTAGCTCCCTTCCCTTCAGGCCCCTCTCCCTGGCCTCTCTCCATATGGCCTCCCCGACCACCGCTGCTTCCCTCTCAGGTTCTGCCCCTCCTCCTGCCCCTCCCAGCTCCCAGGGGGAAGGCTGCCCCGATCCAGATCCCGACCCGGGATCCTATCCGGCGGGCACTCAGGTGGTGGATGGTGCGCTGCCCCCTGCTGCTCCAGCTCCGGATCCTGTTGCCCCGGCCCCTGCTGCTGCTCCGGCTCCGGCCCCTGCTGCCCTGGCTCGGGTTCCTGCCGCAGCTGCTCCGGCTCCGGCCCCGGCTGCTCCTGCTCCGGCTCCGGCCCCTGCTGCTGCGGTCCCTGTTTCCCCGGGCCCTGTTGCTCCGGCCTCCGCTCCCCTGCTGCCGCCTCCTCCGGACAAGCTTCCGCCCAACTTCAAGCCGCAGGTCATTGGGCAGCCATACGCTGTTCCGAATGAGGTGGATGGCGAGCTGGGATGGCAGGAGGTGCGCGACCGGCGCCATCGGCTGCGGAGCAAGCCGCCCTCTCCTCCTCGTGAGAGTGCTGCTGATCGTGTCGTCGCCTTCAGGCAGAGGGTGCACGGCCGATGCTTTCGGTGCTTGGAGCCGGGTCACCGTGTTGCCGGCTGTCTTGGCCGCATCAGGTGCCTGGCATGCCGCCGCTCTGGCCACCGCGAGCGCGATTGTTGGAAGCATCGGCAGGCTGCTGCTGTTGTGACTCCTTCGGCACACAAGGACCCTGGGTCTCCAACCCGGCCTCCGGCTCCTCCAAGTCGGGTGTGCGACAGGCCATGCAGGAGCTCGCCTCCTGCTCCTCCTCGCTCTTGGGCATCGGTTGTTGCCCTTCCGGGTGATCCTGCAGCTGATCCGGGTCATGTTGCGGCTGCCTCCGGTAATTCTGCGGCTGTTTTGAGGGATTCTGCGGCGGTTTCGCTTCTGTTGCAGCCTCTCATTGCAGCCCAGGCAGAGGTGCTGAGCAAGGAGTTGCAAACTATGTTTGCCGCTCGTCTGGAAGAGGTCTTCCAGCCGCTTCGCGACTTGGTCGCCTCTGTGCAGGGTTGGACTGATCAAGTCTCAGGCCTCTGGGAGCTGATGGAAGCTTTGGGTGGGATCCTTGCTCTCACTAGCTCTTCGGCTCCGGGCGGGCATGATGAAGCCGCTTCTCCTATTGTGGCTAGTGGATTGGATGCTTGTGCAGCTGAGAGGGATGGTGTGATGGTGCTGGCTACGGTTGATCCTCCAGATGATCCTCCGGATTTGGCATTTGTCCGGCCCGTGAGGGTGACGCAAGACGCGGAGGAGCATGCCAAGGTGGATGTTGAAAGAGTACCGTCTTGCTTTGACAGAGAGCTATCTGAGGTGGACTCTGGTAGGCAATTGACATTGGGGGAGCTGAAGGCTTCTGGTGTTGCTTGCACCATCAAGCCGTCAAAGGAGTTGATGCACATGGATTGTGATGAGCCACTCGAGAGGGCCTCACCTTCTTCATGGGGGGAGTTCCTCGAAGAGCTCGCTCTCACGGTGTCGAGCTCGTCCCAAAATGCACAGAGGGGGGAGGCTGCTCCACCTCTCTCAGAGCGACGCAGCTGCCGTTTGGACAAGAAAAACAAAGACTGTGACATTCCGGTAGCCAAGCGCGCGGAGTTTAGGCGGGCGGAGGCTTTTGGGGAGGTTCCAAAGATCAAGAGCAAAGGAAAAGCTTCCGAAGAAGTCCTGGATGAGAAGATGCAACATTATTTGCAGATGTACAAGAAGCAACACACGCCCCAGGGGATCGAGGCGGTGCGCGCCTTAGTTAAGGCCAATGCTTGATCACTTCTGTTACGAGGGTGCACAACGATGCACTGCCTACGGCGAGAGTTCGTGTGTGTTTGCGGAGTTTGTCTTTGTTGGATACAAGGTGTGGCCTTTGTTCTTAGGTCTAGGGGCTCTTGTATCCGGCACGGATGATGTGCCATGAGTTGGTGTGTAGGGTCTTCTGCCGGTTTCCCTGAATTAACCGTGCGATGTATGGTTTTTGGATCCGGTTTCCCTCATTAACTGGATCATTTTCCCTCTTCTATAATGCAAAGGCAGAGCTCCTGCCGTTCACGGTCAAAAAAAAAGCATAGAGAAAAGAATACCAATGCATGGAGCAGAAAGTATAAGAAAAGCAACAATTTCGAACACTTTCAGGAGTATTACCATTGGTGCACTTGTAGGTTCTTTTGCCAGAGTTGTGGCAAATTATGCTGACAAAAACTCCATAGCCACAATTCAAATTACTGCTCCCCTGTCAGAACAAAAACATTGACAATGCCCATAACTTTTCTGGTGAGGTCTGATGGTCACCGCTGTGCTGGAAGCCTGGAACACAGGGATTCAGAAATTTCAAGAAGGGAACGGAGCAAAAATGTTGGATGATTACAGTAGAATGCTTGGCTCATTAGTACATAGCACCCACCTCAAGTAATCCGAAGTTCTTTAAAAAAATCATCCTTACTTCTCAAATGGATATAAAGATGGAAATTAGTACCTGCAGCTTATGAGCAGATAACAATCCTGATTTCAGTTGGAATTGGCCACACACAGATATAAACCAAAGTTGATATCCTAAGAATTCACTTACATTCTCCAACAAAAAGTAGCAAGTTCAGAAAGTGTTTCTTGGTGGAGCTTTTAAAGGAAACATGTACGGACATTGTCCTACTACATCTGTATGAAGGCAGGATGGCATGAAAAACTGGGATATCCCAAGTGGTTCCATCCCCGGTGGTGTCCTCGGTGTGCTGAAGGCGAAGGACCTAGGGGTGTGTTCGGTTCGGGGACGAAGTGGAACGTAATGTAATGGTTCCATTCTATTGGAATGGGTTGGTTCCATTCTAGTGTTTAGTTGGGACAAAAAAGTAGAACGGAATGATTCCATCCGGTGTTCGGTTGACACAAAAAGGTGGAATGGAATGACTACTATTTAGCTTAATTTATTTTTAGGCCAATAAATGGCTCCCAACTCCCCGCCCTAGGTCAATAAATGGCTCCTAATTTTTTTAGATAATTAACTAAGACAGTTTAGCCAAAGATAGACACCCATTCCACCACATTCCACCAAATCGGAGGAACCACTCCGTTCCGCATATTGGAGGAATATTCCGTTTCGAGGAATGACTTCGTTCCGTTCCACTTCTCAACTAAACACTAGAATGGGTCTCAGGGATAGAACCGTTCCATTACATTCCACCTCATGCCTCCAACCGAAACACACCCTAGTTAATGTGGGTGTTTGTCTGTGCACAATTCAGTTAATGTGGGTGTTTTTTCAATTTAATTTATTTTATCGGTTTTTTATTTTCTTCTTAGTTATTAGAGCATCTCCAAACAGTCGCGCTATCCCGTCCGCGCAAAAAAAAACCGCCAGTTTGGCGCACGGGAAGCCTCTCGCGCTCCTCCATCGGAGGCGCCAAAACCTCCCGCGCTGCAAAAAATTTCGCCCACGCGCGCTATTGCGCTATCTCAGGCGGCAAATCTCCCGCGCCGTGCCCAGCGGGCTGTATAAAGAGCACGCGTGCGCGCCACTCAATCGCCAGCTGAACCTTCTCGCGCCACGCGCCTCTTCTTCTTCCTCTCGCCTGCCACGAGTCGCAGCGCCCTCTGCTTGCTCGCCACGCGCCGCCGTGCCCTCTGCTTGCTCGCCACGCGCCAACCGCGTCCTCTGCTCGCCCGCCGCGCTTCGCCGAGATGTCGTCGCGCCGCCGGGTGTCGTCGGGGTTCCGCGGAGTACGTGCGCGCCCCAGCGGCACCTTCTACTCGGAGCTTTGCGCTGGTGGCTTCCGGCTAACCCTCGGCACGTACGACATGCCGGAGTTAGCCGCGCGCGCGTACGATGCGGCCGTCTGGCGACTCGGGCGCCCGCGGCGTGACCTCAACTTCCCCGACGTGGCGTCCTTCGTGGAGGCACAGTTCCTCACGCCTCGTCACTGACGAGGACCATCACTGTCACCGCCACGCACATCGCTGCCTCATCATCGCCGAGCGTGACGAGCGCCTGATGCAGCAGTGGCGCGAGTCGTTCCTGGGGGACATCCGGAACCAAGAGGAGTTCTATGCGATGAAGAGGGAGGAGATGAGGGCGGCCCGCCATCGCCGCCGAGAGTTCGCCAAGCAGGAGTTTGAGAATCGAACTCGGTCGAAAACTTTGACTCAAACGGTCCGATATGGAACGATAGAGAGGACCGAGACCACCTTTGACGACGACGAGTAGTCTATCGCTATTTATTTTCTATTTCACTGTAATTTTTAGATCTTCTAATCCAACTATATATTGTGCAAAAGTATTTCCAGCGCCAAATTTAGCGCGTCTACAAATATCACGTCTCCGATAAGGGTGCCGATAAAGGTGCGCTGTGCACTGCTCGAACCCAAACAATCGCGCGAGTGTTGGAGATATTCTTATTTTCTATTTTCCCTTTCCCTGCTTTTCTCTTTTTCACTTTCACTTTCGCTTCATCTTTTCCTTTAGGCTTTTTTTTTTACACAGCCTCGTAACAGCTCTACGGCATGTATACGTACACACATGCGTAGTTGTATACTGTGATCGATCAAATACGTACATACGCGGTTTGTCCATGCGGAAACGGAGTCAACGGGCGTCCTCTTCCTCTCCCTTCAAAGAAATTCCTCTCGCCCCAAACTCACCCAGCACCACCAGCCGCCGCCGCCGCCGCCGCCACTTCTCCCCCTCCCAACGCAGCCTCCTCTCCACCGTCAGCAGCGGGGCGGACAGGAACGGCACGGCCCTCCCACTTCCTCGTCCAGATCCGGTGAGGACGGGAGCACAGCTGCACAGTCTGCTCCGGTGGCGCCGAGAAGAAGAGGCCGCCGCGCCGCCCCTCCTCTGGCATCCAGTTTCTCTGCTAGGTCTCACCGTCGTCTGTACTCGCTGCCTCTCTCACTCTGTGGTTCGTGGGCGGCTTGACTGACAGGGAAGGACAGTTGCGATTCGCGCAGCTATCACCAAGCTCACCTGTAAAATCCGTAGGACAGGAAGGGATTGAGCTCGATCGGGATGGCAGCGAGTGTGACGACGGGGGTGATGAACCCGCTCCTCGGCAAGCTCACCAAGTTGCTCGGCGACGAGTACAGGAAGCTCACAGGTGTGAGAAACCAGGCCGACTTCCTCAAGGATGAGCTCAGCGCCACGAAAGCCCTCCTCGACAAGATGGACAACCTCACGGACAAGCTCGACTCCTCGGCCAAGAACTGGAGGGACCATGTCAGGGAGATGTCCTACGACATGGAGAACTGCATCGACGATTTCATGCATAACTCTGACGGTGCTGATGCAGAGACCAGTTTCATCGAGAAGATGGTCGAGTTTCTCACGACTCTGGGGAGGCGTCATCAGATCGCTGACCGGATTGAGGAGCTTAAGAATCTTGCCATGGATGCCAATGCTCAGCATGAGAGGCACAGGATGGATGATTGCTTCGATTCGAGTCATAGTGTTGTAGTTGTTGATCCCCGGTTGTCGGCGATCTACAAGAAGGCGGAGGGCCTTGTGGGTATTGACGGCCCTAGAGAGGAGCTTGTTAGTTTGTTGACGGATCTGCAGAAGAAACTCAAGGTGGTTTTCATCGTGGGGTCCGGAGGTTTGGGCAAAACCACGCTTGCCATGCAAGTGTATGACAAGATTGAAGGGCAGTTTGATTGTACGACATTTGTGTCTGCCTCCTCCCAAAGACCAGATGTTGAAAGCCTTCTCAGTGACGTACTACTCAATCTTGGGATGCGAGAGTTTTCTCGTACTCTCGAGCTGCACGACATCATTGACCGCCTAAGAGAACACCTGAAACATAAGAGGTATGTTTTCTTCAGTACTCTCATATGCTTGCATGCACTAGGAAACATAATTATGTCATAATTATGCTTTTGCGATGTTGTGAGTTTACGCGCTGCACATGCCGTTGTCGGAAGGAAATTTACCAACAAAACTCAACTGGAGGGAGACTGGATGGATGGATGGATGGATGGGTGTACCTTGGATCTCAGCCTCAGCGCACGCAGATGCGGATGCATATGCAGCCGCCCCGCTGCTCAATGCTTCTTCCTTCGGCCGCATGCCCGTCATCGCCTGCCGGCCCTCTCCATGCTTCCTCCGCGGGTGCCGTCGACGCAAGGCATGGCAGCGAGCTCTTCCCGGACAGACTATCCATCCTCGCCGCGCCGTCGCCGAAGTCCTAAGTCTAAGTCGCATGCGCACCCCGCACGCGGTAAGTTTCACCGCCTTCGTATTTATAGACAAGGTTGGAGGTCCAGGTCACGCTTTTCATTCGTTTTTCAAAACTCGGTGTCCATAGGCCGCTGTCTGCTTGTCCACGAAGGAGGCCGGCATCGTCGGCATCGACAGTGACAACAACGATGATGACGACGACAATGGCGGCGGTGAGACTGGGTTTGAAACTGGTGACAAGGCCAGCGGAGAAGACACGGAGGAGGAAGACGCCGCCCTGGACTACTGGCGGCGTTGAAGTTTTTTTTAATGTGTTTGTAATTTTGTTCAAACCATTAAAAAATTCAAATTTGAATGAAATTACCCTTTTATAAAATCGTGTTCAAATATTTTTATTTTTGCGCACCATTCTGTCCTACAAAATTGAATCGACCGGCGAGAATGCCGCTGCGCTTCACCACCACGCACGGTATAGCTGAGAGATGGTGTGATGCCGTTACATGTGAGTGCTTGTTACATGTGCAAAGGTTGGAACAATTACCCAATTTTATAAAGGCCAATAAAGAGATGGTGTGAACCGATTAACTACTTTATATCATTTCGGATGTCTCAGATGAAACTTCCAAAATTACGAGGACCATTTCGAATAACATCCAGATATTTGTCCTCAATGGGTCAATCTATGTTTGGTCGACCAATTTTTGGAAGTAGTTAGACTCTCCCGGTTGACATTATTCAGTGTGAAAAGCTTAAGACCCCGTATTCTGTTGGTATGTACTACATCAAGTGATCCGAGGATCCTATTACCACGAGAATAATTAAAGATGGCGTACATTACAGCATGATTAGTTTGGCCCGGCAACCCAATTTCGGATACGAAAACCCAATAAATATCTTTATACTCCCCCAGTTTCTTAATATAAAGTGTACAATTTTCTTACATAAATATTAACGCACATGTTAAAAGTGCAAATTTTGATACTTTTAGATGTTAAAACAGGTAGGTGATCAATGCAAGTATAGAATAAAAATAGGGAATTCTGGTATCTTATCTCTCCCAATCGGATTGATTCCTAAATTATATAAAAAAAATCTCATAATTCCATCATATACCTTATATTCTAAAAAAATTCACAGAAAACTATACACCTTATATTAAAAAATTTAGAAAGTATTATTTTGGATGTCTCTGGTCAATCCTATCACCACGAGAATAAAGACGAGACACATACCCTCTTGTTGTTTGGCCCTGCAAATTCTAGTAAATATGGATGTTTTTTCATTATTTTTGTTTTATTTCTTTGATTTTTTCTTGGTTATTATTTCCTATTTTCCCTTTCACATGGTTTCTTTTTTTATTACTTTCATTTTCTCTTCGGAGCTCTGGCTTACATTTCTTGGTTTTTCTTTTACACGATCTTTTATCCTAAATGCTAAAAAGTGCTTGGATGCTCAATAGCTTTCGGAGCACTCGCTTCCCCGCCGTCCGATCCACACGATCAACCCGCGCGTGTCGCGCTAGGTTCCGACAGCGACGTCAGGGTGACCCACACGCCCTCCCTTCTCTCCCCTGCCGCCGGTGTCTCCCCCGTGTTCCGTTCAGGGAACCGTGCACCGTCCTTCGGGATCTTCCGGCCGACACTGGCTTTCTTCCCCGTCCGCGTGGTTATAGCGCTGCCGACAAGCAGCGGCAAGGGATCTGGCCGGTGCCTGATGGGGATCTCGCACCCTTTGTCAGAGAGGTCGCCGTCGTCCTCGCCGGGCGCAGTCCCGATCTCGCTGATCTGATGGTGCTCCTCCTCATCCAGGAGCACGAGCTCCGGTGCTCTGAGCTCGACCGCCAGCTGCTCGGCCTCGTGCAGGAGCATGAGCTCCGGCGCCCCGAGCTCGACCGACAGCTTCTATTGGGCCTTGTGCAGGAACGAGCTCCGGCGGCCCAACCTCGCGCCGCCTCCGCCTCGAGGAGCACGAGCTTCGGCGCCCCGTGCCTGCTGCTCCTAGCGGTGGCCGCACGGAGGCCTTCGCCGTCGAGGTCCAAGCCTCCGACCCGTCATGCAACTTCCCTGTGGTGCTCCCGGTCTCCAACCTCGACCCCAATCACGGGATTCCCCAAGGTGGTCGCCGCTGCCCTGCGTTCCTCTCCCAGTTCTACTCTTTCACCGTCCCCAACGCCTCCACTGGCGTGCCCCAGGGCGTCTTCCCCAACGCGGGCGGGGCGCTCGATTTTGAGACAGTCGGTGGTGCTGTTTTGGTGTGCATCAGGCGGAGAAGCCCCGGATGTACTACTTCCTAGTGGCGAACGTGAAGTTCATGTTGGGCCACGAGGAGCACTGAGAGCAGAATGGGGCAGGACTTCTGGCTTGTCATCGAGACCAATTTTCTAGAAAAGTTCCCCAACATCACCAAGCAGCTCAAGCGCCCCGCTGTCACGCTCGTCTCCACGGACTGCAGCTTGTTCAGGTAAAGTCACCAAGTCAGGGCATCATTCCAAGCTTGAACATTGCATGCATTCCGTTTCCATGTAATACTTTGCGAATTACGACTATAGTAAGAGCTGAGTTTATGCTTTACGAAAGTTTATACTCCCTCTGACCCCAATTACTTGTCGCTGATTAGCGACAAGTAATTGGGGTCGGAGGGAGTAGTGCAAATGGCTTTACTTTGCTTGTCAATAGCTTTACTTCCATCTCGCTATAGCTATCTATCGTGTGAATATTATTATTTGACACACAGGTTTCTGTTCCAAACTATCTTAGGAGCCTTGTCAGCTTGCTCCACAAACTATTCTCATTAGCAGTTGCATTCGAAAGAGCCATATTCCAAGCGGACAAGTTATGGTTGCAAGTTTGATTAGGCCATTTCAATGCACATCCATCTATTATTTCAACTACCTATTAAGTTGTAGACAATCAGTCGGGTGAGAAGTTACCTTTTTATCTATCTAATGAGTTACTCACACATATAGTAATAGTAAGTTTGATTTATACACATGATCTAGGTTGTGCCTTTTCCGGAATCCACTTGATGTGTGCCTTTGTTGCTTCAGCAAGTTATATTAGTCCCTTTTTTGTATGCTTATTATGTTGCATATTGTACATATATATAGGGGTCTGTTGTTTTTGATTGCCTAGTCCATAGTTTAATTTGATTTCCATAGATCCCGATGTTTGTACGGTTCTAGCTCTGAAGGCACTTGCACTGGTTCGTTTTAATGATGATGTTTGCTCATATATGCATTTGTGCAGTCAGTTAGGAGTTTTCATAGTGTTTCATATAATCCACATTTTTGGGCAGAAGTTATCAAGTTATTTATGTTATGGTTAATAAGTCCAGTGCCTAAAATGTTAATCCCCACTGCTAGTAGTCCTTGTTCTAATGTTAAGTTTCCTATTTGTCAACTTGTTCTTAGATTTAAATTAAGTTGCTTCCTTAGCATGTTTAAGTTGCTTCCTTAGCATGTTTAAGTTGGATGGTGAATCTTGCTAAGTTGCTTTTCTCATATCTAAGTTGGTTACTAAATCCTACTTAGTTGCTTTTCCTTTTTTTATTTGGAGCATGCTTTTTTAGTTGATGTTTAATTCTAGGTAAGCACTACCCCTTAAGTTGTCTACTGATTTACATTAAGTTGATTTGTCTAACAAAGATAAGTTGGGCATTGTAACCAACTTACTTGTTTTCCTTTTGTCTTTGGAGTATTTCCTTTTCAAATTAGTTTTCATGTTTTCTCAAATTACCAATTGCACCGATAGAAAAAAGTCGTAGGAGTTGTGGGCGCTATGGTTGCCAGCAGGGGCTGGCGGCACATTGTCTTGTGGTATTCTACCACTGAGTTCGCCAGAATCACCACGTACTGCTCCCTTGTCATGCAGCATTAGGTCTACAAATACAGGGAGAGATCCAGAGATCACGGCACGCACAGGTTCATGTTCAACCTGTCGGCGCCCATGGCCATTGAATTTGGTTTGTTCGTGTCACTCACATTTTTTCAGGTGTGCACAACATGTTCTGATAGCACTATGGCGAATCCTTGTGTGATACACCAGTGACAGTCATGATTTTGTAGGTTTATTATATGTACCATCAAGTTGTATAATGATTTCCATTAAGTTGTTTATCCAGCATGGCTAAGTTTATTTCTGGACTGAACTTAGTTTTCACCATGGCCTACTCGTTATAGTTATGACCTACAATGATTTCTTGTAGCTTTTTGTCCAACATGGCATTCATTTTAGTTGCTTCTCTATCAACATGCCTTAGTTGTCTTTAATGACTAGTTAACCCTATTCTTTTGCAGCACAGTCATTAAGTTTTGCATGTTGATTAAGATGTTTTTCGAAAATGCTTAAGTTGGTTACTAAATCCAACATAGTTGCTTCTCTGTCAGCATATCTTAGTTGTCTTTTGTGTGCTAGTTAAGCTATTTTATTCAGCACCATCATTAACTCTTGCAACCTGAATTATTAAGTTATTTTTCAAACTTGGTTAAGTTGATTACTAAATGCAACATAGTGCCTTCTGTGTCAGCATATCTTAGTTGTCGTTTGTGTGGTAGTAAGCTATTTTGGTCAGCACCATCATTAACTTCTGCACCCCGATTTTCATCAAGTTGTTTTTGAAACATGGTTAAGTTGGTTCTTGCGTCCAACATAGTTGCTTCTGTGTCAGCATATAGTGTGCTTTTAAGTTTATGTTGGCGGAAAAACCCCGGATGTTCTACTTCCTGGTGGCGAATGTGAAGTTCATGCTGGACGACAAGGAGCACTGAGGTGCAGAATGGAGCAGGACTTCTGGCTTGTGTTCGAGCCCAAGTTTCTAGAAAAGTTCCCCAACATCAGCAAGCAGCTCAAGCGCACACCGTCGCGCTTGTCTCCATGGACCGCACCTGGTTCTGGTAAAGTCACCAAGTCAGGTTCCTTCAGGCATCATTGCAAGCTTGAATAGTGCATGCTTTCCGTGTAATATTTCACGAATTGCGACTATAGTAAGAACTGAGTTTATGCTTTACGAAAGTTTATGTAGCGCAAAAGACTTTACTTTGCTTGCCAATCGCTTTACTTCTATCTCGGTATAGCTAGCTATTGTGTGGATATTATTGACACACATGTTTCTAATTTGGTTAAGTTGATATGTCATCATTACCAAGTTGTCTTCTGAATCTAACCAAGTTGTTTTTTGTATGCTTAACCTGAAACTTTTTGCTATTTTTATCAACCTCTTTTCAATCGTAACTAAGTTGTCTTCTCAATCTAACCAAGTTGGTATCAGATTTTGATTAAATTGATCTGTCATCATAACTAAGTTGTCTTCTCCATAGAAGGAACTAAGTTGTCTTCTGAATCTAATCAAGTTGTTCTCTGTATAATCATGCATGTTAGACCTTTTGCTATTTATCAGCCTATTTTGCGTATTAATTGGTATCTAATTTTGATTAAGTTGACCTGTCATCATAATTAAATTGTCTTCTCAATCTAACCAAGTTGTTTTTTATGTAATCATGCTTTACCGTAGACATTTTTCTATTCTGTCCAAGATGATGGTTAGGATGATTCAATTAGTATTGTTAACATATTTTACTTCTTTACTTTCACACAAATAGTTGAAAGATGGTGTTAGTGCTACCATAAGTGATGGTATTCGGGATAGGATAACGAGGAATGAAGAATTTGTTTCAATGAGGCATCCTAGGAACTATCCCCGTGAGGTAAACCCACCTTTTAGCCATGTGTGTGTCTTTTTTCTCGATCCTTGTATTCAGTTTGTTAGAAAACAACACTGCAGCAAAGACTTGCGTTCATTTTAAAATTAGTGATTTTTAATTAAGTTGCTTCCCCATATTATGCTTAGTTAAGTTTGCTTTTTATTAACTTGTTCTTATATTTAATTAAGTTGTTTCCTCAACATGTTTAAGTTGGATGCTGAATCTTACTAAGTTGTTTTTCTCATCGTGCTTACCTATGTTTACTTTTTTACCAACTTGCTTTTTAGTTGGCTACTGATTTAATTAAGTTGCTTAATTAATATGCTTAAGTTGGCTACTGATTTTAGTTAAGTTGCTTCTCCAATACATTCTTTGTTAAGTTTTTCCTATTTATCAACTTGTTCGTACATTTAAACTAAGTTGCTTGAAAGTTGACTACTATTTAAGTTGCCTAAACAATGAGCCTTGAAAGTAACAAAATTGTAATTGCACCCCACCTTGCGTTAATTTGATCCTAAGTTGCCTAGACTAGAGTCTTCAAGTGGCAAAATTGTAATTGCATGCCACCATAATAAGTTGCCTACTTTCATGCAAACTTTGCATAACTCATATGCACTTTGAGAGTGGATTTGGTACTCACCTGGGTAGCTACTCACCCCCTGGTAACCGCTGGATTTTGCACACCACCATTGGATTCGTTCTAGCGACTAACAGCTGGTACACGGCGAGTGGATAGGATCCGTTAGAATAAAGAGGCCCCTCACATGTTTCTTCTCCCACCGCTCGTTCCCCACCTAGCCGGAGTTGAGACGGTGGCCGCCTGAGCCTGCAGGCCCGCGAGCGGCGGGAACTCGTCCCGCTTGCCGTCGACGTCCGCGACTCGTCCCGCTTCCCCTCTCTCCCTTTTCCCTCTCCCGTCCTCGCTCTCTCTCCCTTTCCGCAGAACACCTGCAAGCGCCGCCATGGCCGCCAAAATCTGCCACCGCCGGCCCTCCTCCGGCCCAGCTAACCTCACCGGCGACGAGTGCGGGCCGCATGTGGACAGAACTCCAGCGCGCGGCAGTGGAGCCGGTGCTGTGTCGCGGCGGACGCGGTGTGCGAGCGCATCCACCACACCCGTCTCCCCGCACCGTGTCTGCAAATTTGGATCGAACTTTGCCGGTGTACCACCCGCAGAGAAGCTTATGTATTCTTCACGGCCGCTCGTGCCGCCCACGATCCCACCGAGGCGCCGCCCCCCGCCCCGCCTTCTTCTCCGCGGCCCGCGCCCTGGAGTCCATGCCCGACGAGGTAGGCCACGGCGGCGAGATGCAGGGTGAGCACGGGGCAGACCGCGCCGTTGAGCAGGGAGAGCACGGGGCGTGGGACGCGTCAGGGACTCGAGCCACGCGCAGCGTCCAGAGGAAGCGATGCCCGCTGCACTCCAGTCCCGTGGCGACCTCGTGCGCCTTGGCCACGTCGAAGAAGCCCAAGCTCCCGAAGCAAAGGAACACCACCGACCCCCGAGGCTGCGCGTCGAGCCACCGGACACAGCCCTCGCTGCGCTGTTGGACACCTTGTCGAACAGCTTCTGCTGGTACTGGTCGAGCGCGAGCATCTCGAGGTCAAAGTCGAGCTCCCGCGCCGTCTTGAGCCTGCTGGCCGGCGACGAGGGCCACACCCCCGGGTTGAGCATCCCCATGTTGTCCATCCCGTAGGAGTAGTGGCGCGGGTCGGGGACTTGAGCAGGAGGCCGGGGAATTGAGCAGGAGGCCGGAGCGGCTTCTCCACGGCGGTGGCGGCGCGCGGGAGGAGGTCGCCCGCGCAGAGTCCGGACGCCGGGAGCGCCTTCGTGGACGCCGGTGTTGGCTTCGCACGCAGCGGCGACTAGACTGGTGCTTGCCGACGTCGTCGGGAGCAAGTCGAGCTTCGCGGCCACGAGCAATGCGTGGGGAGGTTGGCGGCCACACCATGCTTCTAGGCTAGGTCGTGTGGTGCGCCTCGCAAGCCAGGACGAGGGCGCCGGCGCCGGGGGAGTCGCGGGCGGCGGCCACGGCGGAGCGGAGGGCCGAGATGAGGGGCAGCCTGCAGGTCCGCCGCCTGGAGGAAGGCCGCCCGCGCGTGTGCCGCTAGGCGAGCAGGACGGGGAGCGCGCTGGTGCCGGAGCTCCTTGCACCTGCCAGGACGCCCTGGTCGAGGCGCCCGCTTGCAGCCTAGCGGAGTCGCGCCTGGGGAGAACCATGGCTACCACGCTGTGGAGGCAGCGGGGGAGGCCGGAAACGGTGGCCCCGGTCGGCGGTGAAGATGGTGGTAGCTGTGTGGATAAGGCAGGGGTCTCCGCGGTAGCAAACAAGCTACTCAGCCCGCTCGAACCGTCCTCGGGGACCTCTCCTCGCTCGAGCCGCCGTCGACGTGCGGGTCCTCCGAGGCGAAGAGCTCGAGGAGCTGCGTGAGGAAGCGGCGGTCGACGTGCGCGCGCAGGGACTTGGCGTCGGCGGCGGCCGATAGTGGTGGTGGCCTCCCAGGCGACAACCTTGATTTGCCCCCTCCACCGCTGGACGTTGCAACTAACACCGTTAGACACGTGTTAGTTTTTAGAAGGGTGTGTAGCTACCACGGTGTGTATAGTTTTGTTTTTGTATGCACTTTTCATGCACGAAGCCAACCAAAATACCAGTTTCTACTATTTTTTTTTTCTGATGGTGCTATATTATCGATTGTTTCTTCTATGTAAAATGAAACCCAGACACACATATCTAGTTGTTGCCCTTTTTCTGTGCTCTTCAAGTTGTAAATTGATACTCTGTTTTTTGCTATGTCCTGTATTAATCATCTGTTTTTTTCGCTCCGAACGATTTTTGTGAATTGATCATCACGGTAAACTGGTACTTCTGTTTTGATATGTTTGCAGCCTAATGGGAGAAGAACAAGGGCGCAAGGCATTGGCATGATCAACAGAGGAATATGTCAAGCGTTGCGGCTCTATGTTTAAAGTTCAACTATGTAAACCGGCAGAAAAGATTGACGTTTATGTGTTCCAGTAATACTAGTAGTCGCACTTACACAATTCCAATACTATCCTTTTTGTCGCAAAGTACATATCTGGGAAACCTGGGAGCCTGAAGTTTGTCTCACTATCCTGGGATATTTCTCTCTTTCGTATGCGCCGGTATGCAACTGTATACTACTAGTTGAAACAGGTATGCTACTTGTGTATAAGATACAACTAAGTTGGTTGACTACTTACTATTCTAGGTTTGTGTTCTTTTTAATTCTTATGGGGGCAGGTCCAGTTGTGTTCTATCTGGGATCCCTATTTTCTGTCTACTTTTGAACATGATTACCAATTTCAGTAGCTGATGTCACAACTAAGTTGCTGGAAAATCGGGGGAGTCGTACTGCTTTTACTTTCTGAAACAACTCTGGTTATTATGTGTCACAGTTTTTGCAGCAGATCTGAAGAAAATTGTTTCTGGGATATATTTGCTGCCTGCTGCAGAGAAGATGCAGTTTTTTTTGGTGTGAAATCATGAGAGCAATGGAGATCTGGAGGAAGAACAAGACCTCTGGCTACATCTCGGTGAAGAAAGTCTTGGCGAGAGGGTTGGGCGAGAGGGAGAGCTAGGGGATTGGATTTCCACCCGCGCTGGCGTGTCTTTTGGGTCTGCTTTTTTGCTTGGAGTTGATCGAGTGCTGGGCTGCACCAACCAGCACGCAGGTGCCGGATTGGACAAAACCAGCATCCGGATGCTGGGTTGGACTAACCAGCACCGGATGCTACCTAGCCACGTCCATCTTTTATTTTATTGCTGAGCTGAGCACACTATGTCGAATCCCGTCCATGACACAACCTCGTAACAGCTCTACAACATGTATATATACGTACACACATGCGTATATACAGAATTCAATCAGTCTACGACTACGTACAGATTCCACGCGAAAACGGGGTCAATGGTCGTCAACCACCTTTCTTCTCTCTCTCCTTTCAAAGAAATCCCTTCTGAATTCCGATCGATCCGCTGCCACCACTTCTCCCCTCGCAATGTAGCCTCCTCTCCGCCTCTCCCCGCACAAGTGGACAGTTTGCTCCGGCCACGACAGTGTTGGAAGTAATCCAAGATTGTCTACCAAGTTTGAGTTGAAGACGTGGCAGTCTCCAGACGTGACAGATGGCGGCGAGGAGAAGGGTGCCTGCAGCGGGTCATGCTATGGTTCGTGGCCCGTCGGGATGTGCTCCTGTGCTGGTATCAGCGCATCATACCAGACAGTCACCGGCTTTTGCCCTCCTCTGGCGTCTGAGGTGGGCGCAGATGGTGGCGAAGCTGGATATCCCCCCGCATCAAGTGTGGCTCTTTGGCTATTCCCCCTGTCTACTCTCCTCCTTCTAGCGGCCGTGGAGGCGTGGAGAAGTAGGTTGGAGGTGGGTGGCGTATTCGTCTGAGCGGCGGCAGGTTTTGTTCAAGAGGGGCATCTCTCCGGCGATCATTGGCAGCATGTCTCGTCACCGCGCCGGACTTCAAGGCATTAGGGCTGTCGCTCCGCCACTGCTTGGCTCGGTTCGTCGGCTCCTCCCTGTGCGTTACCACCAAGTGGTTCGTCCCCGTTTGCGTCCTGCAGGCTAACGCCGAAGCTTCATCGTCGATCTAGAGGAGGAAGAGGATGGAGGACTGGATCGCATTTCCTAGTTGTCTCCAGGGTCCTCAACGCTTATGTATACGTACACACATGGCGTATACTGTGGGGATCGATCAAATGAAATGGAGTCTACGTTCACACGCGGAAACGGAGTCAATGGGCGTCAACCCCCTTTCCTTCTCCTCCCCTTCCGATCCACCTTCCTCTCTACTCAGCTGCTCTCCACCCACCTAGCGCCAGCAGCTGCCGCCGCCGCCTCTCCCCTCCCAACGGAGCTTCCGATCCGATCCAGCTTCCAGTCACTCTCGCCTTCCTCCATACTCAGCATCTCTCCCCCGATACCCACCCAGCGCCAGCTGCCGCCGCCGCCGCTTCTCCATCACGCCGGCGTCGCCCTCCCATTCTCATCACCTTCCTCCTCCAGATCCGGTGGGGGCGGGAGCACAGGAGGGCAGTCTGCTCCCACCACGACAACGGCGGTCGCGCGGAGATGAAGACGCCGCCGTGACGCCCCTCCTCCGGCCTCGACGTTCTCTGCTAGGTAGGTCGCACCGCCTCCTCCACTCGCTGCCTCTCTCGCTCTGTGGTTCCTGGGCGGCGGGGGCGGCAGCTGTGATTCTCCTACGTAGCTCACCAGGCTGCTCGGCGAGCAGAACAGCCAGGATGGCTGCGAGTGCGACGACGGGGGTGATTAACCCGCTCATCGGCAAGCTCACCAAGCTGCTCGGCGACGAGTACAAGAAGCTCACGGGGGTGAGGAAGCAGGCCGCCTTCCTCAGGGATGAGCTCAGCGCCATGAAGGCCCTCCTCGACAAGATGGAGCTCATGGACAAGCTCGACCCCTCGGCCAAGAACTGGAGGGACCATGTCAGGGAGATGTCCTACGACATGGAGAATTGCATCGAGGACTTCATGCATGACATTGACGGTGCCGATGCAAAGGCAGGCTTTGTCAAGAAGATGGCCAAGCGTCTTAGGAGGTTGGGGAGGCGTCATCAGATCGCCAAGCGGATCGAGGAGCTGAAGGTTCTTGCAGTTGATGCCAACGCCCGACGCGAGAGGTACAGAATTGACGAGTGCGTCGAATCAAGAACTTGTGTTGTGGCTGTTGATCCCCGAGTATCGGCAATCTACAAGGAGGCAGCAGGCCTCGTTGGTATTGATGGCCCGAGAGAAGATATTGTCAGTCTGTTGATGGATTCGCAGCAGAAACTCAAAGTGGTTTCCATTGTGGGGTTTGGTGGTTTGGGTAAAACTACACTTGCCAAACAAGTTTACGATCAGATTGGAGGGCAGTTCGACTGTAAGGCATTTCTTCCTGTCTCCCAAAGACCTGATGTGAAAAGCCTTCTCATTGGCCTACAACGAAAGCTTATGATTGGGGAGTCTTCTCATGCTCATGAGCTGCAAGAGATCATTGACCGCCTCAAGGAATACCTCAAACAGAAGAGGTATATTTTTTTCTTGTAGTACTCACTCTATAATTCCATGGTCTAGCTCTCAGTATTTGTGTGGTTTGATCAAGCTCACCTAAATGTTTTTTTAGGCTGCATGATTAATTGTAACTTTAAAAAATTATAATCACGAGACATGATGAACAAAATATAAGTTAATGAAAACCCTGTGCGATGTTTTGTCTATGAAAAAAGTTGTGCTACTTTGTGATTATTACTATTATAGGATTGAAATTATAGTCCTAGGATAAACATAAAACTTCTCAATGTATCCTACTTTACATTTTGGTTATGATTATCAACTTCCATGTGATGAGCTTATAGGCTGTTATAAGCATGGACAAGAAAACTTATGCTGACCTGAGATTTCCCTTTGTTTCAAATTCCACCATTTTTCTTCGTTTTCTTTACTATTTGGAAGACATGAGTTGTCACTCTTATTATGTTTTTAGTTTTGATATTATATTTGTACCTTATAATCATATACTTATATAAGATCTGAATAACTCATTGCAAATGTTGCAATAGGTACTTCATATTAGTTGATGACTTGTGGGATCAATCAGCATGGCATATTATAAGTTGTGCCTTTCCCAAAAATAGTAATGGAAGTAGAGTGATGGTAACCACACGATTGGATGACGTAGCTGTCACGGCATGTGACAGAGACCATTCCTGTGTTTACAGAATGAAGCACCTCAAAAAGCAAGACTCAAGAAGATTATTTTTTAATAGAGTATTTGGGTCCGAAAATGCATGTCCACCACAGTTTCAAGATATTTCAGCTCAAGTTCTCAAGAAGTGTAGAGGATTGCCACTTGCAATTATCACCATTGCTAGCCTATTAGCTAGCCATGAAGTAACATCTTTGAATGAATGGGAGAGGATAAAGAATACTCTTGGTGCCAAGTCTGCCACACAGCCTACTTTGGAAGAGATGAGGGGTATACTAAACCTTAGCTACATACATCTTCCTCTTCATCTCCGACCATGTCTTTTGTACCTTGGAATGTATCCAGAAGATCGTGAGATCAATAGGAATGACCTGGTTCGGCAATGGATAGCCGAAGGCTTTGTCTGTAGTTCACGCGGAGTTGATTTGGAGGATGTTGCGAAAAGTTATTTTAATGAGCTTGTCAATAGAAGTCTGATTCAGCCGGCAGGAACATTTTGTGGGGAGGTCATTTCTTGCAGAGTACATGATATGTTGCTTGATTTGATCCTAAGCAAAAGTACAGAAGATAACTTTATCAGTGTAGCATATGACTATGAAGACATGTCAAGATTGCACAATTGTGAGTACAAGGTTCGTCGGTTATCCTTGCAATCAAGTGTTGGTGGTGCAACATCGGAGACGCTTGCTACTAGCATGTCACAAGTTAGATCATATGCACAGTTTGGAGAGGCCAAGTATACACCTCCTCTTTCACAGTTTAAGTATCTAAGAGTGCTCTTGTTTGATTTTCCATATGGATGGGATACAACAGTCGACCTCACTGCAATTGGCCGTTTGTTTGTATTGAGGTACTTGAAGTTTTGTGCCCCATCAGCCAAGTTATTGCTCCCAACTGAAATTCAAGGGCTTGCCCATTTGGAAACTCTGCAGTTATATTGCGAGTACATGCCAAGCTTTCCGTCAGATATAGCTCGCTTGGCGAACTTGTTTGATCTGAGACTTCCGCATGGTACAGCGCTGCCCAAAGGGATCGAGAACATGAAATCAGTCCGCACATTGCATTGTTCGAGCATATCAGAGAGTTCCTTGAAGGATATTAAAGGGCTTAGCGAGCTGACCAATCTGAAAGAATTGGAATTATACATTTTTGACCAGGGCTTTACGGTTGAACACGTCGATGCTTTGGTGTCCTCCATTGGAATGCTACCAGACCTCAGGCACCTGTTCCTCGCTTGCATGATTGAAGACGATGGTTATTGCTGCCAGCTGGACTCGTTACCTAATCCTCCTCTCCGTCTTGAGGTACTCAATCTGGGAATATGGACGTGCAGGAGAGTCCCAAAATGGTTTGGTGAGCTAAGTTGCCTCCGGTTTCTCCGTCTGAGTGTCTTGCACCTATCAAGTGATGAGGTTCGTGTGCTTGGAGAGCTTCCCTCGCTAGTCGAAGCAAGATTCCGCGTGTTGGATGTCTCCCAGGACAAGGTCCTGGTCAGCGCTGGTTCATTCCCCGTTCTGGAGCAGGTCGGGTTCAAGTCTGATGGAGATGTCAGTGCGTACCTGAGCTTCGAGGCAGGAGCTATGCCCAAGCTACGAGCACTCAGCCTGAGATTCGGTTGGAAAGAGTGGAGGGACGCTACACCAGTCGGCATGGAGTGCCTGCCCTGCCTTGAGCACATCTATGTGCGGCTCCGTAACAGCGGCACCGAGTCACGCAAAAATAAGCAAGATGTTCGCGCTGATGTGGAGTCTGCCTTCAAGAGCGCCGCAAGTGTGCACCCAGGACACCCCTCTGTTAGTGTTTATTAAGTAGGCATGCAATCCCGCCTCTCCTCTGCACTACGTGCTGATGTTTTATTTATCAATTGTGCAATTCCCTTTGAGAAACTGAGCACACGTACTAGCTAGTTAAGTTGAATGAATTTTCTGTAACTTGATTGGAAGCTGAGCTTCCGTTAATACGATATTACTCAGTACAATGTTTCCTAGTTATCAAAAATATCCCATTGGCTCACGTACATGTTCGTTTACCTTGGCCTTTCGCAATCATCAGCAAGTTTTTTCTATCGTGCGCGTACCACATCACTCCGTGAAACTAGTGCCAACAAATCCAAACTCCCAAATCACTCCCAGAATCTAAATCCAAACTCCCAAATCAGGATGAAGGATGTCGAGCTCCCGCGACGCCGCGTCCTCGCCGCCGCTGCAGCCTACCCACGCCACCCCGAGTCCCCACTACCCCCCTCTGCTCTCGCTCTCCGGTTGTTTCCGCTGTCTGTCCCCAAAATACAAAGTGCGCAAGTGCCGTGATCGCGGGTGTGGCTGCTCGCTAGCGCTCCGCCTGCTCGGGAATGGCGCGCGGACGGCGTTCTAGACTGACGACTGTCTGGGGCGCGCTCTCTACTCCCACGCCATCGATCAGCATTACTATTTTTCTAATCAGAGTAGCTGGTTGGTCATAGGTGAATTGCAGCAGATGCGTCCTCGACCACGCGGGCGGCGTCCCGTTCCGTTCGGTCCCGTCCAGGAAAGAAAGGAAAGGAAACAAGAATCGATAGCTAGCTGGTTCAATTGCAAAAGGGAAAAGAATCGATGGATCACGCGTTCGTTCACCTCCTCTCCGATTCCAATCTGTCGAGCGCACGAGCCAATCGATTAGGGCCAAGTTTTCAATATAACTGCAGCAGATTTCTAGGGGTCTAGCAAACAGAGCCTCCTCATTTGTTTTTTTTAAACATGACCCTAAAAGGGCCCAACTTATATTCAAAAATCGGAATGATGTCTTACACCCAAAAAAAGAACTAAAAGACCAACACCCAGGCAGCAGATTGGACCCCATTTGGCTGTTTCCATCCAATTGTATGAAGATAGATTTGTTTGGCCATGAATTTTCATGGCTTTGAATTCTTTGATCGATGAATTAGCACTACCGAATGCTAGTTACCTATCACAGTATTATAGAAAATACTATGCTAGTTATTGAAGAGACTGTTATGCAAAAAAAATGTTATAATGGCACACGGACTATAGGCAAATAATAGGAGTTCACAAGAACATTCTCCTTCCAACAAAAAAAGCAAAGTAGAAATCAGACAATAATGTGCCTATCTTTATTTTCCAACGTATTATCCAATGATTTATAGCAGGGTCACCTTCCTCCATTATGTTCCTGCTAATAAAATGTATAGCAATTTACATGAAACAAATGAATGGAGAGAACCACCCACTCGATCTCCCTGAACTCTAAGCAGGTAGGACAGCTTATATCTTCATACAATTCGGGCCAAGCTCATGTCTTGATCCACTTTCATGCTCTCGGGCGAAAATAAACTGGGGCTCGTGGAGGCTGCTTTGATGTAAATATAATTCAAAGAAACTGACCACACACAGAGGGCTAAATGCCTCTGCCTACAATTGTTATTATAATCCTTGAATCAAGCAGTGAATCACATAACAAATAACTTGTAATCAAGTTAAGGTGACAACAGCGGCAGAGAGGAGAGCTTCACACTCGCTCCAAGGCACACTATCTATAAGCTAACTCACAATAGAGATCAACGACAACAACTACTCTTCTAGTCCTCACAGTCACAAGGGACTCCATCTTTCGATTGTACCTGAAAATAAGAAGCTATATAAATAAGCACCTGAATGGGGGTGCATTTTATTCGCTTGTTATACAAACTTGTAAGTAATCAGAAGAACAATTTTCATCCTACTTTGCAAAATTATCAGTCGGATTGACAAAAAAAGAAGGTATAGCCAGTAGGTGGTTACTTAAGCAGATGCATCACATATTGGAGACAAGATGGGTACATTCTACAGTCTACCTCAGTGCCCCAACTCATACAATTCTACATTCAACTTTGCACTAAGAAAAACGAATAATGATCAACAAATTTTAATGAAAAATATGGAGAGCCACTACGAAAACTTAAAGTGACTGTGTACATTTTGTCTTTCCTATTCTTATTATATATCTATCACAAACACTTTACGAGTATAAGATATGCACATATAGTTAGATATTTACCAAAATTAGCACCCAACTTAGTGTACTGAACTAAACTCCCATTCTCGGTTCTTTTTAAGAGATTTAAAAAGAAACTCCAGCTAACAACCAGTTAACAGCAAAAACACATGACAATCCAGCCTAGCATGGTACCGAAGCATGTCATTTGAAAAAAAAAGAATTCTAGGCCAAGGCTGAGCAGTTTAGACAAATATTAAATGTCCTTAAAAAATCCTATATGTTTGAAATTTATATGAGGTTACTCTATTCATCTTATCTCCTGAAATACATCTTATCCAGGTCTCACATTTTCAGATAATATCGTCAAGAAAGTAATATGCCGAGGCAGAAAGGTAGAACCCTCTACTCAGTATGGTCATGCAGAATCAAAATGAAAAAACTATATCGATTGTGTTGCAGGACATCTGTTTATATAGGTGCATATGTACTTAGGAGATGTAAACTGAGGGGTGCCTTTCAGTTTCCTAGAATGAATGTTGTTGTCGTGTAGGTACTTTCATACCCCTTGATTGATGGAATATATTCATTGGTAAAAAGAATGATGTATGACACTTCCTTTGCATGTTCCATTTGAGTTCAGGAGTTGTTCCCCAAAGTAAGACACTGAAGGCCCTTATAAGGATAAGTTAATGGCTATACGGGTTAATTGAGTATAATAAATTGGTATGAGTGTTTTGATAAAATTGCATGGTATGCATTTTAATCAAGGGAAAAGGCTAGATATAGTGAGTGCAAAAATTTGGTAAGCCAAAAGAACCTTCAGCATGTGAAGCTGTTTCATGACAAACCAGAAGCAAAATGCAAGGAACAGTATACCAAGAAAATTCTAATATGATTGATTTTTGAGATAGTGCATACCTTAATAACTCTTCACACATCATACAGATCATCTGTAACCTGCAACAAGACATGGACAAACAGAAGAAGATAGTGCATGAGATTAGCAAAACTTAGAAGGTCCAAATTTTGCACAAAATATCTATCTACACATGAAAAGAAGCACAAAAGCAACAACGGACATAATATATATTTCTGGATTATGTATAGTATTCACGAAGAATTCTCAACAATGAATTGACCATATTTCCCACTGGATGCAATATCAACACAGAGAACCATGATTCACATATCATCAAATGACTTTCAAAACTCGGAAACCCGAGGAGCTCACCAAGGTTATGGCGTGCTGTTAAAAAGGTAGTCAGAGCCAGCGCAACTAAGCATAACACCTCACCCTCCTGCCCAGTAGCAATACCGCACATTGCCAGCAGCAACAGCTTTGGGAAGACGCCGGCAGCAGCTCCAGGTTATCCAGGGTGCATCATTGACCTGGAAGACAACAACAAATGATTTTTGAAGCAATGTTTTATCATTCTTTTACCACCATGTTCTACAACTAGAACTAGAACCATGTTTCTTTATTACTAAAAAATGGAATTGATGAAGCAATTTCCATGTCATACAACAATCAGTTTAGTGGCAAAAGTCCACCTTTCGAGATAAGCAACAACACAGGCATCCATAAGGCAACATTGTGTTCAATCACACTAGACCATATAGCCATCCAGTCCAGATCAGCTCCAACTAGTGCAACCAGCCATATTACAAACAAAACCATCTTATACACAAAGAACTCAAGCTCCAGGTTTAGCCCAAATTAAATGAAATTTGGTTTGAGGTTGACATTAGTTAGGTAACCCAAACAAGCCCACAAGACTCAGACTAGCAGTCTGCCCACAGCTCATAAGATACCCAGAAAGACGTATCTTTCTAAATCATTCAGCACCCACTAAGCCAACACAACAGGAAAAGGTAAAGGTACACAAGGTAGTTGCAAACTACTGCTGATGGTACAAAGGCACCACCACGACACAAGCAATCGATGTTGCTGACATAAGCATGAAAGACAAAGTTAGAAAAGAACAAACTTGGCACAGGAGTTGCACCTATCAAACTTGTAACCAGAATACATTTTGTAATGGCATTTATAGAGCCAGTATAATTTGATTTTGAGTTTTGATATCCTTAGAACCTAGCCCACTAACATAATGTTAGAGATACCATTGCTGCCAACAAATTTATAATGATGCAGAATTGCATATCTCAAAATTTATTTTTGACAAAATTACAACAAGTGAAAATTAAACAAGTACGAACCAAACTGCACGAAGGCAGACCAAAGAATCGCCATGGCGATGGCCGTGTTACGACATAGCATGTAGAAAAAGAAAAAGGGAACCACAGGAGCTCACCTGAGGGGGGTGTAGCCGAGGCAAAAAGTCACAACCACCTTCTAGCATGGTGCCAAGGAGGCAGCCGAAGCTGGGGAAAGCCTAGCATACCATAGCCACACCTGCCCATCAGCCGCAGCACAGTACCTCGCCGGAAGCAGCAGCTTGGGGAAGACGCTTGCAACAGCTCCAGGTTGCGCGTAGTGGCGCTATCCAGGGAGGATCAGTGACCTGCAAAACGCAACTAGATGACCTGTGAAGAAAATGAAAAATGTAACTAATTATATAAATATAACATGCAAACAAGATCCAGTAGAATCTAGCATACAAATCCTATACTAAGTGAAAATATAAAAGGCATTGCATGCATTCAGTGGATGTAAAAGAAGAGTGAATGATCAACGAAATGGCAGGTCACTAGTGCTCTGCAATTTAGTGACTTTTCTAGAATTTCTGGTCCATACTTGAAAGAATGTGAAGTAGTAGTCAAGATACTAGACTAATACGAATTTGAAATCTAGAAACAAATATAGATAAGTGTCAAGCTCTCACTAAGCCCCCATTGAAAGCATGGACGTGCTTGATCTCAAAAGGTAGATGGTTACAAAATAAAATATGTTGTGCACACAGGTGAGAAACACAAAGGCAACTAGTGGTCTACGCAGCTGCTCAAACTAGAAAAAAACATGTGAAAATTCAGTACAAGTGCTTCTCTTGTGTAGTGCAAACATGTTAACACATCCACACTTGCCTAACAAGATTTCTGACTAAATTCTTAATCTTTCCTAGTCTATGCATTGCATTTGGCAAGAACCCTGAGCCATCTGCATCAACCATACATAGAAAACCTACAGTGTTGGAGAGAGCGGGATTACCTCATCGTCGTACTTGGCGGCGAAAAGCAGGACGCGAGGATGGCAGCGTCCTCTCTGGCAACACCAGCAACGCCCCACGTCTAGCGCCGAGCCAGAAATCCAAGCTTAGTACAAAGTTTGTACTAAGTCTCCGACAATTATTTCCGATCGGAGGGAGTAGCATTTATTACCTAGGGTACTCGCTTCAGCATAGCTAGCAACCAACATGCATGATATCCAAGATACAAAAAGGTGGAGAGGAACCACCACAACACAAGCAATCGATGCTGCTGACATAAGCATGGAAAGACAAAGTCAGAAAAGAATAAGCTTGGCACAGGATTTTCACCTATCAAACTCGTAACCAGAATGCATTTCATAATGGCATTTATATAACCAGTATAATTTGCTTTTGATATCCTTAGAACCTAGCCCACTAACACCATGTTAGAGATAACATTGCAGCCAACCAATTTAAAATGATGCAGAATTGCACAGCTCAAAATTCATTTTTTACAGCAACCAAATTACATCAGGTGAAATTGATCAAGTATGAACCAAACTGCACGAAGACGGACCAATCAGTGGCAGAAAAAAATGCAAGTACCTTCCCAGTGAGCAGTTCCCACATCAAAATTCTGAAACTAAATACATCAGCTTTGTGGTCATAGGGCTTATGTTCTATAGCCTGCAACAGATAAATTTTGTAAGGTAATAGAACAATTGCAGGTATAATACCCTGATGCCTTCCATTTTTATAATTTATTGCCACTACAAGGTTTCAATCCCACTTGATTTACATTTTTACACTGTACATCACTATTAAGATATGGAGGAAGATAGCAAATTTGTTCTGTCGAAAGGATAGGAGGAAACCATTAGAGTAGCTAGTCGAGATTCTGGTCCGCATAAGATCTAGTTGGGATAGTTACAGTAAATCAATATGACACAAATCTAGTTGGGATAGTTATAATAAACCAATATGACACAAATCTGATAAACTATCACACTGCAATTTAAATGTATTTGTGATATTCCTTGTTTGTATGACTGTAGTTCTTCTATACGACAATAGTTAACGAAGTTCCTCGGTGGATCAACTATGTATAAAAGCAACTACTTTCTATTTTGCATGACCGTTGTTCTTTTTAGTGATTCGTGAAAAACAGCATAATCCCCAGTCTGTTCAGAATGATCCATCAACTGACATATAAATAAGCATAGAAAGAAGTTTCTCTTTGGTGTAATCCTCAGCCTTAGATCTCAGGAGTTATACTAATAAAGAATAAAGAATACATCTACAAACATAACTGATATACAAAGAATACTAAAATAAGCACAACTTGTAATGCAAGGACAAAAAAGGGTGGCTACATACATGTTAGAATAATTCATTAGGGTCTAGGGGACATTTTGGCATTGCAGAGCTTTACTGTGGAAAATAGTTGGTTAAGACAGCCTTTACCAGTCCAATCCATATTTGTGACGTGGATCCAAAATGGGGTTTATAAATTATTTAGCATGAACAGAAGGAAGAGAAAACCTAAAAGATGAACACATAAGTCAAAGCGCTATAACAATATACCTTTTCATGTGCCTTTATATGGCATTTTAATTTGAAATCGTTTGTATTTTTTGCCACATGCTGGGAATGGGCAAACATGATCATTTTCCATAGCATGTGTTTTGAGGTGTGCACGCAAGTTATTATTAAAATCCAAAGAGAAGGCCTGAAATCCAGAGGATCTGTTTGTTAGAACATCTAAAATGTACCATAATGAAAGGATTCACCATTAAGAAAGCACAAGCATTTGCAGTATTTTTTTTTCAAACCAATCTCATAGCAATTGGATTTACAGAAACAAAACTAGCATGCAGGATCAGTTGAATTTTCATCGAGCTCATCTAATCAAATCAGCCAAACATCTTGAGTTAGAAAGAATTAATATGCCGCCTAGTTTTGCATAATTAAATAGAGTGAAAGGAAACCGGAAATGCATCCAGAAATGCCTGGACTTTCGAGGTTCCAGGGGCGAAGGAACATGCGACAGCAAGGCAGGACACACCATTGATACGTCTCAAACGTATCTATAATTTTTGATGCTCCATGCTTGTTTTACACCATTTGCCTATTGTTTCGTTACACTTAGTGGTACTTTTATGCATTTTCTGGAACTAACCTATTAACGAAGTGCCACAGTGCCAGTTTTCTGTTTTCTGCTATTTTTGTGTTTCAGAAGTGATACACAGGAAATATTCTCGGAATTGGACGAAACAAGTTCCTGAAGTCTTATTTTACCCGGAAGCTTCCAGAGATCCGAAGAAGTGTCGGAGGGGGGCCACCAGGGCCCCACACGCGTGGGTGGCGCGGCCAGCCCCCTGGCCGCGCCGGGCCCACGTGAGGCCACCTGGTCCCTCTTCTGACGACGCCCCTTCGCCTATAAGTACCCCCCGACGAGAAAAACCTAAGTGCCCGATCAGATTTCCAGAACACATCGCGATACGCCGCCGCCGTCGACCCGAAGATCGGGAGGGTCCAGAAGCTCTTCCCGACACCCTGCCGGAGAGGGGAATCGCCACCGAAGGTCTTCTTCATCGCCATGCTTGCCTCCGGAGCAATGAGTGAGTAGTCTACCTTGGACTATGGGTCCATAGCAGTAGCTAGATGGTTGTCTTCTCCACTATGTGCTTCATGTTTAGATCTCATGAGCTGCCATACATGATTGAGATCACCGTTATGTAATTCTACATGTTTGGTTTGTTGGGATCCGATGAATATTGGTGTTTATGATTAAGTTGCTGTACTGAATTATATCTTTTGTTATCTCTATGTTGTTTATGATCTTGCATGCTCTCCGTTGTTAGTAGCTATCTTGGCCGAGTAGTTGCTAGTGACTCCAAGAGGGGGTATTTATGCTCGATAGTGGGTTCATGTCTCTATTTCACCTGGGGGAGTGACAGAAACCTCTAAGGTGGTAGATGTGTTGTTGCTACTAGGGAGAAAACAACATTCATATGCTCAAGGGCATATGCTTTGTTTACATTACACACTTTGCTTAATGCAATTATCTGTTGTTCGCAACTTAATACTTCTAGGGTGTTCGGATTGATATCCCAGGGAGTGGATTATTAGTCATAGATGCAGTTGGATGGCGGTCTATGTATTTTGTTGTAATGCCCAGAGTAAATCTCATAGTGATCTTCTTGACATATCACGTTATCTTTATTCTATCAATTGCCCAACTGTAATTTGTTTACCCAGCATGTGCTATTTTATCTATGGAGAGACACCACTAGTGAACTGTGGACCCCGGTCCTATTTACATCATATTGCAATCACCTGTTTACTTTTCTCGTACTGTTTACTTTACTCGCATATTATATTGTTTTCCACTCGATACGCTCATAACCTTTGTTTCAAGCAAACCGGTGAGATTGACAACCTCATCGCAAGTTGGGAACAAAGTATTTGTTTGTGTGTGTGCAGGTTCCACAAACACCTTCAGTCGTCATTGTCTCTCCTCTCCTGTTCGATAAACCTTGGTTTCTTAACTGAGGGAAAACTTGCCGCTACACTCATCATACCTTCCTCTTGGGGTTCACAACGGGCTGGTCATTCACCACGCACAAGGACTTACTGCTCCACGCCAGCAGCCTCTTTTCTGGCGCCATCACCAAGTAGCAGCTTCTTTTCTGGCGCCGTTGCCGGGGAGGAAGAGAAGACTTCTGCGAGGAGAGTTCTTCGCACACACATTCTTTACTTTGTTATTTGTTTTGCTTTACTTTATTTTATTTTACCTGCATTGCTTTTTATATCAAAAACCCAAAAAAATTAGAATCCTTGGTAGTTGTTATTACTTTACTTTAGTTTATCATGCTGTTCCCTGAGTTCGTTCTGGAGGACCTCTCAGTAGGTAGTGGTTCGATTATTGGCAAAAGTAACATTGAGGAGTTCTTTAATCATATTAGTATGCATGAGGAAGATGAGGAAAAGTCTTGGGTTGAGCTTGCTCCTAGTATTGAAGTTGCTTCTGTTATATTAATTGACATGTTGGAAACTAGGTTTGCTAGTCTTAATCCTTTTATGCAATATATGTTCCTTAAGCTTCATGAAATTGAGGATCCCGAAAAGAAAGATTTTATCTTGGAAACTTTGCGCCTAGAGTTTAAGGATGTCGTTGTTGAAGCTAGGAAAGTGCTTAAACGTTTTAATAAACTTGGTTCACCTATAAAGGTTATTGATACTAATGATGAGGGAACCGAAATACCTATACCTTGCAAGCTTTTGGGATTGAATGATGCTTTAGAAAATAATTTTGCCTGGATTTGTCCTGAAAATCTTTTTGATGAGAATAGTGTACCAAAGCATGATCACAAAGGGGCTTCAAAAACTTATGTGGATGAAATAAAATGCCTTATTGACAAGACCTCTTCTGTTGATCTTAATGCTTCTTCTGAAGATACTTGATTCACAATTTTCTGCGCCTAGCTCAAAGGCGTTAAAGAAAAGCACTCTTGGGAGATAACCCAATATTTTCTTTTCAGTACTTTTTCTTTTATTTGAGTCTTGGAAGTCATTACTACTGTAATGACCGCTTCTTATCTTGTTTATTTCGTTTTTGTGCCAAGAGAAGCCTCTAATTTGAGTGAGGTAAAGATTTGGGGATGTTGCTGTCCTGAAACTGTTTTTGGTGCTGCACCGTAAAAATTCGTATAAATTCTCTGTTTATCTTTTGGACCTGCGATTTCTTGTGCATATGCCCCAGGTTATATCCAAACATTTCTTAGTTGAACACTTTTTGATTTGAGCAACAGAAAATCCCTCAAAAATTCGACCTTTGTCAGCTGTTCAGTTTTGACAGATTTCTGCCAATATTTGTGTTTGCCACTTTATCGCTTTCTTTTGAGTTCTTTTGATCACGGAACTTTTGGGGAGGTTGCTACAGTAGTATTTGCTATATATGTGGTGGTTTTGAGTTGAAACCTGAAGCAAATAGAGGATTGATTATATGTTATGCTTGCACTAATGTTGCTAATAGATTTGTGTTTAGTTTTGTATGAAGGAAGTTTTCAAGTGTAGGGATTGGAGAATGATGAGATGAGTTGAAGAATGGACAAAAGCTCAAGCTTGGGGATGCCCATGAATCACCCCAAGAAATATCCAAGAAGTACAAGCGTCAAAGCTTGGGGATGCCCCCGAGGCACCCCTTCTTCATCGGCAAAAATCAGGTCACCTTTCAAAACACTATATTTTTATTGCTTCATGCACTATGTGTTTTTCTTGGAGCGTCAGTTGTTTTAGTTTTCTTAGGTTGTTTAGTTTGTTTGTTTGCTGCAATAAATGGTTGGACCCCAACAAATTTTCTTTGGAGAAGTTACCTCGTTTTCATTTGCAAAGAACGCTCCAGTTTTCACTCTTATTAAAAATCGATGCGTTCTTTTTTTTCTGCTACTGCTTTTGGTTTTCGTTTTCGCCTTGATTTGCATTCAGATCTTGTCATATCTTTTCATCAAGGTGTATTTTTGCCTCTGATCTTCATTGGTTTTCATCAAAAGAGGTGTCTTTAAAAATTTCAAATGGTGTTGGAAAAGAGAAAAAGCTTTGTGCAAAATAGTGGTACAAGAAGGAGCTTGTGTAGACTGCGGCTTAGGCTTTTTCATGTCATGCTTGATGTATTTTTGATAGTATGCTTAGTGGTTTTACTGTAGCATGACTTGTCTCAAATAACTGAGATTGCTTAATAAGCCTTTGAAAAAAATCATGCGTTGTTTTTATTGTATGGAAGCATTATTTTGGTTTTCTCCTTGATGCTTTATTTGGGTTGACTTGGCGCATGCTCACACATGTTAGACTCTTACAAATTCGCCAATAGCCTTCATGATCATTTAGTTTTTGACTTTTTATGCCATCTTATGCTTCTTTTAATGTCGCTTTTTCGCTTTGCATGATTATGGCCATTATTGCTCTCTTAGTTGGTCGCTCCCAGTCTTTTGCTAGCCCTCGCCTTGTACTGAGTATGAGCTCTACTCGTGTATCCAAATCCTAAAAGCCAAAGTTTTCCAAAGTGTCCACCATACATACCTACTAGCAATTTGCTATTCCAAGTAAATTTGACTTGCTTTTATTTTCTCTTCAAATTAAACTCTTACCAGTGTTATGCGAAATTCGGTCAGTAAAGCTCTCACGAACCGGAAGGCACACTTTACTTTTTCCTGTTCTTAAAAATTTGACATTGTGGTCTCTTATGTTGAGTTGTTATGCTTGCAAGTTGTAAGTTGGATTCTAGCCCAGCCATGCAGTCATGGGCAAGCTTTCAACATTGCACTTCTTATTTGAGTTGATATCGTGATCTTTTGTTTATGGATGCCCGCGGTGTGAAATGAATTGGGAATCTTGTGGGGATCATGGAGTTTGTATATGTGTTAGGGAAACGCCGGGCCGCCAATCTAAGCCATGCATAATTCATGGTGGAAATTTGCAGCATACCCATGGTGAACATTCGACGACGCATCTCATAATAAAAAGCTAAACAATATAGCAAATAAAAGAGATGTCGAGGTGTTCATTGTCTGCTTGTCCTGTCATTTTGGTGTGGGCTTGTTCCATGTCATCGGGCACGGAGGTACCCCATTGGCGGTTCTCAATGATATGCATATACTTACAATGACAAGAGCCTTGCTTGGGACTCTAAGTAAAGTAGCATGAGGTTTGGGTACTCGTATTCACGGGGCACGAGGTTTTCAACTTATGATTTGTCAAGCATATGCATCATAATTGTTCTTGCATTAACTTTAACAATTCAAGATGCTTATGATGGGGGCAATGAGAGCTCAAAGCCGGTAAGTACCATAATTTTTGAAGGTTATAAAACTTGCAATCACTGCTTCCCTCTGCGAAGGGCCTTTCTTTTACTTTTATGTTGAGTCACCACTTTCTTTCTTTATGCACCATTAAGAGAGCATAGTTGTCATTCTTAGTGTGATATGCATTGTCCCAAAGTTCATTGATTGACTCATATTGTTGGTTTCACTTGTTCTTAAATTATTTGTATCTAGTCGCCCTCTTAAACTTGAAGGTGTCCTATGCATTTATGTTTTGCTCTCTTTGAAGGACAAGCTGAAAACCTTTTGTATGTTTTTCCTTATGATTTGAACACACGTTTGACTTTCATTGTTTCATTATCATGATCTTTTGTTTGTGTTCATTTGCATGTTTACAACATGGTTGCTAAGTTCTTATTGTCATAATTATATCTTCATGCCCATGTTTTAAGTTCTATTGATCCCAGCTCACCAATGCTTACATATATGATCAAGATTGTGTAGGTGCATGTCACCTCAAAAATTATTCTTTTGTTATCACTTACCTACTCGAGGACGAGCAGGAGTTAAGCTTGGGGATGCTTGATACGTCTCAAACGTATCTATAATTTTTGATGCTCCATGCTTGTTTTACACCATTTGCCTATTGTTTCGTTACACTTAGTGGTACTTTTATGCATTTTCCGGAACTAACCTATTAACGAAGTGCCACAGTGCCAGTTTCCTGTTTTCTGCTGTTTTTGTGTTTCAGAAGTGATACACAGGAAATATTCTCGGAATTGGACGAAACAAGTTCCTGAAGTCTTATTTTACCCGGAAGCTTCCAGAGATCCGAAGAAGTGTCGGAGGGGGGCCACCAGGGCCCCACACGCGTGGGTGGCGCGGCCAGCCCCCTGGCCTTGCCGGGCCCACGTGAGGCCACCTGGTCCCTCTTCTGACGACGCCCCTTCGCCTATAAGTACCCCCCGACGAGAAAAACCTAAGTGCCCGATCAGATTTCCAGAACACATCGCGATACGCCGCCGCCGTCGACCCGAAGATCGGGAGGGTCCAGAAGCTCTTCCCGGCACCCTGCCGGAGAGGGGAATCGCCACCGGAGGTCTTCTTCATCGCCATGCTTGCCTCCGGAGCGATGAGTGAGTAGTCTACCTTGGACTATGGGTCCATAACAGTAGCTAGATGGTTGTCTTCTCCACTATGTGCTTCATGTTTAGATCTCATGAGCTGCCATACATGATTGAGATCACCGTTATGTAATTCTACATGTTTGGTTTGTTGGGATCCGATGAATATTGGTGTTTATGATTAAGTTGCTGTACTGAATTATATCTTTTGTTATCTCTATGTTGTTTATGATCTTGCATGCTCTCCGTTGTTAGTAGCTATCTTGGCCGAGTAGTTGCTAGTGACTCCAAGAGGGGGTATTTATGCTCGATAGTGGGTTCATGTCTCTATTTCACCTGGGGGAGTGACAGAAACCTCTAAGGTGGTAGATGTGCTGTTGCTACTAGGGAGAAAACAACATTCATATGCTCAAGGGCATATGCTTTGTTTACATCACACACTTTGCTTAATGCAATTATCTGTTGTTCGCAACTTAATACTTCTAGGGTGTTCGGATTGATATCCCAGGGAGTGGATTATTAGTCATAGATGCAGTTGGATGGCAGTCTATGTATTTTGTTGTAATGCCCAGAGTAAATCTCATAGTGATCTTCTTGACATATCACGTTATCTTTATTCTATCAATTGCCCAACTGTAATTTGTTTACCCAGCATGTGCTATTTTATCTATGGAGAGACACCACTAGTGAACTATGGACCCCGGTCCTATTTACATCATATTGCAATCACCTGTTTACTTTTCTCGTACTGTTTACTTTACTCGCATATTATATTGTTTTCCACTCGATACGCTCATAACCTTTGTTTCAAGCAAACCGGTGAGATTGACAACCTCATCGCAAGTTGGGAACAAAGTATTTGTTTGTGTGTGTGCAGGTTCCACAAACACCTTCAGTCGTCATTGTCTCTCCTCTCCTGTTCGATAAACCTTGGTTTCTTAACTGAGGGAAAACTTGCCACTACACTCATCATACCTTCCTCTTGGGGTTCCCAACGGGCTGGTCATTCACCACACACAAGGACTTACTGCTCCACGCCAGCAGCCTCTTTTCTGGCGCCATCACCAAGTAGCAACCATCATGCTTCTAACGGTTTTCAGGGTACTGGCCGGTGGGGCATTTTTCATCATCAACAACATGACCGTCACTATTAGTACAACTTGCGAAATTAAACAGGTTCATGCCTAGAGATATAGATGCCATCACAACTACTCCCTTGAGCATGTCAGCACTCAGCACTGCCATGAAATGAGGTAAACGCTGGAATGAATTCCAGGGACATCCTGCCCGGCAGATGCATGAAAGCTTGGAATGTCATAATGACCAGGAGGGTGGCCACTGTCATCAACCACCCGCGCATAGTATCGAGGAACTTCTTATCATCATCGTCTGCCGCATACGCATGTGCTGCAGAATCACAGCAAGCATCAGCTTCCAAAGCTGCCAATGCCGCCGCCTGCATCAGCACGTTGGCGGCATCTCTTCCAACTGCTGCTGCTCCAGTCGACACGGCACCTGGCCATCATGACTGGCGGCGGTAGCTTCAGCAGCATTCTCATGTGTGGCATCACAATCTGCCAAAGATTCTCCGGTTGCTACTGTTGCGGCGGCGACATTGTAACTCGCGATAACACAGAGGTCAGTAGCTCGCCGAGCTGCTGCTACTGCCCCTGCATCACCACCCGCCCCATGACAGCGATCAGCAGCTTCTCGAGCGGCCAAAGTCGCTGCTACAGCACGGCGATATGCCACAAAACACTTGACCGAGGCTTATCGAGCTTCCAAAGCTGCTGTTGCTGCAATGACATGGGTGGCCTGATGGTAGTCGGCGGCTTCTCGAGGCGCCATGCGACGACTTCGTGCCACATCAGGGCATGTGGCAAGTTTTCGAGCTATAGATGCAGACGTTGCAGCATCGTCGCGTGATGTGCTTCATCACAGCCACCAGCAGCTTTTTTCGCCGCCTCCATGGCCTTTGATGCTAGGCCAGGCTGGGGTTTCTATGCCAGTTTCATCCTCCGGGTAGTAAGCCACGGATGCTTCATATCTCTCTAGCTAGCTATCAGATGAATTGTGTGTTCTTGCCGACACCATCACACGTTTATATACACACTTAAGCCAAACTTAGCACTAGTAACTGTACTAGATGTGGCATGCATGTTATTGTGTTTGTCGTAATAGTAGAGTTTGTGGTGGCGCGCAGGGATGGAAAAACCTGAGGAGGTAATAGTGTATGCAAATACTATTTCTAGATACAAGCTATAGTACTTATCAGTGACAAACAAGTTGCTAGGTACAACAAAAATCCAGATAAAAAAGAAAACTTAACCCCTGTTATTTTTGTAGAGAACATCTAAAGAAGTGAAGTCATATCTAAGTGTTTGGGCTAATAATTACTGAAAATTGTTTCCAAGAATGCATGTATCATGAAAAATTGAAAAGTGCACAACACTTACTTCGTTTTCAACCATAAGAAGACTGGCAGTTTTGAGATTCCAATGAATAATATTATACTAAAGCAAGTAGTTCATGCCTTTTGACACATCCTCGCCTGGCCAGCAGCAGCACCGCACCTTGCCGGCAGCAGCTCCAGTTTGTGTGTAGAGGCACTATCCAGGGCGCATCATTGACCTGCAAAAACAACACCGAATGATCTTTGAAAGGAAACGAAAAATGAAACTAATGATATAAATATAACATACAAACAAGATCGAGAAGAATCTAGCTCCAACTAGTGCAAACCAGCAACATTATAACAAAACCCTGGTTATACACAAAGAACTCAAGCTCCAGATTTATCCCACATTAAATGAAAATTTGGTTTGCGGTTGACATTAGTTAAGTAAGCCCAAAAAATCCCACAAGCTGCAAGCCAACATTCTGCCCACAACTCATAAGTTACCTAGAAAGACGTATCTTTCCAAAACATTCAGCACCCACTAATCCAATACACCAGTAAAAGATAAAGGTACACAAAGTACTGCAAACTACTGCTGCTCATACAAAGGTACCACCACAACACAAGCAATTGATGCTGCTGACATAAGCATAGAAAGACAAAGTCATAAAAGAATAAACTTGGCACAAGATTTGCACCTATCAAACTCGTAACTAGAATGCATTTCATAATGCCATTTATATAACGAGTTTAATTTGCTTTCGATGTCCTTAGAAGTTAATACCTAGCCCACTAACACCATGTTAGAGATAACATTGCAGCCAACAAATTTAAAATGATGCAGAAATGCATAGCTCAACATTAATTTTTTACAGCAACAAAATTACATCAGGTGAAATTGATCAAGTATGAACCAAACTGCACAAAGACGGACCAAAGAATCGCCAGGGTGATGGCCATGTCACGACATACAACATAGAAAAAGAAAAAGGGAACCAGAGGAGCTCACCTGAGGGAGGGGGTAGCCGAGGCAAAAAGCCATCAGTTCATCACCACCATGGTTCCGGCATGCTGCCAAGGATGCAGTCGAAGCTGGGGGAAGCATAGCCTACCACAGCCACAGCCTGCCCATCAGCAACAGCTTGGGGAAGACACTTGCAGCAGCTCCAGGTTGCGCGTAGAGGCGCTATCCAGGGCAGATCAGTGACCTGCAAAACGCAACCAAATGACCTGTGAAGAAAATAAAAATGAAACCAATGATATAAATATAACATGCAAACAAGATCTAGTATAATCTAGCTTACAAATCCTATACTAAGTGAAAAAATAAAAGGCACCACATTCATTTAGTCGATGTAAAAGAAGAGTGAGTGATCAAAGATATGGCAGGCCACTAGTGCTCTACAATTTATGTTTTACTACTATATGGTAGACTTGTGACTTCTCTTAGAATTTATGGTTCATACTTCATAAAATGTAAAGTAGTAGTCAATCTACTTGACTAATATGAATTTGAAATCTGCAAACAAATAGAGGTAAGTGTCAAGCTCTCACTAAGTCCCCATGGAAAGCATGGATATGGTTGATCTTAAAAGGTAGATGATTATTACAAAATAAAATATGAAGTGCACAGGTGACAAACACAAAGACAACTAGTGGTCTACGCAGCTGCTCAAACTAGAGAAAACATGTGCATATTCAGGACAAGTTCTTCTCTTGTGTGCTGCAAACGTGTACACACATCCACACTTGCCTAAGAAGATTTGTCACTAAATTCTTACTATTTTCCTAGTCTATTCATTGCATTTGGCAAGAACCTTGAGCGGATAAGCATCTGCACCAACCATACTTAGTAAACCTGTAGTGTTGGAGAGTGATATTACCTCGTTGCCGTAGTTGGCAGCGAGAAGCAGGACGCAAGGACAGGGGCGTCCTCTCCGGTAACACCAGCAGCGCCCCGCTTCCGCCGCTGACATCGAGCCATAAAACCGAGGTTTCGGTAGGCAGCGCTAGAGGCTGCGGCCACAGGTAGCTGCAATGGGTTAGTAAGCAAACCTTAGTGCAAACTGAAAAACAAAACAACTAGCTAGAAACAAAGATAGAAGTTCCATCTCAACCTATGCATGACTAGCAGAAAACAATGTGAAAATTTGCATATATACATGCACCGACAAGTTTCTAATCGTGTGAAAAATACATTTTTCCATCTTCCACACATTCATGCTTCACTATATTGTCTCAACATTCATTCACCAAAAGGAAAAAATGATCAAAAAGCAATCAAGTATGTGTGTGTGCAACCAGGACACGCTTCGATCTTGAGACCAACCTCAGGAACCAAAACCCTGAAGAACTCAAGCTCCAGGTTTAGCCAATGTCAAATAAATATCAGGTTTAAGGTTGACATTGATTAAGTCAACTAAATAAAGCCCTCAAGATAATTCTTATTAAAACAAGGAATTCATAAAGTAAATTTTGAAGTCATGTGGCAATTCAGCAACCGAAATCCGTGTTTTGACAAGCAGCAAGAGCACATGCATCAATCTGTCGGGGATATAACCCCGGGTATACCAAAGTACCCCTTTATATTATGTCTAATATATGTTATATATGATGAGTTATATATGCAGGATATTAAAAAGCGAGTAAACAGTAGCCTGGGCCGGAATAGAGCTTTCCAGGCCGGCATATAAGAAGCCCAGGCCGGAATATTCATAGCTGGGCCGGGATATATAAGCGCTGGCCGGGATAAAGGCATAACCCGGCTGGGCCGGCGCAGCACTTCCTCCCCTGGGCCGGGACAGCAATTCTCCGGGTGGGCCGAGGCAGCCAGGTCCCGGCGCGGGCCTCTTAGCTCCTTTCCCCGGCTGGGCCGTGCCCCCGCATCCCGGCCTGCCTCCTCCCCCGGCTGGGCCGCGTGGCCGGCTGCCCCGGCTGGGCTGCCAGGCCGGCTGCCCCGGCTGGGCCTCTTCCTCCAGCCCCGGGCTGGGCCGCTGCGCGCCCTCCAGGCCGGCTTAGCCAGGCCGACATTCCCAGCCCAGGCCGGGATTTCTTATACCGGCTGGGCTGGCTTTTGTCTACTGTTCCGGCCGGGCCAGGCCGGGATTCCCTGGCCCAGGCCGGATTATTCCTCTACAGGGCCGATATTTACTCCCTCCGGGACATATTCCTCGTCCAGCATCGCCTCCAGCGCATCGTGCCAGTCCTGGGACGCCTCCAGGCTCGGACTGGCATATCCTTTACCATCGTATGTTGGTCTTGGGACGCCCCTTGGCTCAGACCAGCGTATCCCTCTTCTCCTAGTCAGTCTTATCCTCAGGAGGAGGATAAGACTGATGACATGGTGATCCTGAAGACAGCAGCTAGAAGACGAAGCCAAGGACTCCAAGTACAGACATCGATGGGACTAGCCCATGACCGTGACGCAGCGCACAGTACCGGTACTGTGCTGATGCAGGCTATAGTGTGACAAGACCCCAGTAGTCATCTCAGCTACAGTGCATGTATAGTGTATTGTGGGGCATCCCTTGTCCCCTGGGCTCCCTATATAAGGGGCACCAGGGGGATCGATCACAAAAAGCCTCCTTCGGAGGCTCATTCTCTCCAGCTCCTGCCCAGTGCAGCCCCAGATAGGCAAGGTATACAGCTCAAGGAGCACCATTGTAGCTCTTATGTGAAGCTCATATAAGCTCATATAGATCAGACATGCAGGAGTAGGGGTGTTACCTCCTCACGAGGGCCCCGAACCTGGGTAGCTCGATGTGTTAGCAGTGAGTTCTGTGCTCGGTCTCTACCGAGCCTTCCCTCTCCCGGATCCACCAGTGTACAGTCGGCCCCCATTTAAGCCATCCTATGGCATATGTTGTTTCACCACGACGACACAATCAGAAGGCAACAACTGAATTCATTTCTACTTGCCCCTTTCTGTAGGACAAGATTGATGGACCCTACTTATTTGCTTGCAACGTTCATGTACTGAATTACAATTTAGTGGATGAAAGCCATTGTAGATTGAACGTCAAAAACCACATAGTGTTGGGGGAGTTTCTGTGTGGTCATAACCAGAGTAATTAATCTCTAAAGTAGCATGATGCTGATTAAAAGGAAGAAAGCACCATGTAACAAAGACTCAAGGATGAAATTCTCACATTCAAGAATCCACGAAAGCACCCACAAAAAAAAGCACCATCGACTGCTTATGCAACGGCATCTTCCATATACAAATTTTGCTACATATGTTTTAAACATATGATAATTCAAGATAGCTACAGAAATACCTAAAGCTACTAAAGTGCAAACCAAAAAATAACCACCTATAGCAGCAGACAATGGTTAATTATTGCTTCAGGTTAAGTCCTCAAGCAACATGGAGCGTATTGAAAAGGCCCTGACATATCCTCAAGCAACAGTGATATGTGGGTGTTTGGCTCTCTGCATGAAGGCGTCCTAATTTTCTGCGTGTGCTGCAGCATGATTTCTGTCCTGTGCAGCGCATCACGCACGCTGGTGATTGCATGCTAAACCGGTTCAAGTTCACGTCTTTTATGGCCATGACAAAGTGCTAATAAAAACTCAAGCATGTAAGAAAGTACATTATCTTTTGGACTCGCCTAGTCAATGAAACCAGCTTGTTCATTAATCATCGAGCATGCTCGAGTGAGGGCACTTAACTTTCTGTCAACTCATATAGCAATTGATAAAGTTTAGCTTCTAAATTCATAAAATTCACAAGGCTTTTCAGTTTTGCAATCAAATGCCAGATCGGTATCCTAAGAACATACCAAAAAAGTGCAGAAAGTCAATTTGTTCATTACATGATTTGACAATCAATTGTAAAATCTTTGATGCATGGTTTCACTTGCGTTAATAACGGTGAAGATGCATAGTTTCGTTTTATGTAAATAAAACCTAGTAACACCGAAGTAAAGATTCAGTCAAAAACATTTGACAAATAATGATACTATACGTTTGTTATAGGGATGTCATTATGAAGAGAGGTTGAGCATTACAAAGTTCAGATGGTAATATGCCGATATGGTATCTGATTTGACCGTTGATATATGGCAAACAGAGCTTCCTACAAAGTGGACAATCCACTCCGCTACTTATTTGACCAATGACAAATGCTCTTTTCAGAATAAATCTAGACGAAACATACAGAATTCAATGTGCTTACTTGCACTGCGTGGGGCTCAGCTAGAAGAGAAACAGGCTCGAAATGGCCTAGCGGAAAGGAGTGGAGGACTGGTGGATACCGAGCACCGCACAAAAAAACAAATATGTGGCGCCGCCCGGTAGTGCGATCAAAAAATAAAAAATACACCTCTATGAGCATATCGTTCAAGTACTACTAAAGCTCACACATTGAAGTATGCAACACAAGTACTACAATAAGAACAAACGATTCAACCACAGGATATAAGGTTTAATTGCAAGAAAGGAAAAAAAATCCAGAGATTGCGTTACTAAGACGAGAAATTAACTTCAATCATTCACACCCATATAGAAGGATGTGGAAACTAATTAAAAACTGCAATTCAGCTGTGGTAAAATAACAATAATACATAAACACAATTTATGGCAAAACTAGAACCACTAAAGCAAAATGAAAGATTGTTCCGTAAACAAGTAGATTATTATGTAAACAAGTAGTGCTATATTTCCCTCTTGCACACATGCATGCTTCTCTCTACTTCCTACAAATTCATTCATCAACATGGAAAAACAAAAGCAACAGAAAGCAATCAAGCATGTGTGACGCGCTTAATATACCAACCTTGGGAAAGAAAACACCTTCACATCACTTCAAGTTATGTACTCCCTCCGTCCACAAATACTTTGCGTTCTGGGTTTGGTCAAAGTCAAATTTTGTGAACTTTGACTAAATATCTATGAAAAATATTAATATTGTAGTATAAAATATATTGTATTAGAATCTTATTAAAGCATATTTCTATATAATATCAATTTGGTATTATGGTTATTGATAATTTTTCTTAAATTCTTGGTCAAATTTTGTAAAGTTTGACTTTGACTAAACCCAAAACGCGAACTAAATAAAAACGGAGGGAGTACTAGAATCTTCGTACGACACTTTTTGTATGATCCTTGTCCTACACCAACATTAATCCATCCATAGGTTCCCTCAAAGTAAAGAGCAGCATTGGTTGATGGATTGTACAAGGATTGGATCAGGCACCGTCGTACATGCAACATTTCTGTACGTACTACTGGTAACAATCTGAATACGATAAGAATCGCAACAACTAAAACTTTTTTTATTCGGGACAGAGGCTAGAAGGTTTAATTCCTGCAGAAGATTGGTAGGCTAATAACAATCCAAGCAAACGTCTGGCCGTTGGTGCGTCAGGACCTAAACCGTAGAACGGCATGGCTTGATGGCACAAGGGATTCATGCGTGATTTATACTGGTTACGCATTCAAGCTGATAAAAAGGGAAGGGAATTTGAAAGGAATACATGGAGGATAGGAGGAGGAGAAAGGGAGGGAGCTCACTGGCAGCAGCAGGTTGGGGAGGCAGCGGCATGATGAAGTGGTGGATGTCATCGTCAGCAGCAGGTTCGGGGATGTCCTGCGGCAGGTCGGGGAGATGGTTCCCGGCATCAGCACCTCGGGCAGGCCAGCATCGGCCAGCACCAGCCCTTACTTTGTGCCTCCAGTGGTCATTCCTGCTGGCCGTCGTCACCGAGAACCACTGTCGCGCCGCCCTGGCTGTCCGGCCGGCGGGCAACTTGCTCAACCAGTGGAGCTTGATTGCTGGGGCGGCCACCACCAGGCGCGCTCGCATGGCCAACGGCAGGCGGGCATCCTCATCCATGGGGTGGTCGACCAGAAGGAGGGTAGGCCTCTGCGGGACGGAGGAGTCAGTGGCAGTGGCAGACGCAGTTAAAAAATTAGAGGGTGGGCACACTCCTAATAATATTATTTTTTCATTAGCCCATACTTGATAAAAAATTGCCAAATGAAAAAACATAAGAGGCCACAAAATTGAATTTCAATACATATATTACAATTATGCAGATAGTTCAAAACATGAAAGAGTCCTACATAAGGAAAGAATTATCAGTCCATTTGATTTAGCGGCAGACTCTTCCAGAAGCTATAGCGGCGCAACAGCGGCAGCTAAACCAGCTGTTCTTTTTTCTTTTCAAAAAAGACAATATGCTGACTAAAAACATGAAATTTCATCATACATCATGGAAAATAATATTTGTTTTGGCCTCCAGAACAATCACAAGCATAAGCAAACAAGTTCATAGTGCAATAATACATCAACTAATTGTCCAAAATCCACAGTTTCGAATGACCAAAGCACCAAGCAGTAAGAATGTGCAGACTGCAATTCAAGCATATTCTGCTTCTTCCTAACGTGTAGGCCTGTGTTCTTTTTTACAAACGTGCAAACCACTTGGGCTATCTATCAAAAATTCTGAACAAAAGACATAGGCATGAAACGATATATTCTAGGCTTCTGAAATGAGGAGAGGGATCTCATTGGCAGCGGCAGGTTGGGGAGGCAGCGGCGCGATGGAGTGGTGGATGTCTGTCAGGAGCAGCAGGTTCGCGGACGTGGCCGCAGGCGGCGGCAGGTCGGGGAGATGGTTGCCGGCAGTAGCACCTCGGGCAGGCCACCACCAGCCCTTCCTCCGTGCCTCCCGCCGCCATGTCTCCCGGCCGTCGTCGTCGAGAGCCGACGTCGCGCCGCCCGGGTTGTCCCGCCGGCGGGCCACTAGGTCAACCAGTGGAGCTGGATTGCCCGGGCGGCCACCACCAGGGGCGCTCGCATGGCCGGCGGTCGGCAGGCATCGTCGTCCGTGGGGCGGTCGACTAGGAGGAGGGGCACCGGGTAGGCGCTGGGTTGGGGGATTTGAGGGCGGTGGCGCTGCGGGGCAAAGGAGAGGCGATGGGTCGGTGCCCCTGTCACGCCGTGCTGGAGCTCGAAGTGGAGGACGGCGTCGATCTGATTTGGGTGGAGTGGAGGAGGAGGCGCGGGGATGCGGTGGCCGCCGAGGGAGGACGTGCCGGCGTGGGTGGTGGTGCTGCTGGTGAGGGTGAGTGCGGGCGGCGGCGCAGTGATGGGGATCCAAGTTGGGTGGGCGGCGGCGCGCTGGACGTTTCACTCGGGAAGAGAAGGAGAGCAGGCGGCGCATTTGGTTGAGTATGTGAATCGTCCTAGGCTAGGCATAGCATCTCTACCGAAAATTGTCTCGGAACCCAAAACTGGATTTAATACTGCTCACATTTTATGTTCCCAAGCGGGTTCCAAAAAGCACGACTTCTTGATTCCCAACGGTTTATTCATTTTGGCTCGAAACCCAAAACTCACACTTATATTTCCTAGGATTGAAGTATTACTCACATATCTATGGCTTATTTCGAATTCCAAATAAAGATAGAGAGGGAGAGAACCAAAAGAGCCCCACTATTTTCTCCACCTTGCGTTTTTTGTATGATCCATTTATTTTCAGAAGATCTTTTTCAAGGATACACCGTGGAAAGTGTATCGGTTTCATATAAGAAGAGGCCAAGACGGCCGGTACAACGCTAAAAGGCTACCTGATACAAACGCAACGACACATGATTCACAACACAACCCACACCGACCAAACGACAAGGACTTGCCTTGTACCGTCTTCAGCCAAAAATGGCTAGGAAGCGATACACTGGGCTTCTAGGCCGCCTCACGACCGAAGAACCGAAGTCCGGCCCTAGGGTTCCCCCCGGTGCTCGAGGCGGGGAAGAACGAGCAGCGCCACGATGATGCCTCCAAGGAGGTGACGGCGCCCGTGGGCGTCGCCCTCGTCTGCATCACGTAGAGCTTTCAGCCGATCCTACCGTCGACCCCAACGCCATTAGACACACTGCAAGGAGTCGCCTTTGGGCACACCGCCGACAAGAAGCAAGCCGAAGATGCCACTGCGGAGTAGGAGGGTTGACCATCATCCCACCTTGATCCACCGAGATGGGGCTGGACGGAGGGGATCCAGCCGTCGTTGTCACCTGGCAGGAACCTAGCGTCGCCATGATGCCCAGCAGTCGACCTGGCACCACGCGCAGCATGCTGCCGCGAGCATCTCACCCATGCCCGTCCATGCCCATCTGAGCCGAGCGAGGTTGGAGCTTGTTGCCACAGCAGGGGCGCCTCCGCCGCCGCGGGAAGGCCACGCCTCGACCGACATTGTCACGCCGTGCTCGCCGCCAAGCCACCTCCGGCCACACGTCGCTGCCGCCAAGGGTGAAGCGCTGCCGCCACGCGAGGGCAAGCCCCGCCGCTGCCATCACCGCCAAGGCTTCGCCCGGCAGGTCCTCTGGCGACGGCAGGAGGGTGTGAACGAGGGGGCAAAGGTTGCGGCCGGTGGAGGATTTCTCCCCCTATATCGCTTAGTGTTAGGCGACGCAGGGGTTAGGAGGAGCCCGTTCAACTCGTCTGCTCCTCACTTTTTGAGATCTTAGAAGTTAATTTAAAAGGAACTCAAAAGTTAAGCATTTTGAGTTCTTTTTAAATTAACTTCTAAGACTGCCCGTTCATCTCGAATTTTCTCGGTCCATGCATTATGACAATTCCTGAACTAACAGAGGAATTTGTCACCCAAAAATGTAGAAGTTGTACGTAGTAGGGTTCACTAATTTTGGGGTCGTGGCCTCTAAATCAAATTAATTATCGCAGTTTCAATGAACCTGGAGATATTTAATTAGGCAATATTTTTCATCGTCACCACGATTAATCATCAAAAAATTAGAGTTTCCATCTCACCGCGATCAATCATCAGAAATCAGAGTTTCCATCGTCACCGTGATTAATCATTTTGGTTCTAGGAGAGCTGCAGCATGCATGGTGCTTATTTTCAAACCGTGAACTTCCTCACGTGCGAGCTAGCTAGCTTTCGTACGTAAACCATGCATGCATGCACCGGCCAGAAGTTAATTTTATACTAGTACTAGCAAACACGTGCTCCCTTGGTCGATCGTGACCAGTGCAGCTGTACGTGTACACGCACGTGCTCGCGGCTGTGTGCATTAATTGATACAGAGGTCAGAAACACCATATTTCTAAAAAAAAAAGTAGTTCTAAAATTCTGAAACTCGATCGATCAACGGGCTAAAAATTGCTGGCATCTATTTGCATGCAAAAAGAGAATAAACAAAAAGTAGTACTACGAGAGTGCAGTAGCTAGCTAGGTTGGTAATTCGTCGGTGCAATCAGCCGGTAATTAATTAATTAAGTGCATGCTCATCAAGCAAGCGTACGTATACGATCTCATCTCCTCGTCTATGTCGGACATACCCACGCGTTTGTCTCCGGCGCGCGAGGATGGCGCCCATACGCATTTTTTCTAAAAAAGAAATTGATAACTAGCCGGCCATAATGTAATTGTTTTTTTTTTGAGAACCCGCAACGGACGTGCGCGTCATTGTATTAAGCTTGCAAGAGAACGCCATCGAATGGCTACAACACCACACAAGCCTTTCGGCAAACAACACACTCCTACAACACCGACGACAAGAACACCTAGCCTACCCACAAGAAAGAATGTGGGCATGGAGCCACCATGTCACAACCAACACCACACACACGAGCACGACCAAAGCACCGAGGTCGCCCAGACCAACAAACCACTGCTCATGCGCCGAGAAGAGGTGGCACGAAGCGAGCGACTGGCGGGGTCTAGCCGAACTTGGGAAAGTCGACAAGAGTGCTGATGATGGTGTACATTGCGCCCCAGAGCCTCACAACAGCGGGGCCACCATCTCCGAGAGCCACAAAGCCCTTGCAGCCAACGCAGCGCCTTCAGGGAGGGAAGCGACGCCGAAACGCCGCCGCTGGCCGGTCCAACAAAGCGGACCTAGGGTTTCCCCTGGCATGAAGGGGAGGAGCAGTTCAACCCAAGAACACGCCTCCAAGGAGGAAGTGGCACCCACAGGTGTCACCGTGATCCGCACCGACATTGTCGAGCAGGGCTTTCACCCGGGCATGAAACCGCACCCCGACGAAACAGAGACAAGCAGTAGCCAAACACCACCGCAGAAGACAGCTTATCGACGGGGAGGAGCATATCAACAACCGCCGCAGGAGTACCACCACACGCCAAGAAAGGACCGAGATGGTCCCGCCAAAGCAGGGCAGTACACCGCGGCACCGAAGCAAGATCTCCGGCTACCACCGACCCTGCGAAAGACAGACGAGGTGAGGACGTGACCCACGCGCACTCGGGCGCCGCTCACGAGGAGCCCGGCCACCCAAGCCGCCGTGACGCACCAGAAGGAGCCCCAGCCACGCCAGGAGCAGGCACGCCACGGCCGCGGCCAACAGCACCAAGACGGGCCCAGTCGGGCCAGATTGGGCCGCCGTCGCCAAGGCCGTGCGCCGCTGTGCCGGGGCCAGGAGGGCGCCTCGACCGCGCAGGAGGGCGCCTCGACCGACCGTGCTGGAGGACGCCGCGCCTGGAGGGCAGACGCGCCACGACCGCGTCCAGATCGAGCCCAGACGGGCTCAGACGGCCCGTGCCGGCCAGAGCACCGCGCCCCTGAGCCACGGCCAGATCTTCGCGTCCCAGAGCACGACCGCCTCGTCATCTTCGCTGCAGAGCCGCCTCCGGCCGCCGACGCGATGCCTCCCCTCCGAGACCGCCGCGAGACCATCGAGAGGCACTAGGTCCCGCCGCCCCCTTCACCGGCGTCGACCGGCTTAGCCGGCGGCGTCCTCAGGGGGCGACGAGGAGTGGGGCGGGGCTAGGGAGGGGCCGGTGGCAGCGCTGATTAGGGTTTCGCCCTACGCCGCCTGGAGGAGGCGACGCAGGAGCGCGCGGGGGGGGGGGGGGGCAATGTAATTGTTTGCATGTATGCGCGCGTCGACCATTTTTTTCTAAAAAAAATATAACTAGTGATAATGTGATTGTTTGCATGTTGGAGCTGAACATGCATATGCATTCTGATTGGTTAAATATAATGGTAGTACAAGGTTGTTTTGGCAGTAGGAAATTTCATAGTCATCAAAAACTAGCTAGCTATGTGGACTCTTGCATGCCATGCCAGGCGCATGTACATAAGCATACACCCTCGACCTAGTCACGTGAAGCGGCAAGCTGTCAGGTATTCTGCCAATATGCCCTTTCAATAATACTCCTATATAATTAGGGATTGTGGATCGTTGGAAATACAATATTAGTCGATCGAGATGTTTTAAACTCTCTCATAAATTTTAGTAGAATATATTTTGAGGTTACACTGCATGATACACTATTTGGTAAGGATATGTGAATATTCTATTAAAATACTTTTGGGCCAATGTATTCGTCAGAGCCACCGATATGAACCGGGCATTTGGCATGATTATGGTTTTGGAAAGTAAATGGTACATGCATGGCGTGTTCGGGTCTTAGTGGGTCAAACAGCCACTAGTGGAAAATGGGCCTTTGGCCTGGACCCTTTAGTCCCGGCCGTAATCTGGGCCGGGACTAAAGGCCCGGCCACGTCGCCCCAGATTCGCCCATCCGCCCGGGAGGCTTTAGTCCCGGCCCGTTACGAGCCTTTAGTCCCGGTTTGAGACACAAATCGGGACTAAAGGGCTATGCGGTGTGCAGCCCGCATGTGCGCCCCCTTTAGTCCCGGTTTGTGTCTCAAACCGGGACTAAAGGCTTCTGCCTATGTATATGGCCACAGCCCCTCTCCCCTCTTCCTTATATTTTTCTTGGATGGAGGAGTGTGGGTGTGTGCTAGTTCTCCATTTCATTCCTATGCACTAGAGGTGTTTGTTGAAATGTGTGTTAGAGCGATGTCGCTTCAGTTCACCGAACACAACTACGATATGAGGTGCCCGAGCCACGCTTAAGCCTCTTCCTCTTTATTTCCACTTATTCTAAAAGGTTAGCAACTATATTTCCTCGTTTAGACCGTGCGGTACTAATTTTTAGGATCGTGATTGTGTTTGATATACTGTTGTATGACGCAGATGAGCCATCCATGGATGTACGGTGATCGACGCACAGCCGCTTACAGAGAAGGCGTGCATTCTTTTCGAGATGCGGCTGATGCGAACAAGCATGGTGGTGGCTATATGTTTTATCCATGTGTTGAATGTCGGAATGAGAAGGATTACACTTCCTCAAGAGTCATTCAGAGCCACCTGCTTTGGTCCAGTTTTATGTCGGGCTATAATGTTTGGACCAAGCACGAAGAAAGAGGGGTTATGATGGAAGACGACGATGAAGAAAAAGAGAACGATGATGACAACTACCGATCTATGTTCCCTGAGTATGCTGATACCGCAATGGAAGACAATGAAGAAGAAGATCAGGGTGAAGAACGGGAACCAGATGAGCCCGCTGATGATCTTGGCCGGGTCATTTTTGATGCACGGCGAGGCTGCGACACAGAAAAGGAGAGGTTGCAGTTCGAGCAGATGTTACAGGACCACAACAAATTGTTGTACCCAACTTGTGAAGATGGCCAGAAGAAGCTGGTAGCACACTGGAATTGCTGAAGTGAAAGGCAGAGACCGGTGTGACTGACTCGTCATTTGAAAAGTTGCTGGTACTGATGAAGAAGATGCTTCCAAGAAAGAACGAATTGCCCGCCAGCACATACGAAGCAAAGAAGCTTGTCTGCCCTCTAGGATTAGACGTGCAGAATATACATGCATGCCCTAACGAATGCATCCTCTACCGCAGTGAGAAGTACGAGAATATGGATAAATGCCCGGTATGCACTGCATTGCGGTATAAGATCAGAAAAGATGACCCCGGTGATATTGGGGACGAGCCACCCAGGAAGAGGGTTCCTGCCAAGGTGATGTGGTATGCTCCTATAATACCACGGTTGAAACGTCTCTTCAGAAATAAAGATCATGCGAAGTTGTTGCGATGGCACATGGAAGATCGTATGAAAGACGACAAGTTGAGGCACCCTGCTGATGGTCGGCAGTGGAGAAAAATCGAGAGAGAGTTCCCGAGATTTGCAGGTGACGCAAGGAACTTATGGTTTGGTCTAAGTACAGATGGCATGAATCCTTTTGGGGAGCAGAGTTGCAGTCACAGCACCTGGCCCGTTACTCTATGTATCTACAACCTTCCTCCTTGGTTGTGCATGAAGCGGAAGATCATTATGATGCCAGTACTTATCCAAGGTCCAAAGCAACCTGGCAACGATATTGATGTATACCTAAGGCCATTAGTTGATGAAATTTTACAGCTGTGGGCTGAACCAGGTGTACGTGTGTGGGACGAGCACAAACAAGAGGAATTTGACCTTCGAGCGTTGCTTTTCGTAACCATCAATGATTGGCCTGCTCTTAGTAACATTTCAGGACAGTCAAACAAGGGATACAATGCATGCACACACTGTTTGGATCAGACAGAAAGTATATATCTGGACAAAAGTAGGAATAATGTGTACCCGTACAATCATCATTTTCTTCCGCCCAAGCATCCCTTAAAGAAAAAAGGCAAGCATTTCAATGGCAAGGCAGAACCCCGGGGGAAGCCTGTCACCCGTACTAGTGCTGAAGTATTTGATATGGTCAAAGATTTAAAAGTAATCTTTGGAAAGGGTCCTGGCAGCCAACCTGTTCCTAACGGCCCTGATAAGTGTGCACCCATGTGGAAGAAGAAATCTATATTTTGGGAGCTACCCTATTGGGAAGTCCATGAGGTCCGCTCCGCAATCAACGTGATGCACCTGACGAAGAATCTCTGCGTGAATATTCTAGGCTTCCTGGGCTTGTATGGGAAGTCAAAAGATACACCGGAAGCACGGGAGGACTAGGAACATCATAAAGGACGAGATGGCATGCATCCAGGGCAGTTTCAAGGGTGTGCCAGCTACGCTCTTACCAAGGAAGAGAAGGAAATCTTCTTTGAAGTCCTTTTCAGTATCAAGGTCCCGACTAGCTTCTCGTCGAATATAAAGGGAATCGTAAATATGAAAGACAATAAATTCCAAAACCTAAAGTCTCATGACTGCCACGTGCTTATGACGCAATTGCTTCCGGTTGCATTGAGGGGAATTCTACCAGAAAATGTTCGCCTGGCAATTGTGAAGGTATGTGCATTCCTCAATGCAATTTCTCAGAAGGTAATCAATTGAGAAAGTCTATCAGGGTTACAGATTGATGTGGTCCAATGTCTGGTCAGCTTCGAGTTGTTGTTCCCGCCATCCTTCTTCAATATAATGACACACCTCCTAGTTCACCTAGTCGAAGAGATTAGAATTCTCGGTCCTGTGTTTCTACACAATATGTTCCCCTTCGAGAGGTTCATGGGAGTCTTAAAGAAATATGTTCGTAACCGTGCTAGGCCAGAAGGAAGCATCTCCAAGGGCTATGGAACAGAGGAGGTCATTGAGTTTTGTGTGGACTTTCTTCCTGACCTTAAGCCGATTGGTGTTCCTGAATCTCGGTATAAGGGTAGGCTGATAGGAAAAGGCACACTAGGAAGGAAAGCAAAAGTATGTATGGACGGGCATTCATTCTCTCAAGCACACTACACAGTTCTACACAATTCCACCGTGGTGGCTCCATATATCGTGAGACACAAGAATATTCTATGCTCTGAAAACCTGGGGAAGGCTGACTCTTGGATTAAAGGGGAACACGAGAAGACTTTCGGCAGTTGGTTGCAGACACATCTCATGAATGATGACACCGTTGGAGATCAGCTGTACTATTTGGCCAGGCCACCATCTTCGACTATATGTACTTTCCAAGGGTACGAGATAAATGGGAATACATTTTACACGGTTGCCCAAGATAAAAAGAGCACCAACCAAAACAGTGGTGTCCGCTTTGATGAAACAGACGATAATGGGCAGAAGGAAACTTATGACGGGTACATAGAGGAGATATGGGAACTTGACTATGGACCTACTTTTAAGATCCCTTTGTTTCGGTGCAAATGGGTGAAGCTGACAAGAGGCGGGGTAGTTGTAGACCAAAAGTACGGCATGATAACAGTGGATCTCAACAATCTTGCGTACATGGACGAACCATTCGTCCTAGCCAACGATGTCGCTCAGGTTTTCTATGCACTAGTAGAAAAACGGCTTTTAGTCCCGGTTGGTAAAGGCCTTTAGTCCCGGTTGTAGCAACCGAGACTAACCAATCGGGACTAAAAGTCCCCCTCTTTAGTCCCGGTTGTGCCACAACCCGGGACTAAAGACCCTCCACGTGGCCGCCCTGAGTGCTATGGGCTGGAGAACCCTTTAGTCCCGGTTGGTAACACCAACCGGGACTAAAGGTTATTTTGTTATTTTCAAATATTTTCGAAAAAAGTTTCGGATTATTTCATTTTTTTTTGAATTTTCCTATTTTTGGATTTTTGATTTGTTTGATAGTTTCCCCTCTAATCTCTAATCACCACCCCTATGTCATGTCAAATTATATACTCGTGGTCCCACTTCCCGGCCGGTCACCCATCCTTACACTACTCCATCCTTAGCACGCTTAACTTCTCCATTCCTTCCCTACTAGCTTCCAAGACTGCGCTCGCGACTTCTTGATAATACTATGCTATGAATTGTATTAACCCCTTAGACTTTGATAACATATCATTTTACTTTTTTGAGTTCCAAATAATTTAAAAAATAAGTAATAATGATTAAGTAATAATAAGCATCAATGAATTTCAAATAATCTTTATGCAAAATTTAATTATTAATTTTAAAACTAAAAAAATTCAAAAAAAACAAAAAATTCAAAAATCTTAAAAAATTCCAAAATAATCTAAAAACTTCAAAATAACTAAAAAGTGGAAGAAACAACTAAAGAAATTAAAAAATCCTTCAAAAAATCATTTTTTTTCTCATTTTTCTAACAAAAACTAAAATCTTCCTGCTTTCATATTTCCCTTTGGAATTTTGAGAAAGTAGAATTTGTGCAATTTGAATTTGGAACAACCTTTTTTTGCAAATTTTTTTTTCATATATTATACTTTTTTTTTGTGTAGAATTTTGTGTAGATAATTTTTCATATATTATACTTTTTTTTTTCGAGTCCGTATGCAAAAGTTAGAGCCGTTTGAATTTGGAACCTTTTTTTGCAAAAAAATTCAAAATTCAAAATTTCAAATTTTCCATAAAAGTTAGTTGCATGAGGTACATGCATGTCAAATGATTTTGAAATTTGAAGTTTTTATCATTTTCGTTTATTTTTTTTAGACGTTTTTTCTACACGGGGGGGGGGGGGGGGGGGGGTAGGCATGAAAGAAAATTGGGAGAGACCCTTTAGTCCGGGTTGGTAACACCAACCGGGACTAAAGGGTGGGGCTTTAGTCCCGGTTGGAGATACCAACCGGGACTAAAGGTCACTAACCCTTTAGTCCCGGTTCGTATCTTCAACCGGGACTAAAGGTCCCATTTGAACCGGGACTAAACATTTCTGGCCCACATAGCCTTTTGAACCGGGACTAATGTGAGCATTAGTCCCGGATCAAAACACAACCGGGACTAAAGCTCAAATTCATCCTAGATATTAGGCCTGTTTTCTACTAGTGATGTGAAGGACATGTCTACAAAAATGAGAAAAAGAAATCAGCAAAAGAAGACATCGTCCGATGAGCCAAAATGCCACATAGTTCTTTCAGGGAAAAGAAACATCGTGGGAGTAGATGACAAGACAGACATGTCAGTAGATTATAATAAGTTTCATGAAATTCCGCCCTTCAAAGTGAAAACTGACCCAAGCATCCTACTGAATGATGAAGATTCTCCATGGCTATGACCCAGAAGAAAATAGAAATAATAGATAGGAATGTTGGTGCAATAATGTAATAATGTATTAAACCTTTTATGTAATGCATGTATGGAATGTACTAAACCTTTTATTTAAGGAGCATGCATGTATGGCAACCTTTAGTCCTGGCTGGTGGGTAACCTTTAGGCCAGGACGTGTGGGTAACCTTTAGTCCCGGCTGGTGGGTGCAACCGAGACTAAAGCTGTCGGCAGGATAAGGACGCATGGGTAACCTTTAGTCCCGGCTGGTGGGTGCAACCGAGACTAAAGCTATCGATAGGATAAGGACGCATGGGTGGATGCACTGCTCGATGAGATAAAGCATGTAGCACACGACGCCCCAGTTGGAGGAACAAGACAAAGTAGAAGCAGCGCCGTGCCTATAAAAGGAGCATCGATACGCCATGGCAAGCAGCTCAACAAGCCAACCTAGAAGGCAGGGAGAGTTTCATCCCCATGGATGGAGGAAAGGGTTGGGAAATCTCCCGTGGCGGAGCTTCTCGAAGATGTCGTTGGTGCTCATGCCCTACGGCATCTTCGAAAGCTCTGCCTCGGAAAAATTTCCCTTCAAGCCCGTGAAAGACTCCATCTCCTCTAACAGTGTTGGGGAAAGGGTTGGGAAATCTCCCGTGGTGGAGCTTCTCGAAGATGTCATTGGTGCTCATGCCCTACGGCATCTTCGGAAGCTCCACCTCGGAAAAATTTCCCTGCAAGCCCGTGAAAGACTCCATCTCCTCTAACTGTGTTGGGGAAAGGGTTGGGAAATCTCCCATGGCGGAGCTTCTCAAAGATGTCGTTGGTGCTCATGCCCTACGGCATCTTTGGAAGCTCCACCTCGGAAAAATTTCCCAGCAAGCCCATGAAAGACTCCATCTCCTCTAACTGTGTTGAGGAAAGGGTTGGGAAATCTCCCGTGGCGGAGCTTCTTGAAGATGTCGTTGGTGCTCATGCCCTACGGCATCTTCGGAAGCTCCGCCTCGGAAAAATTTCCCTGCAAGCCCGTGAAAGACTCCATCTCCTCTAACTGTGTTGGGGAAAGGGTTGGGAAATCTCCCGTGGTGGAGCTTCTCGAAGATGTCGTTGATGCTCATGCCCTACGGCATCTTCCAAAGCTCTGCCTCGGAAAAATTTCCCTGCAAGCCCGTGAAAGACTCCATCTCCTCTAACTATGTTGGGGAAAGGGTTGGGAAATCTCCCGTGGTGGAGCTTCTCGAAGATGTCGTTGGTGCTCATGCCCTACGGCATCTTTGGAAGCTCCGCCTCGGAAAAACTTTCCTGCAAGCCCATGAAAGACTCCATCTCCTCTAACTGTGTTGGGGAAAGGGTTGGGAAATCTCCCGTGGCGGAGCTTCTCAAAGATGTCGTTGGTGCTTATGCCCTACGGCATCTTCCGAAGCTCCGCCTCAGAAAAACTTCCCTGCAAGCCCGTGAAAGACTCCATCTTCTCTAACTGTGTTGGGGAAAGGGTTGGGAAATCTCCCGTGGCGGAGCTTCTCGAAGATATCGTTGGTGCTCATGCCCTACGGCATCTTTGGAAGCTCCACCTCGGAAAAACTTCCATGCAAGCCCGTGAAAGACTCCATCTCCTCTAACAGTGTTGGGGAAAGGGTTGGGAAATCTCCCGTGGCGGAGGTTCTCGAAGATGTCGTTGGTGCTCAAATTCTAAAATATGCAAAAAGAATATTAATCAATATAGTTTTTAAGTGAAAATGGCAAAATAGTTAATAGTTTGGATAGTTAAAATAATTAATTTTGAAAATATAAAATAGTTTTGAATTAGTTATTCAATTTCAAACACTTTTCATTTTCATAGTTTTGTCAAATTCTAAAATATGCAAAAAGAATATTAATCAATATAGTTTTTAAGTGAAAATGGCAAAATAGTTAATAGTTTGGATAGTTAAAATAATTAATTTTGAAAATAGAAAATAGTTTTAATTAGTTATTCAATTTCAAACACTTTTCATTTTCATAGTTTTGTCAAATTCTAAAATATGCAAAAAGAATATTAATCAATATAGTCTTTAATTGAAAATGGCAAAATAGTTAATAGTTTGGATAGTTAAAATAATTAATTTTGAAAATAGAAAATAGTTTTGAATTAGTTATTCAATTTCAAACACTTTTCATTTTCATAGTTTTGTCAAATTCTAAAATATACAGAAGTTATTCAATTCAAGTTTCAAATAAAATAGCTTTGAAATGAAATCTGAAAAAATTCTGAATTGGCGCGCATTTATTGCACCTTTAGTCCCGGCTGGAGCCACCAACCGTGACTAAAGGGGGGGTAGTCCCGGTTGGTGACTCCAGCCAGGACTAAAGGCCCCCCTTTAGTCCCGGTTGAAGCCCCGAGCCAGGACTAAAGGGGGGGGTGGGGGTATATAAGCCATGCCCCCCTTTCCTCTTCCCCAACACTTAGCCATTCTGCAGATCGATGCGCGCGAGGAGTTCTCTCTGGAACGTTGCGGTCGCCGTGTCGATTGCCGCAGGCCATCGCCGCTCCGGCCACTGCCCGCCTCGCCCGCCCCGGCCACTGCCCGCCGTGCCCGCCCCGGCCATTCCCGCCGCCGAGCCCGCCCCGGCCACTCCCCGCCGCCGCGCCCGCCCTGGCTCACACCGCCCCCGAGCTCGCCGTTGGCCGCCCTCGAGCTCACCGCCGACGCCCCCCTTAGGTAATTAATAAAAAAAGGTTAGAATTATATTTAGTTAGGGTTAGAATTTAGGGTTAGTTTTTAGTTACGGTTAGAATTTAGGGTTAGTTTTTAGTTAGTATTTAGTTAGGGTTAGAATTTAGGGTTAGTATTTTGTTAGTATTTAGTTAGGATTAGAATTTATTTAGTTAGGGTTAGTAGTTAGGGTTAGTATTTAGAAAAAGGTGTTAGGGTTAGAATTTAGTTAGAATATAGCAATATCGGCTCAAGTTATTATTGCAAGTTTCATATTGCAAGTTATTATTACCATTTCATATTAGAATTGGTTAGAATTTATTTAGTTAGGGTAAGAAAAAAGGTTGCAACATTTCATATTGCAAGTTATTATTACCATTTCATATTGCAAGTTAGAATGTAGCGATATCGGCTCAAGTTATTATTATTTAGTTAGGGTTAGTAGTTAGGAGCTCTTTATTTCAGTTTGTTTCTGCTTTTTTTATAAACTTTGTCTATTTTGTCTTTCCTTGAGCTATGCAATTTGTAATAATTATATTATGGATCATGATCAATTGCCAGTATTCTTATTTTCAGCGGAACCTGCATCTTCCAAATGTATTTCTATAGAAAAATAGTATGATCGTCCAACAAAAGCATAAACATTGGCGAACTTGTTATGGTATTTTGCAGAAAAACTATGGATCCACATAGCAGGAACCTAGAAGAGGAAGAACTTCTCGAGGATATAATCAACGATGCCCCCGACGTTGAACCAGCTGAATCTCCATCATCGTATCTGAACCCCTCCGGAGATGGAATGGAGGTCGACCGATGATGCTACCGATTTGATGAAGTAAATAACCGGCCAGTTGGGAACCCCAAGAGGAAGGTGTGATGAGTATAGCAGCTTGTTTTCCCTCAGTTAAGAAACCAAGGTTTAATCGTTCAGGAGAAGAGCAGACAATTACGACTGGAGGTGATGCTTGCTAGTTTGCGACAGCTTAGGACAATTTATATATGGCGCCTCGTCCAAGCTTTGCTTGCTAGCTGCAACGCGGAACCTGCACATAACACAACCAAGTACTTTGTTCCCAACTTGCGATGAGGTTGTCAATCTCACCGGTTTGCTTGAAACAAAGGTATGAGCGTATCGAGTGGAAAATAGTAGAAGTATGCGAATAAAGTAAACAGTGCGAGTAAAGTAAACAGGTGATAGCAATATGATAGAAATAGGACCGGGGTCCACAGTTCACTAGTGGTTGATTGCTGGGATGATGGCGCCAGAAAAGAGTTGGTGCCAAGTTGAATGTCCAGCCCGTTGGGAACCCCAAGAGGAAGGTATGGTGAATACAACAGCAAGATTTTCCCTCAATTAAGAAACCAAGGTATGTCGATCTTGGAGAGGAGAGACAAACTACTGAAGGTGATGCAGACTGGCTTAATAGCACTCCAACAAGGGCGCCGTTTAACGATACTTGTTGACTCGTCTTCGGCCAGTAGCAACGCGGAACCTGCACACACACAACCAAGTACTTTGCTCCCAACTTACGATGAGGTTGTCAATCTCACCGGTTTGCTTGAAACAAAGGTTATGAGTGTATCGAGTGGAAAATAGTAAAAGTATGCGAGTAAAGTAAACAGTGCGAGTAAAGTAAACAGGTGATAGCAATGTGATGGAAATAGGACCGGGGTCCACAGTTCACTAGTGGTGTCTCTCCATAAGATAAATAACACATGCTGGGTAAACAAATTACAGTTGGGCAACTGATAGAATAAAGATAAACGTGATATGTCAAGAAGATCACTATGAGATTTACTCTGGGCATTACAACAAAATACATAGACCGCCATCCAACTGCATCTATGACTAATAATCCACCCCCGGGGATATCAATCCGAACACCCCAAAAGTATTAAGTTGCGAACAACAGATAATTGCATTAAGCAAAGTGTGTAATGTAAACAAAGCATATGCCCTTGAGCATATGAATGTTGTTTTCTCCCTAGTAGCAACAGCACATCTACCACCTTAGAGGTTTCTGTCACTCCCCCAGGTGAAATAGAGGCATGAACCCACTATCGAGCATAAATACCCCCTCTTGGAGTCACTAGCAACTACTCGGCCAAGATAGCTACTAACAACGGAGAGCATGCAAGATCATAAACAACATAGAGATAACAAAATATATAATTCAGTACAGCAACTTAATCATAACCACCAATATTCATCGGATCCCAACAAACCAACATCATAAAATTACATAACGGTGATCTCAATCATGTAGGGCAGCTCATGAGATCTAAACATGAAGCACATGGTGGAGAAGACAACCATCTAGCTACTGCTATGGACCCATAGTCCAAGGTAGACTACTCACTCATCGCTCCGGAGGCAAGCATGGCGATTAAGAAGACCTCCGGTGGTGATTCCCCTCTCCGGCAGGGTGTCGGGAAGACCGCCATCCAACTGCATCTATGACTAATAATCCACTTGTGGCGAATCAATCCGAGAACTCCACAAGTATTAAGTTGCGAACAATAGATAATTGCATTAAGCAAAGTGTGTAATGTAAACAAAGCATATGCCCTTGAGCATATGAATGTTGTTTTCTCCCTAGTAGCAATAGCACATCTACAACCTTAGAGGTTTCTGTCACTCCCCCAGGTTAAATAGAGGCATGAACCCACTATCGAGCATAAATACCCCTCTTGGAGTCACTAGCAACTACTCGGCCAAGATAGCTACTAACAACGGAGAGCATGCAAGATCATAAACAACATAGAGATAACAAAAGATATAATTCAGTATAGCAACTCAATCATAACACCAATATTCATCGGATCCCAACAAACCAAACATGTAGAATTACATAACGGTGATCTCAATCATGTAGGGCAGCTCATGAGATCTAAACATGAAGCACATGGTGGAGAAGACAACCATCTAGCTACTGCTATGGACCCATAGTCCAAGGTAGACTACTCACTCATCGCTCCGGAGGCAAGCATGGCGATGAAGAAGACCTCCGGTGGTGATTCCCCTCTCCGGCAGGGTGCCGGGAAGAGCTTCTGGACCCTCCCGATCTTCGGGTCGACGGCGGCGGTGGATCGCGATGTGTTCTAGAAAAGTGATCGGGTACTTAGGTTTTTTCCGTCGGGGGGTCTTTATAGGAGAAGGGGCGATGTCAGAGGTGGCCCCAGGCCCCCTCACACCATGGCGGCGCGGCCAGGGCCTGGGCCGCACCAGCCAGGTGTGAGCCTGGCCTGTGGCCCCTCTCCTACTCCTCTTCGGATCTCTGGAAGCTTCCGGGTAAAATAAGACTTCAGGAACTTGTTTCGTCCAATTCCGAGAATATTTCCCGTGTATCACTTATGAAACACAAAAACAGCAGAAAACGGGGAACTGGCACTGTGGCAACTCGTTAATAGGTTAGTTCCGGAAAATGCATAAAAGTGCCACGAAGTGTAACGAAACAGTAGGCAAATGGTGTAAAAACAAGCATGGAGCATCAAAAATTATAGATACGTTGGAGACGTATCAAGCATCCCCAAGCTTAACTCCTGCTCGTCCTCGAGTAGGTAAGTGATAACAAAAGAATAATTTTTGAGGTGACATGCACCTACACAATCTTGATCATATATGTAAGCATTTGTGAGCTGGGATCATAAGAACTTAAAACATGGGCATGAAGATATAATCTTGACAATAAGAACTTAGCAACCATGTTGTAAACATGCAAATGAACACAAACAAAAGATCATGAAAATGAAACAATGAAAGTTAAACATGTGTTCAAATCATAAGGAAAAACATACAAATGGTTTTCAGCTTGTCCTTCAAAGAGAGCAAAACATAAATGCATAGGACACCTTCAAGTTTAAAAGGGCGACTAGATACAAATAATTTGAGAACAAGTGAAACCAACAATATGAATCAATCAATGAAAACTTTGGGACAATGCACATTATACTAAGAATGACAACTATGCTCTGTTATGGTGCATAAAGAAAGAAGGTGGTGACTCAACATAAAAGTAGAAGAAAGGCCCTTCGCAGAGGGAAGCAGTGATTGCAAGTTTTATAACCTTCCAAAATTATGGTACTTACCGTCTTTGAGCTCTCATTGCCCCCATCGTAAGCATCTTGAATGGTTAAAGTTAATGCGAGAACAATTATGATGCATATGCTTGACAAATCATAAGTTGAAAACCTCGTGCCCCGTGAATACGAGTACCCAAACCTCATGCTACTTTACTTAGAGTCCCAAGCAAGGCTCTTGTCATTGTAAGTATATGCATATCATTGAGAACTGCCAATGGGGTACCTCCGTGTCCGATAACATGGAACAAGCCCACACCAAAATGACAGGACAAGCACAAAAGAACACCTCGACATCTCTTTTATTTGCCATTTGTTTAGCTTTTTATTGTGAGATGCGTCGTCAAATGTTCACCATGGGTATGCTGCAAATTTCCACCATGAATTATGCATGGCTTAGATTGGCAGCCCGGCATTTCCCTAACACATATACAAACTCCATGATCCCCACAATATTCCCAATTCATTTCACACCGCGGGCATCCATAAACAAAAGATCACGATATCAACTCAAATAAGAAGTGCAATGTTGAAAGCTTGCCCATGACTGCATGGTTGGGCTAGTCTCCAACTTACAACTTGCAAGCATAACAACTCAACATAAGAGACCACAATGTCAAATTTTTAAGAGCAGGAAAAAGTAAAGTGTGCCTTCCGGTTCGTGAGAGCTTTACTGACCGAATTTCGCATAACACAGGTAAGAGTTTAATTTGAAGAGAAAATAAAAGGAAGTCAAATTTACTTGGAATAGCAAATTGCTAGTAGGTATGTATGGTGGACACTTTGGAAAACTTTGGCTTTTAGGAGTTGGATGCACGAGTAGAGCTCATACTCAGTACAAGGCGAGGGCTAGCAAAAGACTGGGAGCGACCAACTAAGAGAGCAATAATGGCCATAATCATGCAAAGCGACAAAGCGACATTAAAAGAAGCATAAGATGGCATCAAAAGTCAAAAACTAAATGATCATGAAGGCTATTGGTGACTTTCTAAGAGTCTAACATGTGTGAGCATGCGCCAAGTCAACCCAAATAAAGCATCAAGGAGAAAACCAAAATAATGTTTCCATACAATGAAAACAAGGCATGATTTTTTTCAAAGGCTCATTAAGCAATCTCAGTTATTTGAGACAAGTCATTCTACAGCAAAACCACTAAGCATACTATCAAAAAGACATCAAGCATGACATGAAAAAGCCTAAGCCGCAGTCTACACAAGCTCCTTCTTGTACCACTATTTTGCACAAAGCTTTTTCTCTTTTCCAACACCATTTGAATTTTTTTAAGACAACTCTTTTGATGAAAACCAATAAAGATCAGAGGCAAAAATACACCTTGATAAAAAAGATATGACAAGGTCTGAACGCAAATCAAGGCAAAAACGAAAACCAAAAGCAGTAGCAGAAAAAGAAGAACACTCGATTTTTAATAAGAGTGAAAACTAGAGCATTCTTTGCAAATGAAAAGCAAGGCAACTTCTCCAAAAGAAATTTGTTGGGGTCCAACCATTTATTGCAGCAAACAAAACAAACTAACAAAGAAAACTAAAACAACTGACGCTCCAAGAAAAACACATAGTGCATGAAGCAATAAAAATATAGTGTTTTGAAAGGTGACCTGATTTTTGCCGATGAAGAAGAGGTGCCTCGGGGGCATCCCGAAGCTTTGACGCTTGTACTTCTTGGATATTTCTTGGGGTGATGCATGGGCATCCCAAGCTTGAGCTTTTGTCCATTCTTCAACTCATCTCATCATTCTCCAATCCCTACACTTGAAAACTTCCTTCATTCAAAACTAAACACAAATCTATTAGCAACATTAGTGTAGCATAACATATAATCAACCTCGTTTTACTTCAGGTTTCAACCCAAAACCACCACATATAAAGTGTATACTACTGTAGCAACTTCTCCAAAAGTTCTGTGATCAAAAGAACTCAAAAGAAAGCGATAAAGCGGCAAACACAAATATTGGCAGAAATCTGTCAAAACTAAACAGCTGACAAAGGTCGAATTTTTGAGGGGTTTTCTGTTGCTCAAATCAAAAAGTGTTCAACTAACTAAAGTTTTCATATAACCTGGGGCATATGCACAAGAAATCGCAGGTCCAAAAGATATACATAGGATTTATATGAATTTTTACGGTGCAGCACCAAAAACAGTTTCAGGACAGCAACATCCCCAAATCTTTACCTCACTCGAATTAGAGGCTTCTCTTGGCACAAAAACGAAATAAACAAGATAAGGAGCGGTCATTACAGTAGTAATGACTTCCAAGACTCAAATAAAAGAAAAAGTACTGAAATAAAAACATTGGGTTATCTCCCAAGAGTGCTTTTCTTTAACGCCTTTGAGCTAGGCGCAGAAAATTGTGAATCAAGTAACATCAAGTGATGAAGCATCAAACTCATAATTTGCTCTAAGAATAGAGTCAAGAAGTAATTTCTTTCTTTTCCTAGGGAAGTGTTCCATACCTTTCTTGAGTGGGAATTGATATTTAATGGTGCCTTCCCTCATATCAATGATGGCACCTACAGTTCGAAGAAAGGGTCTTCCCAAAATAATAGGACATGAAGCATGGCATTCAACGCCCATAACAAGAAAATCAATGGGAACAAGGTTATTGTTAACTACAATAAGAACATCATTAATCCTTCCCAAAGGTTTCTTTTTAGCAACATCAACAATAGGAACATCATAATAACATTTTTCAAGTGGTGGTAAATCAAGCATGCCATAAATCTTTCTATGCATGATAGAAATACTAGCACCTAGATCACATAAAGCATGGCAATCATAACCATTAACATGCATATCAATGATAGGTTCCCAACCATCTTCTAACTTCTTGGGAACAAAGGCTTTTTGCTGCAACTTTTCATCCCTAATTTTTATGAGAGCATTGGTAATATGCTTAGTAAAAGCAATATTTAAAGAACTAGCATTGGGAGTCAAAGAAAGCTTTTGCAAGAACAAAATAACTTCAGATATATTGCATCCATCAATATCAAAATCATTAAAATAAGTAGAGCTATCATCTCCTACACTCCGAAAAATTTCAGCACTCTTTTGAGAAAAAGTTTTGACAGTTTTAGACTTTTTAACACAAGGAGTGGGAGTTTTCTCTACACCAATCAAAGTAAGAGGATTGCTAGCATTAGGAGCAACATCATTAGAGGTAGTAATAGTACATACCTTTATCTCTCTAGCCATCTCATCTTCTCTTTCCCACCTGGCATGCAATTCCACTAACAATCTAATATTTTCATCAATTCCAACTTGAATAGCATTAGCGGTAGCAAAAACATTGTTCTCTTTCACATCATTAGGCAATAATTTTAATTTCAGAAGTTCAACATCATGAGCAAGGCTATCAACCTTAGAAGCAAGAATATCAATTTTGCCTAACTTTTCCTCAACAGACTTGTTAAAAGCAGTTTGCTTACCGATGAAGTCCTTGAGCATTACCTCAAGCTTGGAGGGCGCGGCCCTAGTGTTGTTATAGGAATTACCATAACCATTACCGTTGGTAGAAGGATACGGCCTATAATTGTTACTAGCAAAATTGTTCCTATAAGCATTGTTGTTAAAATTATTGTTTCTAATGAAATTCACATCAACATGCTCTTCTTGAGCAACCAGAGAGGCTAAAGGAACATTATTAGGATCAACATGAGTCCTATCATTAGCAAGCATAGCCGTAATGGTATCAATCTTATCACTCAAGGAAGAGGTTTCCTCGACAGAATTTACCTTCTTACTTTGTGGAGCTCTCTCGGTGTGCCATTCGGAATAATTTACCATCATGTTGTCAAGTAGCTTTGTTGCGGCGCCCAAGGTGTGGGACATAAAGGTGCCTCCAGCAGCTGAATCAAGTAGGTTCCTTAAAGAAAAATTCAGTCCTGCATAAAAATTTTGGACAATCATCCAATTAGTCAGTCCATGAGTGGGGCAATTCTTTATCATAGATTTCATTCTTTCCCAAGCTTGAGCAACATGTTCATTCTTTCCCAAGCTTGCCCATGACTGCATGGCTGGGCTAGTCTCTAACTTACAACTTGCAAGCATAACAACTCAACATAAGAGACCACAATGTCAAATTTTAAGAACAGGAAAAAGTAAAGTGTGCCTTCCGGTTCGTGAGAGCTTTACTGACCGAATTTCGCATAACACCGGTAAGAGTTTAATTTGAAGAGAAAATAAAAGCAAGTCAAATTTACTTGGAATAGTAAATTGCTAGTAGGTATGTATGGTGGACACTTTGGCAAACTTGGTTTTTAGGAGTTGGATGCACGAGTAGAGCTCATACTCAGTACATGGCGAGGGCTAGCAAAAGACTGGGAGCGACCAACTAAGAGAGCAATAATAGCCATAATCATGCAAAGCGACAAAGCGACATTAAAAGAAGCATAAGATGGCATCAAAAGTCAAAAACTAAATGATCATAAAGGCTATTAGCGACTTTGTAAGAGTCTAACATGTGTGAGCATGCGCCAAGTCAACCCAAATAAAGCATCAAGGAGAAAACCAAAATAATGCTTCCAAATAATTAAAACAACGCATGATTTTTTCAAAGGCTCATTAAGCAATCTCAGTTATTTGAGACAAGTCATGCTACAGCAAAACCACTAAGCATACTATCAAAAAGACATCAAGCATGATATGAAAAAGCCTAGGCCGCAGTCTACACAAGCTCCTTCTTGTACCACTATTTTGCATAAATTTTTTTCTCTTTACCAACACCATTTGAAATTTTTATAAACACCTCTTTTGATGAAAACCAATAAAGATCAGAGGCAAAAATACACCTTGATGAAAATATATGACAAGGTCTGAACGCAAATCAAGGTGAAAACGAAAACCAAAAGCAGTAGCGGAAAAAGAAGAACACCCGGTGAAATTGTAAGAATGAAAAACGGAGTGTTCTTGGCAAATAAAAATGAGTACATCTCCTCCAAAGGAAATTTGTTGGGGTCCAACTATTTATTGCAGCAAACAAAACTAAACAAACTAAGAAAACTAAAATAACTAACGCTCCAAGAAAAACACATAGTGCATGAAGCAATAAAAATATAGTGTCTTGAAAGGTGACCTGATTTTTGCCAATAAAGAAGGGGTGCCTCGGGGGCATCCCCAAGCTTTGACGCTTGTACTTCTTGGATATTTCTTGGGGTGATGCATGGGCATCCCCAAGCTTGAGCTTTTGTCCATTCTTCAACTCATCTCATCATTCTCCAATCCCTACACTTGAAAACTTCCTTCATACAAAACTAAACACAAATCTATTAGCAACATTAGTGTAGCATAACATATAATCAACCTCTTTTTGCTTCAAGTTTCAACCCAAAACCACCACATATATAGCAAATACTACTGTAGCAACTTCCCCAAAAGTTCCGTGATCAAAAGAACTCAAAAGAAAGCGATAAAGCGGCAAACACAAATATTGGCAGAAATCTGTCAAAACTGAACAGCTGACAAAGGCCGAATTTTTGAGGGGTTTTCTGTTGCTCAAATCAAAAAGTGTTCAACTAACGAAAGTTTTGATATAACCTGGGGCATATGCACAAGAAATCGCAGGTCCAAAAGATATACAGAGAATTTATAAAAAAAATTACGGTGCAGCACCGAAAACAGTTTCAGGACAGCAACATCCCCAAATCTTTACCTCACTCGAATTAGAGGCTTCTCTTGGCACAACAATAAAATAAACAAGATAAAGAGCAGTCATTACAGTAGTAATGACTTTCAAGACTCAAATAAAAGAAAAAGTACTGAAAATAAACATTGGGTTATCTCCCAAGAGTGCTTTTCTTTAACGCCTTTGAGCTAGACGCAGAAAATTGCGAATCAAGTAACATCAAATGATGAAGTGCTAGGATCAGTGGGTGCCTTACGTCTTCCTTTCTTACCTTTGCTCTTGACTCTAGGAAAGACATGGCTATTGCAAGGTGGAGAGATAATTCTATATTGCCTTTTCCCACATCAATGACGGCGCCCAGGAGCTTCAGGAGGGATCTTCCAAGTGTGATTTGTCCTTTTCCTACACATTCAATAACAAGATAATCAGTAGATATCATTCTTCCTAGGACTTTTGTAAAAACTCCTTCAGCTATTCCAATGGGAAATATAGTGGCATTGTTAGTAAGAGAAATTCCTTCTCCCCCCTCAGAAAGCTTCCAAAGGCTCAAAGATTCATAAACATCCTTTGGCATGAGACAAAATTCAGATATAATATCACAACGAGCATGAAATGTTTCACCACTAATGGTGATTTTTACCGTAGGATACCAACTCGAAGGTTCAAAATTTGTTGGCACATAATCAAAATGCTGGCGCAACGTATTGTAGCAAGAATTCAAACTAGCAGTGCGAGTCTCAAGAGTATCAAGTCTATTAAAAATGCACACCAGAGAGGAATCAAAATAGGTTGGCATGCTATAAATTGTAATCAACTTTTTTATAATATTGAAGGCTTGATCTCCATCACAATGAAGGAAATCTCCTTCTGCAGTAGCATCCAAAGCATATCTATAACGAAGAGCAAGTCCAAAGTAAAAACTACTAAGAAGCAAACTCAAGGTCATTTTAGGTTTAGTTTTTCCATGCCAATCATAAATTCTAGACCAAGCTTCCTTAAAACTTTCCTCGTCCTTTTGTTTAAAAGTAAAAATCATATCCTCGGGCGACATAGTAGCGACTGAACTAGACATAATAAACTAAAGTAAAGAAATAACAACTACCAAGGATTCTATTTTTTTTTTTGGGTTTTTGATATAAAACAATGCAAGTAAAAATAAATAAAGTAAAGCAAAACAATAACAAAGTAAAGCATGTGTGTGCGAGAACTACCCTCGCAGAAGTCTTCCACTCTTCCCCGGCAACGGCGCCAGAAAAGAAGCTTGATGCTACCGATTTGATGAAGTAAATAACCGACCAGTTGGGAACCCCAAGAGGAAGGTGTGATGAGTATAGCAGCTTGTTTTGCCTCAGTTAAGAAACCAAGGTTTAATCGTTTAGGAGAAGAACAGACAATTACGACTGAAAGTGATGCTTGCTAGTTTGCGACAGCTTCGGACAATTTATATATGGTGCCTCGTCCAAGCTTTGCTTGCTAGGTGCAACACGGAACCTGCACACAACACAACCAAGTACTTTGTTCCCAACTTGCGATGAGGTTGTCAATCTCACCGGTTTGCTTGAAACAAAGGTATGAGCGTATCGAGTGGAAAACAGTAGAAGTATGTGAGTAAAGTAAACAGTGCGAGTAAAGTAAACAGGTGATAGCAATATGATGGAAATAGGACCAGGGTCCACAGTTCACTAGTGGTGTCTGTCGGTGTTCTGAATACCGGGGTATCCCGGTCCACCTGCTCCTGGGCCCCGTCATCGGCCCATCTTCAGCCCAGGGGAGAATCAACGACTCAAGCTACAGAGAAGACCCTCACGAGGAGGCGCCTCATGAGGAGAACGACGGTGGAAAACGCTAAGGACCAGAAGACCTCCTCACGAGCCACCGCTAGTGAGGAGAGGGACCAAGTCCACGCCAGCTCAGCACGTTGGCGTGCGGAGCAAGAAGGTGAAGGACAGAAGACCGCGTACCGCCCACGCTACCCCCGACAGGGAGGAGACCAACTTTCGCCGTGCCTGCCCAAAGCGGCACAGTGGTTGTTGGCCACCCCCCTAAAAATAGCGTGGACGGTGCAGGGCGCCAGAGGAAGACGTCAGCTTCCTCCACCCACTCCTGTGGACCGGCGCCACTACCCTACGAAGACCACGTCTACAGAAGAGTGTAGTCTACAGCTGTCCACCCTCCTTGGCCGTGTGTGTGGCAACCCCTTCCCCAAGAAGATAAGGGGAAGGAGGACCTTGGCGCTATAAAAGGAGGGGAGGCCACCCCTTAGATGGGATCGGATCTTCTCCAAGTTGCTAGCTGGGCACGCAGGTTCTTCAACCTCTAGCCAGCTAGAACTCTGTAACCAAGACCTTGTACTCCTCGCGAGGTGTCGCGTTGCAATACAAGAAGGCAGGAAGTAGGGGTGTTACCTCACCACGAGGGCCCTGAACATGGGTAAAGCTCGGCGTCTCTCTCTGCAGTGCGTAGTGCGTTCTACAGCTCGAGACTTCTGATACGTCTCAAACGTATCTATAATTTTTGATGCTCCATGCTTGTTTTTACACCATTTGCCTATTGTTTCATTACACTTAGTGGCACTTTTATGCATTTTCCGGAACTAACCTATTAACAAGCGCCACAGTGCCAGTTTCCTGTTTTCTGCTGTTTTTGTGTTTCAGAAGTGATACACAGGAAATATTCTCGGAATTGGACGAAACAAGTTCCTGAAGTCTTATTTTCCCCGGAAGCTTCCAGAGATCCGAAGAAGTGTCGGAGGGGGGCCACCAGGGCCCCACACGCGTGGGTGGCGCGGCCAGGCCCCTGGCCGCACCGGGCCCACGTGAGGGCACCTGGCCCCTCCTCTGACATCGTCCCTTCGCCTATAAAGACCCCCCGACGGAAAAAACCTAAGTACCCGATTAGATTTCCAGAACACATCGCGATCCGCCACCACCGTCGACCCGAAGATCGGGAGGGTCTAGAAGCTCTTCCCGACACCCTGCCGGAGAGGGGAATCGCCACCGGAGGTCTTCTTAATCGCCATGCTTGCCTCCGGAGCGATGAGTGAGTAGTCTACCTTGGACTATGGGTCCATAGCAGTAGCTAGATGGTTGTCTTCTCCACCATGTGCTTCATGTTTAGATCTCATGAGCTGCCCTACATGATTGAGATCACCGTTATGTAATTCTATGATGTTGGTTTGTTGGGATCCGATGAATATTGGTGTTTATGATTAAGTTGCTGTACTGAATTATATCTTTTGTTATCTCTATGTTGTTTATGATCTTGCATGCTCTCCGTTGTTAGTAGCTATCTTGGCCGAGTAGTTGCTAGTGACTCCAAGAGGGGGTATTTATGCTCTTAACTGAGGGAAAACTAGCCGCTACACTTATCATACCTTCCTCTTGGGGTTCCCAACGGGCTGGTCATCACCACGCACAAGGACTGTCTGCTCCCACGTCAACTTGGCACTAGCAGCTAATTTTCTGGCGCCGTTGCCGGGGAGGAAGAGAAGACTTCTCTGAGGGGAGTTCTTCGCACACACATCCTTTACTTTGTTATTGCTTTGCTTTGCTTTATTTATTTTACCTGCATCATTTTTATATCAAAAACCCAAAAAAAATTAGAATCCTTGGTAGTTGTTATTTCTTTACTTTAGTTTATCATGCTGTTCCCTGAGTTCGTTCTGGAGGACCTCTCTGTAGGTAGTGGTTCGATTATTGGCAAAAGTAACATTGAGGAGTTCTTTAATCACATTAGTATGCATGAGGAAGTTGAGGAAAAGTCTTGGGTTGAACTTGCTCCTAGTATCGAAGTTGTTTCTGTTTATTTAATTGACATGTTGGAAACTAGGTTTGCTAGTCTTAATCCTTTTATGCAATACATGTTCCTTAAGCTTCATGAAATTGAGGATCCCGAAAAGAAAGCTTTTATCTTAGAAACTTTGCGTTTAGAATTTAAGGATGTCGTTATTGAAGCTAGGAAGGTTCTTAAACGTTTTAATAAACTCGGTTCACCTATAACGGTTATTAATACGCATGATGAGGAGGCCGAGATACCTATACCTTGCAAGCTTTTGGGATTGAATGAAGCTTTCGAAAATAATTTTGACTGGATTTGTCCTAAAAATCTTTTTGATGAGAATAGTGTACCAAAGCATGATCACAAAGGGTCTTCAAAAACTTATATGGATGAAATACAATGTCTTATTGACAAGACCTCTTCTATTGATCTTAATGCTTCTGCTGATAATACTTGATTCGCAATTTTCTGCGCCTAGCTCAAAGGCGTTAAAGAAAAGCACTCTTGGGAGATAACCCAATGTTTTCTTTTCAGTATTTTTCTTTTATTTGAGTCTTGGAAATCATTACTACTGTAATGACCGCTCCTTATCTTGTTTATTTCGTTTTTGTGCCAAGAGAAGCCTCTAATTTGAGTGAGGTAAAGATTTGGGGATATTGCTGTCCTAAAACTGTTTTTGGTGCTGCACCGTAAAAATTCTTGAAAATTCTCTATTTATCTTTTGGACCTGCGATTTCTTGTGCATATGCCCCAGGTTATATCCAAACTTTTCTTAGTTGAACACTTTTTGATTTGAGCAACAGAAAATCCCTCAAAAATTCGACCTTTGTCAGCTGTTCAGTTTTGACAGATTTCTGCTAATATTTGTGTTTGCCACTTTATCGCTTTCTTTTGAGTTCTTTTGATCATGGAACCTTTTGGGAAGTTTCTACAGTAGTATTTACTTTATATGTGGTGGTTTTGAGTTGAAACCTGAAGCGAAAAGAGGATTGATTATATTTTATGCTTACACTAATGTTGCTAATAGAATTGTGTTTAGTTTTGTATGAAGGAAGTTTTCAAGTGTAGGGATTGGAGAATGATGAGATGAGTTGAAGAATGGACAAAAGCTCAAGCTTGGGGATGCCCATGCATCACCCCAAGAAATATCCAAGAAGTACAAGCGTCAAAGCTTGGGGATGCCCCCCGAGGCACCCCTTCTTCATCGGCAAAAATCAGGTCACCTTTCAAAACACTATATTTTTATTGCTTCATGCACTATGTGTTTTTCTTGGAGCGTTAGTTGTTTTAGTTTTCTTAGTTGGTTTAGTTTGTTTGTTTGCTGCAATAAATAGTTGGACCCCAACAAATTTCCTTTGGAGGAGATGTACTCATTTTCATTTGCAAAGAACACTCTAGTTTTCACTCTTATTAAAAATCGAGCGTTCTTCTTTTTCTGCTGCTGCTTTTGGTTTTCGTTTTTGCCTTGATTTGCGTTCAGATCTTGCCATATCTTTTCATCAAGGTGTATTTTTTCCTCTGATCTTTATTGGTTTTCATCAAAAGAGGTGTTTATAAAATTTTCAAATGGTGTTGGAAAAGAGAAAAAGCTTTGTGCAAAATAGTGGTACAAGAAGGAGCTCGTGTAGACTGCGGCTTAGGCTTTTTCATGTCATGCTTGATGTCTTTTTGATAGTATGCTTAGTGGTTTTTCTGTAGCATGACTTGTCTCAAATAACTGAGATTGCTTAATGAGCCTTTGAAAAAAATCATGCGTTGTTTTTATTGTATGGAAGCATTATTTTGGTTTTCTCCTTGATGCTTTATTTGGGTTGACTTGGCGCATGCTCACACATGTTAGACTCTTACAAAGTTGCCAATAGCCTTCATGATCATTTAGTTTTGACTTTTGATGCCATCTTATGCTTCTTTTAATGTCGCTTTGTCGCTTTGCATGATTATGGCCATTATTGCTCTCTTAGTAGGTCGCTCCCAGTCTTTTGCTAGCCCTCGCCTTGTACTGAGTATGAGCTCTACTCGTGCATCCAACTCCTAAAAGCCAAAGTTTGCCATTGTGTCCACTATAAACTCCTATGCATGGTATTTGTAAGCCATTCCAAAGTAAATTTTCATGTGCTACCTTTCAAAAACCTTCAAAACACTTCTCGTTTTGTGACACTGTTTTCAGCTCATGGGGACGTAGTGGTCGGATTTGCTATCTTCCATATTGCTTATTCCAAAAAGAAAAAAAAAGAAAAAAAGAAAGAAAAAAGGCACTCCTCCATGGAAAGTGAATGTTGGTGGGCACCCGATGGAATCGGTTAGCCATGGTTTGTGAAAGGAAAAAAAGGTGGGGAGGAGTGCCAAGCTTTATAAAAGAGCACAAAAGTGCCAATCTCTCTCTCAAAAACTTGCTTCATTTTTGTATGGAAGATAGTAAGAACCCCATTGCCAGTCATTGACAAAGACAACCACCACTCAAAACCAATTTTTATCTCTCTGTTTTACAAATGAAAAGCTCTAGCACATGCTCAATCAATGCTTCCCTCTGCGAAGGGCCTTTCTTTTACTTTTATGTTGAGTCACCACCTTCTTTCTTTATGCACCATTAAGAGAGCATAGTTGTCATTCTTAGTGTGATATGCATTGTCCCAAAGTTCATTGATTGACTCATGATGATTGGTTTCACTTGTTCTTAAATTATTTGTATCTAGTCGCCCTCTTAAACTTTGAGGTGTCCTATGCATTTATGTTTTGCTCTCTTTGAAGGACAAGCTGAAAACTATTTGTATGTTTTACCTTATGATTTGAACACACGTTTGACTTTTATTGTTTCATTATCATGATCTTTTGTTTGTGTTCATTTACATGTTTACAACATGGTTGCTAAGTTCTTATTGTCATGATTATATCTTCATGCCCATGTTTTAAGTTTTCTTATGATCCCAGCTCACCAATGCTTACACATATGATCAAGATTGTGTAGGTGCATGTCACCTCAAAAATTATTCTTTTGTTATCACTTACCTACTCGAGGACGAGCAGGAGTTAAGCTTAGGGATGCTTGATACGTCTCAAACGTATCTATAATTTTTGATGCTCCATGCTTGTTTTTACACCATTTGCCTATTGTTTCGTTACACTTAGTGGCACTTTTATGCATTTTCCGGAACTAACCTATTAACAAGCGCCACAGTGCCAGTTTCCCGTTTTCTGCTGTTTTTGTGTTTCAGAAGTGATACATAGGAAATATTCTCGGAATTGGACGAAACAAGTTTCTGAAGTCTTATTTTTCCCGGAAGCTTCCAGAGATCCGAAGAAGTGTTGGAGGGGGCCACCAGGGCCCCACACGCGTGGGTGGCGCGGCCAGGCCCCTGGCCACGCCGGGCCCACGTGAGGGCACCTGGCCCCTCCTCTGACATCGTCCCTTCACCTTTAAAGACCCCCCGATAGAAAAAACCTAAGTACCCCGATCAGATTTCCAGAACACATCGCGATCCGCCGCCACCGTCGACCCGAAGATCGGGAGGGTCCAGAAGCTCTTTCTGGCACCCTGCCGGAGAGGGGAATCGCCACCGGAGGTCTTCTTCATCGCCATGCTTGCCTCCGGAGCGATGAGTGAGTAGTCTACCTTGGACTATGGGTCCATAGCAGTAGCTAGATGGTTGTCTTCTCCACCATGTGCTTCATGTTTAGATCTCATGAGCTGCCCTACATGATTGAGATCACCGTTATGTAATTCTATGATGTTGGTTTGTTGGGATCCGATGAATATTGGTGTTTATGATTAAGTTGCTGTACTGAATTATATCTTTTGTTATCTCTATGTTGTTTATGATCTTGCATGCTCTCCGTTGTTAGTAGCTATCTTGGCCGAGTAGGTGCTAGTGACTCCAAGAGGGGGTATTTATGCTCGATAGTGGGTTCATGCCTCTATTTCACCTGGGGGAGTGACAGAAACCTCTAAGGTGGTAGATGTGCTGTTGCTACTAGGGAGAAAACAACATTCATATGCTCAAGGGCATATGCTTTGTTTACATTACACACTTTGCTTAATGCAATTATCTGTTGTTCGCAACTTAATACTTTTGGGGTGTTCGGATTGATATCCCCGGGGGTGGATTATTAGTCATAGATGCAGTTGGATGGCGGTCTATGTATTTTGTTGTAATGCCCAGAGTAAATCTCATAGTGATCTTCTTGACATATCACGTTATCTCCATTCTATCAATTGCCCAACTGTAATTTGTTTACCCAGCATGTTTTATCTATGGAGAGACACCACTAGTGAACTGTGGACCCCGGTCCTATTTACATCATATTGCTATCACCTGTTTACTTTACTCGTACTGTTTACTTTACTCGTATACTATATTGTTTTCCACTCGATACGCTCATAATCTTTGTTTCAAGCAAACCGGTGAGATTGACAACCTCATCGTAAGTTGGGAACAAAGTACTTGGTTGTGTGTGTGCAGGTTCCATATCACCTTCAGTCGTCGCCGTCTCTCCTCTCCTGATCGATAAACCTTGGTATCTTAACTGAGGGAAAACTAGCCGCTACACTCATCATACCTTCCTCTTGGGGTTCCCAATGGGCTGGTCATCACCACGCACAAGGACTGTCTGCTCCCACGTCAACTTGGCACTAGCAACTTCCGTCACCGTGCTTCGTTGCGATCCTAGATCTCACACGTTCAGCCCCCTGCGTTCGAATCTTTGGGTCCGTCGCGTGGTACCCCGTGTTCTTGTGACACGAAATCCATCAACATTTGGCGCGCCAGGTAGGGGTCGAACCTACGGCCTTCCGCTTAGGAAATGGAGCTCTTCGTCTGCGCAAGGAGCAAAGTGTAACGACAATCTCACTCGCCATTAATCTTTCCTATTCTATAAAAACCACCTAGAATCATGAGTCTTGGCTCCACCAGCCTCGCAATTTTAGCTAATCGCGACTTAGCGTGAACGAGAGTTTTCGCTCGACTGCCTTTTGAGAAAGAGCTGGAGCATGGTGTCCGCGCTGGGGCCTTCTCCCGGAAAACAGCAGGCTCGCAAAACCCAGAACGGATCGAGTTCTGACTAGGGAAGGGACCTGCAACAGTCATCTCATACGATCCATGGTGCTCTCTCCTCTCGAGCGATGCTCGAATGAAAGCGCATGAGCACGTGAGGGTCGCACAATTCGTGCCAATTTCTTCAAATACTCTGCTGTCCTTGTCTGCGGCCTTGTGTTTCTTCTCCTGGAATCGCCTTTGTTGTGTTTGAACGCCAAGGGGGCTGCAGGGAAATAGTCCTGTGTGCCATTACAGTCACCTCTGGAGCACCAGCGCCCGCTAGCCTTGCACCACGGCTGCATACTAAGCGTTAGGCTGCTGTCCCGCTTGGAGGCTGACCCCTGAGCGGCGTAGAGCATTCCCCAGGCAAAGACGAGACAAGGAAAAATGTGCAAGGGTGCAAATGAGGACAACTTGGCGAACGACGCCTTAAGTACGATTACAACTTAAACTGGCCCAGCAGGGCAATGTCTAACAGCTGCCAAGTGTGCAGCTAACCTAGTTCTTCTGGAGGAGGTCTAGGAGGAGCTTACTGGGCGACCGCAGCGTCGCCCTCGTCGTCGCCGGCGCCTTGGCTGGAGCCCGAGGACGCCTCCCCGCTGGACTCCGACGCTCCATCGCCTTCCTCCCCAGCCTCCCCGCTGCCAGACTCGCCGGAGCCGGAGGTGTCGCCGCTGGAGGAGCTCTCCTGGTCCATGGTGGTGGGTGCTCCAGGGCGGGCGTAGATGGCCTGCAGCCACCGCAGGGCGATCTCCACCCGCTCTGCCCTGGGCGTTGGCGAGAAGGCCATCGGCATTTGTCCTGGCCTGGTCCAGGAGGTGCTGAGCTGCCCGCTTGGCCTCCTCCCCAGCCAAGGCTGGGTTGGGAGGCCCCACGGTGGGGGGGATCTTCTGGCGCACCTCGGAGATGATCTCCATGGCCTCAGCGGTGCGTGCCATAGCCAGGACCCCCCTCGCCGACTTCCTGGCATTCGCCAGAGCTTCTTCGGCCTCCTCGACCGCGCTGGCGCGGATCTCCTCCGCCTCCTTCCTCGCCTACTCGCGGCGCTCGGTGGCATGCTGGTCCAGGAGACGGCATCTCTCCGTGGCTTGGTGCAGGAGGGCCCAGCCCTCGTCAATGCGCGCCTCCTCAGCGGTGCGCGCCCTGACGACCTCGTCCCGAAGGGCGCCGGTCATGGCTGCGAGCACCCCCGCCCATGGGTCGGCGGCATGGGGCTCAGCTGCGATCCTTGCGGGCCTCCCCAGGATCTCTCGCAGGGGAGGCGATGTAGCTCTAGTGGGCCCCGGCCCAGTGGAGGCCGTCCTCCTCTCGCCGCGTGGCTCGGGGGCTGCCCTCATGACAGATGGCTCGGCCGTCGAAGGCGCCTCCGGGGCGGTGGTGATGTTGCCTACAGCGGGGGCAGCCGCAGCTGCCCCTGTGGTCTCTGGTGTGCCCCCTGCGCTAGGGGGCTCGGTCGTGCTGGGAGCCGAAGCGGCTCCCAGGGCAGACTGCGCGTCCATAGACGCGCGGTCCTCTTCTTCTCCGGCGGCGCGTGGCAGCGTCGTCAGTGTGGCCGTGGCGGCCAGGTCAGGGCCCGGCGTGGCCTGACCAGTCTTCCTCTTCTTCCTCCTCTTCTTCTCTTCCTTCTTCTCATCGACATCCCTGGAGAGGAAAAAGGGGAAGGAGGTTAGGGGAAAGGTAAGATGAAAGGTAAAGGTCTTTGTGCAGGAACACTCACAAGGCGTCCCTCTCCACCCATCCTCTTTTGCTCAAGAGGGAGGAAGGTGGTGGTGGGGGCGCGGAAGATTCGCCCGCCGGCTTCTTCCTTTGGGAAGCCCCTGCCTCAGGTTGCCGGCTGGCGCGTTCATCATTGAACTTGGAGCGTCGCTCTGCCTCCAGGCGAGCTCGGCGCCCCTCCTCCTCCAGGCCTCGCGAGGAGGACGCGTCGGCGTCTCCTCCGGTGGGCTGGTCCGGCAAGGAGGAGTCGTCGTCGGAGGAATCTGAGAGCACCACAGTGCCCTTAGGACGCCTCCTGCGGACCAGTCGCTCACCGGGCTCCGCATTGTCGTCGTCATCTCCAGAGGCCGTGGGCCCTGTTCCCCTTGCTGCCGAGTCCTGCTCCGAGCTGGCCGCAGGTGCGCTCGGGAGGGGACCAGGCACGACGCCGTCGGCAAGGAACAGACCCTAGGCGTTGAATTTCAAGATCCCCGCCGTGACGCGGCTGGTCTCCCGAGCGCCCAGATTGTAGATCGGCAGGGCATTGCGTGGGATGGCGGGGATGGCAACTGAAGAGAAGAAGGCTCTTATTACCTCCTCCCAAGCGTCAGCGTTGAGCTCGCTGATGTGGAGCCTGAGGTCGTCCCCGGCCCTGTGTCTCCAGATCTCCCGGCGGTGGTCCTGCAGGGGGGCGATGCGTCAGGTGACGAACTCCACCCTGACCATGGTCCCTGTGACGCCGGCCTCCTGGAGATCTCGGATTCGCAGGCGGAGCGTCCTCAGTGCTTCTTCAGGAAGGGCCTCGCTGGCCCAGGTGGTGAGCTTGACGGGAGGGATCCCGGTGACGAGGAAGAGCTCCGATTCTTCGAGGATGTCGACGAAGAACCAGCGGCTCCGAAAGTCTTCAACTTTCTTCATCCACTTCAAGTCGATGAAGTCGCCCTCCGTTCCGGTGGTGGCGATGAAGGAAATGCATCCGGAACTCTGGTTCAGCCCAGAGGACCAGAGGGAGAAGAGGTGGCGGAAGTACGCCACCGACGGCTTGATGCCAATCCAGGCCTCGCAGGTGTAGGCGAAGACCGCCAGCAAGGTGATGGACTTGGGATGTAGGTGGATGGCCTGGATCCTGTAAGTCTCCAGGATCGCCAGGAAGAAGGGGGAGAACGGCGGCAACAGGCCGGCGAAGACGGAGAAGAGGAAGAAAGGCTGCACCGTCGGGGGCAGGCTGTCCCACGGCGCACGGCCGTGCCAGATGCGGGTGGCGCCCCACTCATTGTTCTTGCTCCCGACCATCTCTCGGACGGTCTGGAGGTCGTGGCTGCTCTTGATGCGGGAGTCGAGCAGGGGCGCTGCCGGCCGTGGCACAGCTGCGGAAGACCTCGCCGCTCCAACGGCCCTGCGCGGTGCCATGGATCTGGGCGGGGGCGAGTCACAGCGAGGAGATTGGAGGCTAGGAAGATTTGGATGCGCAAGATCTTTAGAAGGGAGACGGCGGCGGCAATGTGCTGTGGGAAAGGGGAAGGAGCCTTCTCTGCCAAGCTTTTAAGGGGACGGCCAGGGCGCAGTTTCCAAAGCGTCGGCCTCGACGCGACGGTTCGAAAAATGTCCGTTACCCCACCCACTACGCACGATCTCCGCGCCGCTTCGCTTCGCCAACTGCAAGGGCGCCACGTGCCCACGACCTCCGCTTCTTCACATGGTCCTCTGACCGCGCTGTGGACGCGTGCCGTTGGAGGGCCCAGCAGCTTTGGGGGCCCCCGACCCTTCGCTTCCTCAAGAGGGCTCGTTCGCGGGCCAGGCTCCCGGGGGCTACTGTCGGTGTTCTGGATACCGAGGTATCCCGGTCCACCTGCTCCTGGGCCCCATCATCGGCCCATCTTCAGCCCAGGGGAGAATCAACGACTCAAGCTACAGAGAAGACCCTCATGAGGAGGCGCCTCGTGAGGAGAATGACGGTGGAAAACGCTAAGGACCAGAAGACCTCCTCACGAGCCACCGCTGGTGAGGAGAGGGACCAAGTCCACGCCAGCTCAGCACGTTGGCGTGCGGAGCAAGAAGGTGAAGGACAGAAGACCGCGTACCGCCCACGCTACCCCCGACAGGGAGGAGACCAACTTTCACCGTGCCTGCCCAAAACGGCATAGTGGTTGTTGGCCACTCCCCTAAAATAGCGTGGACGGTGCAGGGCGCCAGAGGAAGACGTCAGCTTCCTCCACCCACTCCTGTGGACCGGCGCCACTACCCTACGAAGACCACGTCTATAGAAGAGTGTAGTCTACAGCTGTCCACCCTCCTTGGCCGTGTGTGTGGCAACCCCTTCCCCAAGAAGATAAGGGGAAGGAGGACCTTGGCGCTATAAAAGGAGGGGAGGCCACCCCTTAGATGGGATCGGATCTTCTCCAAGTTGCTAGCTGGGCACGCAGGTTCTTCAACCTCTGGCCAGCTAGAACTCTGTAACCAAGACCTTGTACTCCTCGTGAGGTGTCACGTTGCAATACAAGAAGGCAGGAAGTAGGGGTGTTACCTCACCATGAGGGCCCTGAACCTGGGTAAAGCTCGGCGTCTCTCTCTGCAGTGCGTAGTGCGTTCGACAGCTCGAGACTTCCGTCACCGTGCTTCATTGCGATCCTAGATCTCACACGTTCAGCCCCCTGCGTTCGAATCTTTGGGTCCATCGCGTGGTACCCCGTGTTCTTGCGACACGAAATCCATCGACATCTCCATAAGATAAATAACACATGCTGGGTAAACAAATTACAGTTGGGCAATTGATAGATTAAAGATAAACGTGATATGTCAAGAAGATCACTATGAGATTTACTCTGGGCATTACAACAAAATACATAGACCGCCATCCAACTGCATCTATGACTAATAATCCACTCACGGGGATATCGTCCGAACACCCCATGAGTATTAAGTTGCGAACAACAGATAATTGCATTAAGCAAAGTGTGTAATGTAAACAAAGCATATGCCCTTGAGCATATGAATGTTGTTTTCTCCCTAGTAGCAACAGCACATCTACAACCTTAGAGGTTTCTGTCACTCCCCCAGGTTAAATAGAGGCATGAACCCACTATCGAGCATAAATACCCCCTCTTGGAGTCACTAGCAACTACTCAGCCAAGATAGCTACTAACAACGGAGAGCATGCAAGATCATAAACAACATAGAGATAACAAAAGATATATTTCAGCATAGCAACTCAATCATAACACCAATATTCATCGGATCCCAACAAACCAAACATGTAGAATTACATAACGGTGATCTCAATCATGTAGGGCAGCTCATGAGATCTAAACATGAAGCACATGGTGGAGAAACAACCATCTAGCTACTGCTATGGACCCATAGTCCAAGGTAGACTACTCACTCATCGCTCCAGAGGCAAGCATGGTGATGAAGAAGACCTCCGGTGGCGATTCCCCTCTCCGACAGGGTGTCGGGAAGAGCTTCTGGACCCTCCCGACCTCGGGTCGACGACGGTGGCGGATCACGATGTGTTTCTGGAAAATTGATCGGGTCCTTAGGTTTTTCCCGTCGGGGGGTCTTTATAGGCGAAGGGGCGATGTCAGGAGTGGCCCCAGGCCTCCTCACACCATGGCGGCGTGGCCAGGGCCTGGGCCGCACCAGCCAGGTGTGAGCCTGGCCTGTGGCCCCTCTCCTACTCCTCTTCGGATCTATGGAAGCTTCTGGGTAAAATAAGACTTCGGGAACTTGTTTCGTCCAATTCCGAGAATATTTCCTGTGTATCACTTCTGAAACACAAAAACAGCAGAAAACAGGGAACTTGCACTGTGGCAACTTGTTAATAGGTTAGTTCCGGAAAATGCATAAAAGTGCCATGAAGTGTAACGAAACAGTAGGCAAATGGTGTAAAAACAAGCATGGAGCATCAAAAATTATAGATACATTGGAGACGTATCAACTGACACGAAGATGAAGCCGATGGGGCAGGCGATAGCTCCGATGACGGAGAAGGCGATAGCTCCGCTGATGGAGAAGCCGGTGGAGAATTAACGAAGTCCGGTGAGGTATACATATGAAGTTCGGCAATCAGTTGTAATATGTGAAAAATATTGGTGATAGCTCTATATTGTATACATATACATTAATTTGACAAATGTTTCACCTCTTAGGCCTCCACATCGAGCAAAGCTACGAAACGAGGCCCGACCAAAAAGTTGGATGCACGAACGCATTACACCTTTGAGGTGATATTGCCTACGGGCGAACCCAAGCTTCCTAAGAATGCTGCTGACACATTCAAGAAGCAATGCAGAGTTCTCATTAGGGATCACGTCCCACTAGTGGAAAAAAGCTTATAGATAGATGTTTTATTAGTGGAGCATATTATTTAATATGCGCCACTAGTATTTACTAGTGGCGCATTTGCAAATATGCTCCACTAATAATTTTCTTACTAATGGCGCATATTGTTTAAAATGCGCCACGCATAACTGGCGGGACCCACCAAAAAGGTCGTCGACAAAATATCCTATCTTATGCGTGGCGCATTTGCCATATGCGCCACGCATATTTGACCTATTAGTGGCGCATATTGCAATATGCGCCACTAATAGGTCAAATATGCGTGGCGCATATGGCAAATGCGCCACGCATAACTGGGGGAATTTTTTTCACCCACCACCCACCCCCCCCAGTGGGTCGCCTTTTTAGTCTTTTAAAAAATAAAGGAAAATGTTAAAAGGTTTGAAAAAAATTCAAAAAATCAGATTTAGTTATGTTATGTGATCTAGTAAGTAATAAAAATAATAAAAATAAATTTTGATATTTTTTACAAAAAAACTTTATGTCTCGGTAAAACGGCCATAACTTTTGCATACGAAGTCGGATTAAAAAGTTTTTTATATGAAAAAGTATCAGAACGAAAAGTTACATCCGAATTGCTCCTCTCGGAGGCGGAGTCCCCGCTCGCGCTCGCGAGCCTCTGTCTCTCGGACGGCGAGCCCAGCCTCTTGCAGGCTCAGGCTCTCCGCCCTGGAGTCAGCACTCTCCTCGCGGGCATGGTGGAGGGCCTCTCGGTCCTCGACTTCATCCAGCCTCTGCTGGGCGTTGGCGAGAAGGCCATCGGCATTTGTCCTGGCCTGGTCCAGGAGGTGCTGAGCTGCCCGCTTGGCCTCCTCCCCAGCCAAGGCTGGGTTGGGAGGCCCCACGGTGGGGGGGATCTTCTGGCGCACCTCGGAGATGATCTCCATGGCCTCAGCGGTGCGCGCCATAGCCAGGACCCCCCTCGCCGACTCCCTGGCATTCGCCAGAGCTTCTTCGGCCTCCTCGACCGCGCTGGCGCGGATCTCCTTCGCCTCCTTCCTCGCCTACTCGCGGCGCTCGGTGGCATGCTGGTCCAGGAGACGGCATCTCTCCGTGGCTTGGTGCAGGAGGGCCCAGCCCTCGTCAATGCGCGCCTCCTCAGCGGTGCGTGCCCTGACGACCTCGTCCCGAAGGGCGCCGGTCATGGCTGCGAGCACCCCCGCCCATGGGTCGGCGGCGTGGGGCTCAGCTGCGATCCTTGCGGGCCTCCCCAGGATCTCTCGCAGGGGAGGCGATGCAGCTCTAGTGGGCCCCGGCCCAGTGGAGGCCGTCCTCCTCTCGCCGCGTGGCTCGAGGGCTGCCCTCGTGACAGATGGCTCGGCCGTCGAAGGTGCCTCCGGGGCGGTGGTGATGTTGCCTACAGCGGGGGCAGCCGCAGCTGCCCCTGTGGTCTCTGGTGTGCCCCCTGCGCTAGGGGGCTCGGTCGTGCTGGGAGCCGAAGCGGCTCCCAGGGCAGACTGCGCGTCCATAGACGCGCGGTCCTCTTCTTCTCCGGCGGCGCGTGGCAGCGTCGTCAGTGTGGCCGTGGTGGCCAGGTCAGGGCCCGGCGTGGCCTGACCAGTCTTCCTCTTCTTCCTCCTCTTCTTCGCTTCCTTCTTCTCCTCGACATCCCTGGAGAGGAAAAAGGGGAAGGAGGTTAGGGGAAAGGTAAGATGAAAGGTAAAGGTCTTTGTGCAGGAACACTCACAAGGCGTCCCTCTCCACCCATCCTCTTTTGCTCGAGAGGGAGGAAGGTGGTGGTGGGGGCGCGGAAGATTCGCCCGCCGGCTTCTTCCTTTGGGAAGCCCCTGCCTCAGGTTGCCGGCTGGCGCATTCATCGTTGAACTTGGAGCGTCGCTCTGCCTCCAGGCGAGCTCGGCGCCCCTCCTCCTCCAGGCCTCGCGAGGAGGACGCGTCGGCGTCTCCTCCGGTGGGCTGGTCCGGCAAGGAGGAGTCGTCGTCGGAGGAATCTGAGAGCACCACAGTGCCCTTAGGACGCCTCCTGCGGACCAGTCGCTCACCGGGCTCCGCATTGTCGTCGTCATCTCCAGAGGCCGTGGGCCCTGTTCCCCTTGCTGCCGAGTCCTGCTCCGAGCTGGCCGCAGGTGCGCTCGGGAGGGGACCAGGCACGACGCCGTCGGCAAGGAACAGGCCCTAGGCGTTGAATTTCAAGATCCCCGCCGTGACGCGGCTGGTCTCCCGAGCGCCCAGATTGTAGATCGGCAGGGCATTGCGTGGGATGGCGGGGATGGCAACTGAAGAGAAGAAGGCTCTTATTACCTCCTCCCGAGCGTCAGCGTTGAGCTCGCTGACGTGGAGCCTGAGGTCGTCCCCGGCCCTGTGTCTCCAGATCTCCCGGCGGTGGTCCTGCAGGGGGGCGATGCGTCGGGTGACGAACTCCACCCTGACCATGGTCCCTGTGACGCCGGCCTCCTGGAGATCTCGGATTCGCAGGCGGAGCGTCCTCAGTGCTTCTTCAGGAAGGGCCTCGCTGGCCCAGGTGGTGAGCTTGACGGGAGGGATCCTTGTGACGAGGAAGAGCTCCGATTCTTCGAGGATGTCGACGAAGAACCAGCGGCTCCGAAAGTCTTCAACTTTCTTCATCCACTTCAAGTCGATGAAGTCGCCCTCCGTTCCGGTGGTGGCGATGAAGGAGATGCATCCGGAACTCTGGTTCAGCCCAGAGGACCAGAGGGAGAAGAGGTGGCGGAAGTACGCCACCGACGGCTTGATGCCAATCCAGGCCTCGCAGGTGTAGGCGAAGACCGCCAGCAAGGTGATGGACTTGGGATGTAGGTGGATGGCCTGGATCCTGTAAGTCTCCAGGATCGCCAGGAAGAAGGGGGAGAACGGCGGCAACAGGCCGGCGAAGACGGAGAAGAGGAAGAAAGGCTGCGCCGTCGGGGGCAGGCTGTCCCACGGCGCACGGTCGTGCCAGATGCGGGTGGCGCCCCACTCATTGTTCTTGCTCCCGACCATCTCTCGGACGGTCTGGAGGTCGTGGCTGCTCTTGATGCGGGAGTCGAGCAGGGGCGCTGCCGGCCGCGGCACAGCTGCGGAAGACCTCGCCGCTCCAACGGCCCTGCGCGGTGCCATGGATCTGGGCGGGGGCGAGTCACAGCGAGGAGATTGGAGGCTAGGAAGATTTGGATGCGCAAGATCTTTAGAAGGGAGGCGGCGGCGGCGATGTGCTGTGGGAAAGGGGAAGGAGCCTTCTCTGCCAAGCTTTTAAGGGGACGGCCAGGGCGCAGTTTCCAAAGCGTCGGCCTCGACGCGACGGTTCGAAAAATGTCCGTTACCCCACCCACTACGCACGATCTCCGCGCCGCTTCGCTTCGCCAACTGCAAGGGCGCCACGTGCCCACGACCTCCGCTTCTTCACATGGTCCTCTGACCGCGCTGTGGACGCGTGCCGTTGGAGGGCCCAGCAGCTTTGGGGGCCCCCGGCCCTTCGCTTCCTCAAGAGGGCTCGTTCGCGGGCCAGGCTCCCGGGGGCTACTGTCGGTGTTCTGGATACCGGGGTATCCCGGTCCACCTGCTCCTGGGCCCCGTCATCGGCCCATCTTCAGCCCAGGGGAGAATCAACGACTCAAGCTACAGAGAAGACCCTCATGAGGAGGCGCCTCGTGAGGAGAACGACGGTGGAAAACGCTAAGGACCAGAAGACCTCCTCACGAGCCACCGCTGGTGAGGAGAGGGACCAAGTCCACGCCAGCTCAGCACGTTGGCGTGCGGAGCAAGAAGGTGAAGGATAGAAGACCGCGTACCGCCCACGCTACCCCCGACAGGGAGGAGACCAACTTTCACCGTGCCTGCCCAAAACGGCATAGTGGTTGTTGGCCACTCCCCTAAAATAGCGTGGACGGTGCAGGGCGCCAGAGGAAGACGTCAGCTTCCTCCACCCACTCCTGTGGACCGGCGCCACTACCCTACGAAGACCACGTCTATAGAAGAGTGTAGTCTACAGCTGTCCACCCTCCTTGGCCGTGTGTGTGGCAACCCCTTCCCCAAGAAGATAAGGGGAAGGAGGACCTTGGCGCTATAAAAGGAGGGGAGGCCACCCCTTAGATGGGATCGGATCTTCTCCAAGTTGCTAGCTGGGCACGCAGGTTCTTCAACCTCTGGCCAGCTAGAACTCTGTAACCAAGACCTTGTACTCCTCGTGAGGTGTCACGTTGCAATACAAGAAGGCAGGAAGTAGGGGTGTTACCTCACCATGAGGGCCCTGAACCTGGGTAAAGCTCGGCGTCTCTCTCTGCAGTGCGTAGTGCGTTCGACAGCTCGAGACTTCCGTCACAGTGCTTCATTGCGATCCTAGATCTCACACGTTCAGCCCCCTGCGTTCGAATCTTTGGGTCCATCGCGTGGTACCCCGTGTTCTTGCGACACGAAATCCATCGACATCTCCATAAGATAAATAACACATGCTGGGTAAACAAATTACAGTTGGGCAATTGATAGATTAAAGATAAACGTGATATGTCAAGAAGATCACTATGAGATTTACTCTGGGCATTACAACAAAATACATAGACCGCCATCCAACTGCATCTATGACTAATAATCCACTCACGGGGATATCGTCCGAACACCCCATGAGTATTAAGTTGCGAACAACAGATAATTGCATTAAGCAAAGTGTGTAATGTAAACAAAGCATATGCCCTTGAGCATATGAATGTTGTTTTCTCCCTAGTAGCAACAGCACATCTACAACCTTAGAGGTTTCTGTCACTCCCCCAGGTTAAATAGAGGCATGAACCCACTATCGAGCATAAATACCCCCTCTTGGAGTCACTAGCAACTACTCAGCCAAGATAGCTACTAACAACGGAGAGCATGCAAGATCATAAACAACATAGAGATAACAAAAGATATATTTCAGCATAGCAACTCAATCATAACACCAATATTCATCGGATCCCAACAAACCAAACATGTAGAATTACATAACGGTGATCTCAATCATGTAGGGCAGCTCATGAGATCTAAACATGAAGCACATGGTGGAGAAACAACCATCTAGCTACTGCTATGGACCCATAGTCCAAGGTAGACTACTCACTCATCGCTCCAGAGGCAAGCATGGTGATGAAGAAGACCTCCGATGGCGATTCCCCTCTCCGGCAGGGTGTCGAGAAGAGCTTCTGGACCCTCCCGATCTCGGGTCGACGACGGCGGCGGATCACGATGTGTTTCTGGAAAATTGATCGGGTCCTTAGGTTTTTCCCGTCGGGGGGTCTTTATAGGCGAAGGGGCGATGTCAGGAGTGGCCCCAGGCCTCCTCACACCATGGCGGCATGGCCAGGGCCTGGGCCGCACCAGCCAGCTGTGAGCCTGGCCTGTGGCCCCTCTCCTACTCCTCTTCGGATCTATGGAAGCTTCTGGGTAAAATAAGACTTCGGGAACTTGTTTCGTCCAATTCCGAGAATATTTCCTGTGTATCACTTCTGAAACACAAAAACAGCAGAAAACAGGGAACTTGCACTGTGGCAACTTGTTAATAGGTTAGTTCCGGAAAATGCATAAAAGTGCCATGAAGTGTAACGAAACAGTAGGCAAATGGTGTAAAAACAAGCATGGAGCATCAAAAATTATAGATACATTGGAGACGTATCAACTGACACGAAGATGAAGCCGATGGGGCAGGCGATAGCTCCGATGACGGAGAAGGCGATAGCTCCGCTGATGGAGAAGCCGGTGGAGAATTAACGAAGTCCGGTGAGGTATACATATGAAGTTCGGCAATCAGTTGTAATATGTGAAAAATATTGGAGATAGCTCTATATTGTATACATATACATTAATTTGACAAATGTTTCACCTCTTAGGCCTCCACATCGAGCAAAGCTACGAAACGAGGCCCGACCAAAAAGTTGGATGCACGAACGCATTACACCTTTGAGGTGATATTGCCTACGGGCGAACCCAAGCTTCCTAAGAATGCTGCTGACACATTCAAGAAGCAATGCAGAGTTCTCATTAGGGATCACGTCCCGATCAGCGTTCAGGAGTGGAACAAGCGCAAAGGGGCAGCCGATAGTGACTATGTCGCCGAAAGGTACAAAGAGAGTCTTTGAAATGATCTCATGGCACATTTCAACCTGCCAGAATGTGAGAATGAAGACGCCGCAAGAGAACTGAGGGCCAAAGTTAAGCAGTGGACTCTAAAGAAGATGGCCGAACTGTTCCGGGTGTGGAATAAGAAACTATGGAAAAAACTATCTCAAGACAAAGAAAGTGCCAGTATTTGAGGGGTATCTAGCCAAGCAGCCGAATCACTGGAAGGCATTTCAGGAGTACAAGGAGTCAAAAGATGCCAAGGCATTATCAGAAAAGAACAAGAAAAATGCCGGCAAGAAGAAATATCACCACACGCTGGGGCCAGGGGGCTATGAGACTGCCATCCCAATGTGGGATAAGAAAGAGCAAGAGATGCTAGCTAAAGGGATCACACCTAAACCCATCCGTGATGAGTGGGAATTGAGAGCAAGAAATTGGTTCCTTGCGCATGGTGGTTCGTACGATGAACTAACAGGGGACCTTATCTGCAGTGACAGTCTTAGGATACCCAGGGAAAATTGGAAAAAAATAGTGAAAGCAATTAAAGAGGGAAAAAGACAGTTCACTCCAGATAGAGAGAAAGATTTGCTCACACTAGTCCTTGGCAATGACGAACATGGAGGACGAATGCGAGGCTTTGGTCCTTCTTACCCGTGGTGGCTTGGGTTTGCCAGAGACCAAGACACTTACAGAAGCCGAGCGAGAGCAAAGAAGCAACAGCAGGATGAGGAAAATGACAAGTTCAACCAGTTGCTTGCCAGGCTTAACGAGCAACAGCAGCAGATTGACGAACTTAGAGGAGTAGTGCGCCAGCAAGATCCTGCACTCGACATTACCGCCAGCCCATCTAAGCGGAAAAGCAGCGTGGCTGAATCTGAGGCCCCGACCGACGATGCACGACGAATGATAGAGGGCGGTCCCGGCTACCCCGTGGATAGAATCAAGGAGTCAACATCATATGAGCTCCATCAGAGAATGAAGAACATATCCATGAAGGTGGCCGTCGGACAAGCTTTACCTTCTGGCCCTGATGTACACTGGCATGGCCATGAGATTCCAACTGGCTATGCTAAAGTCGGGGTGGATGAAATCATGCCGGGGTTTCATGATATGGAGCTCGACATCGCTGGACCCGAAGATGAGAGGACACTCGGAGAAGTACTGGGTGGAGTCATCCTATGGGACAAGAACTATATCAAGCTTCTAGGCTCGGCCCCAAGGACAACACCGCCTCCGAGTCGTCGCAGGTCACCTACACCTCCATCACCTCCAAGCCCTCCACATGACGACGGCCACCACAACACGAGTCCATCTCGATCACCGCCGCCGGACTTGGGTCGGCCGTCTCCGCCGCCGCCCGCTAAGGATACTAAGCGGAAGCGTGCCAGCAAGAACGCTCCGTCGATGAGTTTTAAGCGATGGAGCTCCCCAAAGCGCAAACTGTCACCCCTCCCAAAGGTACCTCATGCTAATCTTCCCATCAGACCTTATGATCGTACCCCCGAGGAAAACGCCAGGATAACAAAGGAACATTATGATGCGCAGATGAAAAAGAAGGAACCTGAGCCCCACCTGGAATACACCGAGAAGCAAATAGCATATGCAAAATACTTACTGACCCTTCCATCACAGTATGACTTGCACCATAAGCCTGATGACTATACACGCACATTGCAGAAGAAAGGGAAAAAGAGCAGATCACGTGCAAGTGCAAGTGGGAGCAAATCAAGTTCAACTACAAGCAAAAAAAGATCAGACGTTCCTCAGCTTGGACAATAGGCCAAACAATCGATCCCACCCCTCAGGGTGTTACCCGAGAATGTTCCCTCTCTGGTGCAGGGGCAAGATTTGGAATTAGCACAGAAGTGGGCGGATGAATGGGGTATAAGTGTTGAAGACATTCTGGCTTCCCAAGATGACAGGTTACCCAAGGCTGTGGTAGCCCCTAAGCCGCAATTTGTCATGGAAGCGCCTTTGGTCAGCAAAAAAAGTTTGAAGATCTCCCAACAAATATGCGTTACTTGCATACATGGTACTTGAATGAAGCAAAGAATGGAAGAACAATGATCGTGGCGCGTGTCCCACGGGAGTACTACGGCCGTCCCGAAGACATCCATATCGACTTTGATGAACTCTTCCAAATGTACAATTGCGATGCCCTCGACAAATCTCTTATGAGTTGCTATTGTCTGTAAGTTTTTTAATTCGTTGTCTACATATAACTTGTTCAGTTATTTCAATTCATTGTCTACATATAACTTGTTCAGTTATGACTTGTACTCTATTATGCAGAATGAAGATTCTAGAATGTAAAACTAGAAACATCATAAATATTGGGTTTATTGATCCAGATAAAATACATATAAAGACGCTAACTGATAACCCCAAGGAGACGGAGGAAAATCTTCTAAGATTTCTAACAGATCAAAATTACTGTGACCACATACTGTTTCCATACAACTTCAAGTGAGGGTCTTACTCTGTTGTGTCCATTCACTTATAAGTGTAATTGATAAGTTACTGACATATATATATATATATATATATATATATATATATACATGTGCAGCTACCACTGGATTCTGTTGGACATTCAAATTGATAAGGGAAGAGTTGATGCCTTCGACCCATTATCGAGAACCTTGGAACAGTTCCAGAGCCTGCAGGACATGCTCCAAGGGTAATTTCAATCATTCTTGCGCTATCGGTCTCTTTTCGATGATTTTCTGATATATCAAGTAATGAAAAACTTAGCAAATCATTTTCCTTGTCGGGCAGGGTTTGGAAGCGGTTCAAGTGCGTGACTGGCGGTATCTCTCATGAGAAGCTGACCTTTAGAGCGGTTCAGGTAAGTAGTACGATATACTTCTATTTTCAATACATTTATGATGCTAGATTATTATTTTGATTATATTCTATTCTCGTAAAGTGCGACCAGCAGCCACGGGGGACGCATCTATGTGGATACTACGTTTGCGAGTCCATTCACACGTTTACCTCTGAGCACAAGGATTACAGATACGACGTAAGCAATAAACATTCACACCTTTATTTTTACCCGTCATTCTTTGTTATCATGATTGACATTCATATTGATCTCCTCTTCTTATATAGTTCACGGCCATGCGGGAGAAGTACCTACCAGAGCAACGCGTGATTGCTGGAGAGGAGCTAGCGTCCTTTTTGAGGACAGAACTTATAGATGATAAAGGAAGATTTAGTGTAGAAGGGGCCATTACTAATGTTGGTGTAATCGAATAGACGGGCTCTAGTCCCGATAATTGTTATCTCCATATAATTGTATATATATACTCGATCGTAAGGTAAGTTATCTTACATATATATGCACTAACATGTATGCGTAGAATTATATGAAAAGTGTTTTTAAATGAAAGAATAAAATAAAATACAACAAAAAAAATTCCCCCGAACACCTAAACCCTAAAACCCTAAAGCAAAAAACAAAATCTGTAGATGACCTTTAGTCCCGGTCTGTGTTACAAACCGGGACTAAAGGTCCTGGCCCTGGATGCGCTCCGAGGCGCCCACGTGGACACCCTCTAGTCCCGGCTGGTAACCGGGCCGGGACTAAAGGTTTAGCCTTTAGTCCCGCCTTTGTAGTCCCGGTTTGCAAACCGGGACTAAAGGCCCTTACGGGCCGGGACTAAAGAGCCTGTCTCCACTAGTGAGCTCAACTCTTCTAGAGCATGTGTGGTTCGCTGTCGACGTTGGAGTACCCCCTCTTGAAAGTGCTAACGTTTGGAATTTTGCTCCACCGAAACTCCCTACTTTTGGAAGCCTAGTTTCATGGCTAGCACCAAGCATTTAAACATTGTTAGTTACTCTAACAACCTTGTATTTTAAAAGAATTCTTTATTTTCCTGTTTATATGATTGTTGTGTATATTGTATTTTTTTCGTAGGACTTGCCGTACTCACCCAGCTGACCCCATGTTATTTAGAGACATATTTCGTCAATCGAGGATTAGGTTGGACCAGCGGGTGGGAAGGGGCTTAGAGAATTTATTTTTCTATATAAATGAAAAGAAACTTGTAAAACTTAGGCATGTGAGCTCCTCGAGATCTTTTGTTGGTTTATGCATGCCTGCTTTTATAAGCCTTGCGCGTGCGGCAGCTGTCTCACCAACACCCGGTGTCGGGGCGTGATAGCAAGTGCATGAACCTGGATATGTCGGGGCGGCCGCCCTAGAGTATGGACTGCACGGGTGAATCTTCGTCGGGCGACATGGCGATGGTGATGGTACACATTCTCTGTGGTCACAAGGATGGCGAGGAGGGAGTGGCGGCGGATCGTGGTGTTGACGATGCTTTAGTAATGATGAGCGGTGCCGGCAGGTGTCAAGACTCTCTTAGTCTTAGGGGCGCCACTTTGTCACCTTCCCAACTTTAGTACTCCGGGTGAGAAAAGCCTTGGCCGTCATGCTAATTTTTTTAGCGTGTCGTGACCAGAGGACTTTTATTTTATTTTTTTAAAGGAGGAAAACAAAAGGGAGAATTGGCTCGAACAAAATGCTAGCTTTGGTATTGCTATATTTGTTTATTTGTTTGTTTGTTTGTTTGTTACAGAGGTAGCTAGCTAGCTAGCATGTTTTCAAAATGTGTGTGTGGCGTGCAAGAGCGCTTGTGAAATTGAGAAAAGCTATATATTTTTTCTTGAAACAGAGGTACGTAGTAGTAGGTAGCTATTCGGTGTACGTGCAGGAGAAATGATGTGCGTAGTAGTAAGTATAGTATATTAGCAAGCTAGGTATAGTAGTTAATATATTAATTAACTAAGCGCACACGCACAAGGCTGCTGGTCTCCAAGTTTGAGTACAGGTAGTAGGTGGCTATAGAGGATTGAGGAGTGCATGCATGGATCGATCTTGGCCCTGCGCGTACGTGGAGTACGTTGGAGGGTTAATTAATTAAGCCGGCAACGCAAGCATGACGTGAGGGTTAATTAAGCCCATGCAATGCATGTATGGCAAATTAAGCCAGCGCATGGAATGAACCCTCATCATCGAAGAATTAAGTAGAACTATCACTTAATTCTGGCTAGCCGGGCGAATTCGAGGCGAGCTCCTTTTTTTTTCACCCGGACGAAACGTAGGGTGGACGCGCGGGAGGATGACAGGCCGCATGCATGTCGTGGCCGGTAGTTAAGGGAGGAATTACGCCAAATCAACGCTACGGTCCGAGCAGTTTCAGTCTGGTAATAAGATGTGGAGGATGCTGCGGTGACGACATCATTTGCCCAAGACTGGGTTACTAGTGAAGTTGTTCAGTGGTGCCGTTTTCTGAGTAGAAAAGACGGATGCTTCATGTTTACCAGCTAGAGGTTTCTGCATCCTGTTCTATTTGCTCACGTACGTTCGAGCCACAAAGGATCTTCTCAAATGAGTACAGGCACATCTGGAATGCAGGACATTTATTTAGTTAACTCAAAGGATTACAATAGTGCATAGTGCACCGAGTACAAGAAGCTCAGGGTCTGGTCTAGCTAGGAGGATCCAGGACAGATACTGCAGAAAAATTGGCAGTTCCATACTTCCATGTTTGCACCGAGTCTAACAAAAAAAAACATCGGAACAAGTGAAATTTCTACTAATCGGTACTAGCACTGTGTCACGATGCTCAAGCCTTTTTCTCCACAGCTTGACAAGGTCCTGGGAATAAGTTTCAGACAATCTCACCAGTGCCACCCCATTCAGCAGCAAGCTGCACTCCATTGCACGGCAGGCACAACTTACACTGTACAACCACCAAACACCACTTGAAGCCAAAAATATTTATTTAACCCTTAACTCAGCAATGGTAGTTTGGAATGCTAAAATTGACCATGATATCCGTTTACCACCGCTTCTGTGAACACAAAGTTTTTCTTTGGTCCAAGGCCTTGGAGTGGTCAATTCTTACACTCCTTTCTTCTGCGTGTTACCTGAATAGATATAAATTCATCCTCCGTTAGAATTTTTTTGGAAGATGTAATTTGTAGATCATGCTCTAGTCCCAGATAGGTTATCTTTACAAAACTGAAAATTCCCAAGTAAAGTAAGGTCAATAAGGCTGCTACCTAATCATCATGAACTCACATGAAAGTGGAGATGCATACGGACTCGGCAAACACCTGACTAAAATGAAGACAAGATCACAAGAACCCTTCCTAACCCTTATAAAGCAGACACAAGATCAGAAACATCTAATACACGCCTCGGATGCCCGGACTCCAGCCAGATAAAAATCAGAATGCACACTGGCGCAGGTGGGATATAAAGCATGACAGCAAAGCATCCAACCTGCAGCCGTGATTGCCTACAAGGTTATATACAGATCTAGATATATACCTAAAACCTGAAAACTTCAAGACATGTATGAGAAAGTACAAGTTCTCTTTATGCATAAATCTTCAGTTCAAACGTTAGCACAGGTACTCAGTTGAGGCTGGCGCATGTGAAAAAGGAACCAAAAGATAGCAAGGCATAGTAAATCAAGGACATGAATAAACTTTTTTCCACCCAGTGGAATCCCCATGACAAAAAAAAGTGGTGATCGGTAATAATATCAAATGAGTTAGAAGATGAGGGCAATCAAACAAGCAAGAAATAGCAGAAAAAATATGTTCCCAAAAAGTGATCACGCATAAGAACAATCTACAAGACTTGAAGATGGAGAACTGAAGCTGAAGAGTCAGATTTTTACTAGACCAAAGAAACAACTACTGTTAATGCAGCCATCAGGATAATAAGAAGCTTGTTAAAAGAGTTTCTGGCAACAAGACAAAGTGTTGTTGTAAACTTTCAGGAGGCAGGCGGTGACTTGGAAGATAAGGAGATCAAGTAAGCCAAACAAGAGATCAATAGTTTATAAGGCAAAAGAGAGTCAGAGGGTGCTTATCCATAAGTAAGAGTCACTGACATACTTGGGGTTTAATGAAGGCCTAATTTTTTTAGTTTTAACTACAAATTCTATTATATGTAAACCACTATCTAGAAATACCACAAAATCTTACTACAGTGTTTAAAAACTGAAGTATTTCATGTAGCATGCAAATCCAATTTCAAAGGGTGTGCTTTCGTTTATGATCTATCTCAATCCACAATCTGACACGATGTTCTCAATAATTGCAAGTGTAAAACCCAACAATAGCAAAGGGAAATTACCTTCCGTCAAATTCGCAAGAAGACTGCATTTGCGCCCTTCGTCAAAGCTCTTCTACATATAGGAGATCACTGGGCTGAGAGAACATGAGATTGCTGAGGCATACGGGGGACATGATGAAAATGTCCTCTTATAATAGAATCAAAATCATGCTTTAAAGTGTGATTAACCTATTTTAAATTAATACACTTAAAAATGAAAAGCCAATGAAACAAAAAACACATAACACTATTACTAATGGACATCAAATAGCCATATTGATTTGAAAAAAATATTCAGTTCACATTATCAAATGAACATGTAGAAACTGAACTACCACTAGTAGAAAATGGGTCTTTAGTCTAGCACCAAAATCACATCTGTCCCGGTTGGGTTTGTCAATGGGGACCAATGCCCATCTGTCCCGGTTGGGTTTGTCAATGGGGACCAATGATAGGCATTGGTCCTGGTTCGTGCCGTTTGGTGGTCGGTCCCGGTTTATTTCGGAGAATCGGTCTTGGTTTGTGGCATAAACCGGGACCAATGCCCCCCCCAGCGTGGCACGTGGCTCTCTGCGGAGCATTGGTCCTGGTTCATGCCATGAACCGGGATAAAAGACCCTCCCCTGGCTATAAATTGATACCCAGCTGTGGTGACCCAGCATACCACTGCATGTGTAGTATGCAAGTCGTTGACATAACACCAATGAAACACCGTCTCACTAGTATTACATCGATCAGAGTGGTACAACAGAAATATCGCAGGTCCAAGGCATGCAGACTTGTTGGAAGCTATGCCTTTTAATACCAACTCGTTGATCTTTCCTACTAGCAGCTAGTAGCCTGAAATGTAACTAGTTAGCTCTTGCTTAAAGATCAAGTTCACGTTGCTGCGTTGTACAAACGATCTAGCTTCTTTACTCTCACCGAGGACGCTTCCGGTGACCTTAGGGCCACGGCGGACCACGGTGCCTTTGTGTCGAGAGGGTTCAAGTTCGATGTTCAGAATTTTTTAAGTGTTTTCTTTCCGATGGCGAGTTAGGTTCTCCCGCCCTGTTCTAACTCTAGTGACGTGTGATCAGCATCAGCAATAGGTATTTGGAGTTGTGTGACAGACAGACCTCCTAGGATCCAATTGTTTTTCATGTCCGTTGGTGGCTTTAGGTCTACGAGTCTCACATTTAGGAACCCTTGCTGCTCTAGAGTGCCCTCTTTGGGGACGAGGACGGTGCCATGCCTTCAGGCTTTAGCACAGTTGATGTAGTCCTCCCTAGATCCCACCTATTTGTAATTTTTATTGCTTTTTTACTTTCTTTGTACCAGTTTTTTAGTACCTTTGTACCACTATTGACATTAATAATATATTGGCCAAAAACAGACGTACAAGCTAGAATACTACTGATGGAATCAGTCAACATACCCTCTTGCTAGATTACTGAAAATAATAATCACGGAAAGGTAAAATTTGGCCATAAACTTTGCAGTTGTTTTAACATTTCAATCACACAACAAAATAATGGTTAATCATAAAGGAATTAAGTATAAAAGCACTAGCTAGTCAAGGTATATAAGTAGATGTACATGCAGACCAAAATGCCAAGGTGACTGGAAACGCACCAAATGACCTCAAAACAATAAAAACTATTTCTGCGCAATACAAACCACAAAACGTTGAGCAAAGTATCGCAGTAAATTGGTCCAGCTGTGATTCAAGTAAGATGAGATGGTGCTGAAATAATCAAACCAACAGTGAAACGAATAACAATATTGGCTTCACTCTATGTGGATTGATGCTCCATGCCAAACAATTGGCGACCCACTGCAGAATTTGACCTTTAACTCACTAGTGTACCAAACCAACCCACATACTGCACCATCAACATCACTGGAAGCAATGAACAAAGAAAGAATGTTAAATCAGGCGCCAATGACTCCCTCCTAGCCACCTTCAGCTCAACTTCTCTGGACGAGCAAGCCCCACGGCAATCTGTTGTGCAGTGTACCACTCCTCAGCACCATGTCCAACTAGGACTGGTTGGTTGAACAAGGCTCGGTGGCTCGTCTTGTCCATCACCTGCATGACCACAAGAAACTGTTACTCAAAACACAGACATGTAGTAATCACTAAGTAGTAGGAGAATTCAACTTGGCACCTGGAAACACTAACATTTAGTGAACATAGAAATATCCAAGAGTTTAAGCTTTAGCATCCATCGGACATGCACATATGGGATGGGGATGAACTAGGAACTCGCCTTAAGAGGTTGTAGCAGAGGAAGAGCATCACCGCGCCGAGATAGTCAAAGACGAGGGCTAGCCAGGCCTACAACGCAGGAGCCAAAACGTCCAGCTGTCGCTCTTGAAACAGCTACTGCTCCTTCTGTGAGAAGAAGCAAGGTCAAACCACTGGCAATGTTCATGTCAGATCAACATGACAATATTCCAGTGCAAAAGATCACTTTTAAAATATGGATCGAAACCATACGCACACAGGAAAATGCACTGCTGAAAACAAAAGACACTCGTTTGCACTACTCAGAAAAAATATATGGTCATATCAAGGTGGAAGAAGATGGATAGCAGACCTTCCTGTGAGTAAACCATTGATATCAACTTACACACGGCTATAGAATATGCAAGCTTATACAAAACATGATAGTTCGCATCAGGAGGTAGCACAGATAAAGTGGCGGTTCATAGAGCATGACATAGTAGGTAGTGAACATGGACAAGCGTAGAAGATCTATTTTTGCACAATAACAATCAAAGTGAATTACACACTTGCCTGCAAGAGTCATATACCTGTTGCCGCTGGGAGACCACCTGGTGCCACACTAAGATGAACTCGGAATCTAGATCCAACTCTTTATCTAGTTGAAGGTGAATTCGACTGAAGTCCATGTCCGCTTCCAAAGCATCAATCTCTGCATGTTTATTAACACATAAAACTGGAACATCATTGAGAGAATCGTCTTTGTCTGAAAATAAACACATGCATACCAGAACACCATGTATGGTTACATAATTATATTCAAATACAAATGGCTGTATTGAAACACAAGTTGAATTCTATTTTGGTGTATAACTTATACAAAACAAGATAGTTATGCAGGGAAATCAAAGCTGCAGCTAGAGAAGAGCACGTGATTTTATCCGAACCGGCTAATCAGGTCTGCACAAAAGGAATCGGAAAAGCAACATGACTGTTTTTTTAGATTGTGACGTAATTAAGCTAAGCCCCACAAAAATTCAGAGCATAATAAAATAATGGCTTCACAAAAATCAATGGAGTTAGCTGCATATGAGATGGGGTTACACGCGCGATGGAAAGACAGATATAGATCTTCCATACGCTTAGTGATATCAGGAATAAATTTTGATTGTATTATCACTTTAGAGAGGATAGAATTTCTGCAATTAGCATTCACCATTTCAAAGTTCAAACAAACCTCTACCTTAGTGATAAGCAGCAGCAGCACAGGCATCAATAAGGCAACAACATAATTCATTACTATAAAGCAGGCATTGTGTCGGTTGAATCACAAAATAGCAACTAACTTTGATCTATTCGAGATCAGCCCCTATAAGCGCAATTACCCACATCATAGCAGTACCAAAAACCCCCTTAAATAAGAACGCATGATCCAGATGAAGCCTCTTTATAAAATCTGGTTTAAACAAACACACAAGCAGATGTCAATTGCGTATTCTGGTTTAAGGGATGGACCAGAAAGTCACCTATACTTCGCTCGCTACCTTCAGCAGAAGACTCCTTGTCACACAGGTGGAGATGATCAGCCCCTTCTAGTTCCATCAGATCTTGTGGCCTCCATAATGCAGAAACATCACAACACCCTGTTTACATTCAAGGCAACCATGTAAGATAAGTGCGTATAGCCATGAAAATCTCATCTACCACACATGCAATCCTATACAAATTTAATTGTTAGAATTAGAAGAAATATTGGGGATTTTCTTCACATGGAATTCTATAAGATGCAGGAGTACATATGAATATGCTAACATCATTTCTTCCTCATCGCAAAGGCAAACTGCCAGAATCAAATACATTATCACTTGCATAAGGTTTAAAAATCCAATAATTGATGTCGCATCCTTAAGCTCGAATGTGCTCACTTGATGTAGGTTGCATCCTTGACATTTGTAGAATATAGACAAGTAGACACATAATTGATGTTGTTGAATTATGATGCCGTTTTGCATTTATTGGATTTTTAAACCTTATGCAAGTTGTGACGTACATCCAGTGAGCACTTTTGAGCTTAAGTTAAAGGAATCATGAACTAGTCTGGTTCAAAAATTCGTTCTAATCAAAACAAGGAATTGAAGTACCAGCACCCAATTGTAAAGCAGTAAAAGAGGTAGTGTCATTGCAAGATCGGTTCATTCTAGAGGGGAGAGGGTAGATGGTACGCTTCTTACCAGGCTGCATGGCGGAGGTGGGTACGGCCTTGTTCCCCGCGAGCATGTCGGAGGAGATGGCCAGGACAGAGCCGCCCTTTTGATCATCAAACACATCTTCCAAGAGCGCCATATTTTTAAAAAACCATCATTAGTTCCACTGAAGATCAACTACTAGAAGTGATTGAATAAATTTATATTATGGACATAGATTTAGCAATTGGGAACCTAAGGTTCTCAAGTTTCTATATACAAACATAGATGGTGGTGCATATGATAAATATTCCGATACTTGACAATTGAGAACTTAAGTTGCTCAACATTTCACATACAAGAATAATCGGCTCATGACAGTTTAATCATTACAAGGTAGACAGAGGGGCAAAATAGTGGTCGAATTCTGAAATTTCATGATCAAATCCTAGAGTGAACTTTTAAAGCATGGGTGAACTCAAATTACAAAAGAAATCTCGATATAAGATTTAGGAGGCCACTAACTAGAATATATGTGTGGTCAAATTATCTTGGGAGATAAAATTCTGTAAGCTTCTACTCAAAGTCTCAAACTAATCATAACTAAGAAACCGAAGTCCTAAGATCCAATCATAAAGCAGCAAAAGTTGATGTTTTTTACACTCCAGGCAGTATCATGCAAGTTCTAGAGGGGGAGAGGGAAGACCGTATGCATCTTACCGTGTGCATGGCGGCGGCAGATGTGACATTGTTCTCTGTGAGCACGTCAGAGGAGATGGCCAGGACGGAGCCCAGGCCCTTTTGATCATCAGACACAGCTGCCAAGAGCGCCATCTTTTGTCTCTCATTCAACACTATGAAATGTTGCAATACCACTAGAGATTTTTTTCCTCGCTTCCTAAATTCACAATTCCTGCACAAAAAGATAAACAGGGTTGATATTAGTAATCAATGATAATGATAGTCATGGCCAAGATAAGCAGACTCAATGCAAGATATGTGGAACACAATCAGGATCCGCGCGTTTTAAAATAGCAAATTTTCATAACAAGGGCTCTGCATGTGCAGACATAGACCTTAATAGTACAAGTGTTGTGAACAAATTGAGAATGTGTATGTACCTTCTTTATTAGCACTCTCGGGACCATTATGGTCGAGACATCTGTTGGATTTAACACTAATTCAGAAGCTCCACTAATCTACAAAAGAAAAATGAAATAACTGTCAGCCAACCAAACAAAAGAATTCAAGGGACATCAAGTCAAAAAAAATAGAAATACAAGTAAATATTCATGGCAAGATAGAAAAGCAAACAATATGCTATTCACAGAAAAAACTGCAGAAATATATTCAACACAAAATGCAACAGTGAGAGCTACTCCATAACACCTCAAGATTTCTGCCAATGTTTGCTATTTGTTGTGCAGTACTACCTTAGTTGCTTAACATAAGACGTTTTGGCAGTTCAAACTGCTAAAACGTCTTATAATTAGGAACGGAGGGACTAGCATTTACTCTCATCAGTGATTTTTTGGGTTCAAAATGGCTTCGTCCATGCAGCTCCAACTGGCACTATATCTAATGCAAACTGAAAACATCCTAAAGAAATGACAATAAACACTTCCCACAAGACAACTAGTATTTCAGTATTCGAATTTCAGTTATTACCTAGCTAACATTTTCAAGATATCAATATGAAAAAGATGCATATTTTCAGTTTACACATCAAGAAGAGGAATGATGAGATGCTTCAAATAGAACAAGCATGCATAGATGATAATTCAGCATATTTTGAGGTTGTAACTATGTAAGGTCAACTTGTTTGGGAAGATGAAACTAAATTCAAGCAAATGGTCTATAGTGTTTTTACAACAATTGATTATTGGGAGCATAAAAGTGGCAAAAGGAAAGGAAGAATGCAGTGAGACAAGTACCTTTGCCGTGACACTTGACTGGCCTGGTATACCAAATTCTTCATCATCGTCATCGTCATCATCAATCCGTTCCACATAATTTTTTGAGTTCTGCAACATCCAACAGTATGAGAGGGTTAGAAAAATACATCTGCAACTTTGCACCTGCAGGAGAAGATAAATTTGACTTATTCGGGAAGTGATTGACTTGATGAGTTCTTCATCTTCTTCATCTAGTTCTGCTACTGTTTTTTACTCCTGTAATCACACAAAAATTAGAAATGTTGAGAGAGATTTTAAGGAAATAATACCAAGACCAGCATGCCCTAAGCAAGTTACTCCTACATAATTCCAGAAAAAATGGAATGCTGCATGTAAGACTTATATTAAACATATATAAATAAAAAGTTTATGAGGATTTGCCTTCAGGTGAGCAGTGTGCTTCAAAATTTCCAGCATCTGGTCAACAGATACTCCTGCATGTCTCGACTGCAAACAGCACAAGAAAATAATGTCAGAAGTCAGCAAGCTAACATTTCACGTGCATATACAAGTACATTTTAACCAAACTTTGAAGAATGGGCAGATAACCAGATCGTACCTTCATGGACCACATCTCTTCTAAAGCAGCAATTATGCCCATCTCCCTCGCTTCTTGTTTTCTCTTCTCTTTGTCCACAACCTAAGAAAAAATACATCAGTGTGATTAAATTCAAGCTCAAACTGATCGAAACATATAAGCTGTGCAAAATATGCCCTCTGCCACTACACACATCTTCTTCAATCCACGGTTCAAAATTCCAACTAGCCCCAGATTCTACCATCTAGTCTGAATTCTGGGTGTCTGTTTTGAAAGTAATCTCAGCTGAGCACCTAGTACACTTAAAGTAAAACCTAAATATTTGTATGCCCAGGTATGACTGCACACAGAAGAAGTAAAGGCTTCTTTAATCATCCGTGCACATAGGTAGTATGGGGTGAAACAAGAAATTCCAGAAACATGACATGTAACTGAGTGAGAGTAAAATACACAATGCAGAGAAGTTAGAAACTGAAGATCACGTTGAATGTTAACATTGAAGTAGACAACAAAAACTTACAACTATAGGTGACAGAACCATAACAGAAACCCACTAAATAAAGGTGCAGAGTAACAATACAGGATTATCTCCAACTCGTATACTAAAGGAATTGACATGAACAAAGAGCACGTGAGTTGCACAAAATCAAACAATCGCAGCGAATTAGTAGTAGAAACAACTATCTCTTTGAGCAGCGGGTTGTCATACAGCTTGTTGAGACTCACAAGAGCCTTCACGTACCGAGAGAGAGCCACAAAATTGTTGGGCAACAAAGGCTGGCTCTCGAAAATGTACACAAATCTTTCTCGACTACTCATGTAGATCTCTCAAAGAAGGGAAGCACCGCTCGGCATGTCCAGGTCTCTCAGCATACAGGTGAAACTACCAGCGTAGCTCGGCCCATACCTCTCTTGTAACTTCCTAAGACACCACCTGCAATAAACATGCAAGGACGGACATGGTTAAGGAAAATAATGATTTCCTTCATGAAAACATGCGAAACACAAAAAATACAGCAAGATACATTAGACAAAAGTGAAACATGAAAATGGCATTTCTCTTTTGTAATTAATAGGTATATTTCTTTCTAAACAAGGGCAGGACGTTGCCTTGCATTTGCAGCCTGAGCTTCATTGGGGAAAAATTCTAACACCATGTATCTTCAGATTTCAGCCTAACTCCATCCGCGTGGGATACAATACTTGTGTTCTATTCTGAACAGGTAGGATTCGAGAGCAAAAACAAGAGGAATGCCATTTTATCTTGTTTCCTTGTACTAGAACTGAGCATTAATTTTATTCTACAAAGGCAAAACAGTAATATCTAGGTTGAATGTATCTAACTTGACATCGCCCTAAACCCTAGCTAGTCGCCCTCCAGCGTCGGAGGAGGCAAGAGCGCCTCTGCTGCCGGTGAGCCGCACACCTCCTCTCACTCAATCTCTCACTCACCACATTAATGAGCTTTAGTCACATGGCAATGCACTGTGATCTCAGTGTACAGCTACAAATAAAGATTAATTTTTTCAGAACAAAGATCATTCCTGTCGGTATCCTTCCTATCAAATCACAACAACTAAATAAAATTTGATCAAGAGTACTGCACAGCACTAATCCAATGTCCACAAGGAATATGCCCTTAACAACAAGATAACTTGACGTATTATACATTGACTACGAGTATAGCTCCTAGACAAGAGACGAGGTAAACTTCTCACTAGTTAAACATACCTAAAAACCTAGGAGTCATCCTCACCACAATCACACATTGGGGCTCGATAGCCTCACAAGACTAGAGCATAGAAATAAAATACATAAATCTACTTCGAGGAATACATGCACAACCAAAAGAAACAACTATCGCAGGCTACTAAAAGAATTCGTCCTATTTAAATACAAATCTTGCAGGTCCTTTAAACATGGCATAAGGCAAACTAGAAACCACTGACATGCATCCACAGAATCACACTTTAGACAAAACCATCAGATAGCGACAAGAAAATTCCAAACATAACACCAGATCAAAGCAGATCAATTAGCTTTTTGAACCTGCTTGAGGAGGTCCTGGACGAGCAGCTGGCAATAGCGACAAGGATGGCAGCGTCCTCTCCGACAACATCAGCAGTGTCGTGGCTGCCGGGGATGAAGTCGGCGGCGGTGAACCAGGCGGCGAGGGTACCATACCAGTACCACTTGCGCTGCAGCAAAAAACCGGGTCATGGCCTCCTTCCTCCTCGAAATAGAGGTGCAGTGTCACGACGCAGAGGTGCTGCATGGCCGCATCCATGGCATCCCTGCCGTCTGTTCTTGATTCCTCAATGGATACAAATGTAAAAGGCAGTTAGTGTCAAAACACCTCTGGTCGTGAGAGTTAGCAGCTCATTACTAATAAATAATGTAAGAGAAAAACATAACAATGATAAAGAATGAAATATGCCAGAGGTGGTCTTTTGAGTTTACCTTCTTGTTGCCTGCCTACCACTACCATGACATGTCACTACATGTTTAAGACTCGATAATCTACAGCTTAATCTACGTCAGAATTTGATCCTTGTAAAAAACTAGAATTTCGTACGTCAAATGCCTAGCACTTAACTAATTTGTATAAACGATAATTTTTATTTTTTGTGAAATTTTTTACTAGTTATTTTGAACCATTTAAATTGCAAACCAGGTTTAAGATGATAGCCAGTTGTTGTTAATTGATCTAATCCAAGTGATTGAGTCTAAAACAAAGCCTAGCAACTACACAATAAAGAATTATTTTTACAGCAACAAAATTACAACAGACCACAAGATTCTGTTACTCAAAACACAAACAAGTTTTACTAGGCTAGGCAAGGCATCATGACGTATAGGCACAAAAGTATGTTCAACGAGTGATGGTGTGTGTTCATTCATAGCTACATATACTAATCAGTCAGTAATAGGCCTAGGTGATCAACATTGAGCATTCAAATTGGCACAAGAAAGCACTAACATTCAGTGAACATAGAATATGCAGGAGTTCAGGCTTTAGAATCCAGAGATGAACTTCGAACTCACCTTAAAGAGGTTGTAGCCGAGGCAGAGCATCACCGCCACCGTAATTGCAGCGAGATAGTCGACGACAAGGACGGCCCGTGACCAGTACAGCAGCAGCAGAACCAGAGCCAAAACATCCAGGCGTCGCTCTTGAAACAGCTACTGCTCCTTCTGCAAGAAGGGGCAAGGTCCAACCAGTGGCAATGTTCATGTTAGGTAAAATAAGACAGTCAGATCAACATGACGAGGGTCCAATGCAAAACCAAAGATCACTTTGGAAATATGGATACAAGCATTAAAATATGTACTCCACGGAACAAACAAATAAAATGCGAACTTTGCAATTCTTACAATCCTACTAGAAAGAGATATGCATTCGGCTGATTATTAATATTATATATGTATATATATATATATATCAAGGTTTCAGGAGTTGCTAGAGCTTCGCCACTGGGTGAACATCCAAGAACCCGGAGCCCTCCATTGTACAGGAGGGGCTCCCATAGCGAAAACCCATTCTAGTGTAAGATATGTATCATACACAGCAAGCAGATCATAATGTAAGGAGATAGTAACCAGCCATTTAGGTCTCCCCCCCCCCCCCCCCCCCAAACCCCAATTCCATCACAACTGTCATGTTCATAAATTATTGTTGTCATTTTGTGATTAAGCCATCCTAATTGTATCCCTCCATCCATTTGCCAAGACCCTAGTTGCGAACAAGTTTTGACTGACATGTGTCAAAGAAATGGAAGAAAGAAATAGAGAAGTGCTCCTATGTCAAACAGTGCTATTTTCTAATGATATATTGATTGAACATTTTGTTGCTGGTTATTGGCTACTGATTAAATGGTGGTCTAATGGAACTAGACAAGAACTGAGCTTGATGCTCGTTTTGGAGCATAGCCTGATGGAACCAGGAACCGGTCTGGTTCCAAAATTGATTAAAGTGGCTGCTAATTGATCAAGCCAACAATAATATTAGCAACAAAACTAGATGACGGAAGGAAACAATAATCGAGGCTGCATATCTAGCCGATAGGACCCAACCAGCAAAAAAGTAAGCAGCCATTGACCCCTCAAAACTAAAAACTATACTCCAGATTACATAAACGCAACACTTAAGGAAATAATTAAGGTTTACTTTTCATATAGGAACCCAACTGAACCATGTTATGGCAACACGCTAAATATTTCAAATTTTCACAGCCAGCCCAGCCACAATCATCATGCACACAGTGTGACATAAGCTAGCTGATCCACAAGTCAATAAGGCAATTTCATTCCAACAATCTGCTCAAGTAAAGGAGACTTATGCATCTTGCATGATTCGATAGCCACAAACTGTTTAGAGAAGACAAAAAGAGGAACGGGTAATTCACCTAAATCACGGAGGCGGACAAAACATCCACCACTGTTGTGGCATGGCAGTTAAGTAGCAGCCGTATGACCGCAGCAGGAGTAGAACGAGGAAGTAGACGAGGTAGTCAATGTGTCAGGCACAGGAGGCAGCGGCAACACGGCTGTAGCCGGACTCCTTCTGAGAAGTAGTATATTACACAGTTAAAGAAAAAATATGACTTTAACTAAACTTAAAAATCAAGGTTTTTATAAACAGCCTCACCTTTTCTCATGGGAACACACGGCCAGATATCCTTGCGCTGCCTCAGCAACTTTGTCATCGTAATGCCTACAAGCAATTTTAGGCGTAATGTAAATTCTTTGTTCCATTAAAACAGAAGATAAATCCCTAATTTACACAAGATTAGAAGGTGATTCTGTTATGTTGTGACCAAAACCAACAACAGCATGATGGTGCACCAGTATAATGATTAGACGGTGATTCTTTTTTCATGTACCTAGAACCAATAAACATGATGGTGCATTGAAATCAAAGCTATATTGGACCTGAAGCTAGAGAAGAACAAATAACTAGTACATCCCAGGTTTAATCAGGCCCACACATTAGTTTGACTCCGACAACTCAAAATTAACTACTGAAAATGTTTTAGTTTTCATTGCCATATGTAAGAAGCCAAAAAATATGACAACATGTTCTCATATGTTTATATATGAAAATTAGTCCAGAACACTTTTCTTAGCAAACGTCAATTTAACAAAATATATCAGTCATATACAGAGGTATAAAACGAATGGATATAGCGCTTGATGGTCACAGCATGACACTTGAAATTGAAAGCACTAAACAGAGCATACATACAGACTGCTACAACAACAAATGCTCATGGAGGTACTTTTCTTTTTCACACATCTATTTCCATAACAGAGAACTGTAATAGAGGTATAATGCTGACGAATAAAAAAAACAAATATAATCTGCACCAGGCAGCATCACCATACCCTGGACTGGACCAGGCAGAATTTGCAGATAATATAAAGACACTGGTTCGACTCAACCTACACCTATTGCAACTCAACACATACAAATGACAACTGGGGACTTTTTTTCATTAATTGAATCAACCAAAATAGGTATACTTTTTCGTTTTCAGCAGAGTCTCAACAACTGCCCTGCACCTACAATCAACATACATGCAAAACTAGCTACATTTGCTTTCCTGAGCCATGTTTCAGAAGCAAGTAAATAGCATAGATTTACTGACAAACACAACAATCAATGATATGAATATGTGTCTACTTGCCGTAGAATGTCAAAGCATGCAAGGTGCATCCAGTGACCATTTTTGACCTTAAGAACCAGGAACTGGTATGGTTTTATAATTCTTTCATATTAAAACACGGAGCTGATATAGCTAGCAGCATTTTCCAAGCCAAGCAACAACGCGACAACGGAGATAAAAAGCAGCAGCACATTCATCAATAAGGCAACAACATAATTCATTAATATAAGACAGGCATTGTGTCTGTTGAATCACAAAATAGCACCTAACTTTGATCTAGTCCAGATCAGCTCCTATAAGCGCAAATAGCCACATCATAGCAGTACCAAAACCCCCTTAAATAAGAACTCAAGCTCTAGATGAAGCCTCTACCTTTACAAAAATATGGTTTAACCAAACACACAAGCAGATGTCATTTGCATCTTCTAGTTTAAGGGATGGACCAGAAACTCACCCATACTTCGATCGCTACCTTCACCAGACTCCTTGTCACACCGGTGTATATGATCATCCTCTTCTAGTTCCATCAGATGTTGTGGTCTCCATAATGCAGAAACAGGACGTCACCCTGATTACATTCAAGGAAACCATGTAATATAAGCGTGTGTAGCCATGAAAATCTCATCTACCACACATGCAAGGTAGGTTGGCATCAGCATTAACAGATTCATCATCCTATACAAATTTGATTGTTCAAATTACAAAAAAATATAGGGGCTTTTCTTCACATGGAATGCTATTAGATATAGGAGTACAAATGAATATGCTACCATCATTTCTTCCTCACCGCAAAGGCAAACTGCCAGAATCAAATACATTATCACTTGCATAAGGTTTAAAAATCCAATCAATGCAAAACGGCATCTTAATTCAACAACATCAATTACATGTGTCTACTTGTCTATATTCTACAAATGTCAAGGATGCAACATACATCCAGTGAGCACTTTCGAGCTTAAGGATGCGACGTACATCCACTAAGCACTTTCGAGCTTAAGTTAAAGGAATCATGAACTAGTGTGGTTCAAAAAACCTTTATTGTCAAAACAAGGAATTGATAAGGTAGCAACGTTTGCCAGGTCAGGAGCAATTCGGTAACAATGTAAAGTCAACCAAATCAAGCCCACAAGTAGATGCCATTTCCATCTTGCAGTTTAAGAGAGCAACCAAAAGCTCACCTAAGCTCCGCTCGGTAGCTCCGGCAGACTACTTGCCACACAGGTGGACATAATCAACCTCTTTTGCTTGCAGGTGAAGGTGTCAATGTCCATCATTCAGAAAGAACACGTCACCCTGTTCACATTCAAGGAAACGATGAAAGATAAGTGAGTGTAGCCATAGACTCATATACCACACATGAATGCTATGCACGATCTTGTACATGTCAAATGAGGGACAACCAGCAGCAAGCAAGCATAAGCTAATTTCTATCTCATAACTCAAATTCTCAACTAAGTAAAGCAGGCATAGTGCTAAGCACATGAGTTCGACGATCTCATATGTCACAGTAACACCACCACCAGAGTAATTCATTCTAATATCATAGATTGTTGTAAGAGATATCCCAACCAAACTACCAGGAAAAGGGATAAGAACTGGCAGTTAAAAGAAAAAAAACATTAAATGCTTCAAATAGTAGCAAGTCACGGGTGTGACATCCATAGATCAATAAGAGGATTTCCTAACACAAACTATCTCTGCTATGTACATGTCCTATAGATGAAGGGGCAAAATAGTGCTCAAATTCTGAAATTTCATGATCAAGTCTCCAAGTAAACTATTAAAGCGAGGGATGTGCTCATATTACAGAAGAAATCTTAATATAAAATTTAGGAGGCCACTAGCTAGCATATATTGTGCAAGCTTCTACTCGTACTAATCAGACGTATGTAACTGGAAGCAGTAAACGATGGTGTTTTTTACACTCTGGGCAGTGTCATGCAAGATCGGTTTGTTCTAGAGGGGGAGAGGGAAGACGGTATGCGTCTTACCATCTGCATGGCGCGGCGGTTGCGACCTTGTTCTCTGGGAGCACGTCATGGCTAGGACGGAGCCCAGGCCCTTTTGATCATCAGACACTTCTACCAACAGCCATATTTTGTCTTACAGCCAACACTATGAAATGTTGTAATACCGCTAGAGCTTTCTTCCTCCCTTGTTGAATTCATAATTCCTACACAGAAAGGCTTCTGTGATCATCCGTGCACATAGGTAGTATGCGGTGAAACAAGAAATTCCATGAACATCACATGTTACTGAGTGGGAGTAAAATACACAGTGCAGAGAAGTTAGGACATGATGACTATAAGGTTCAAAAAAAAGACATGACAACTGCACATGTTGAATGTTAACATTGAAGTATGAGAGCAGAAACTTACAACTAAAGGTGACAAAACCATCACAATAACCCACTAAATAAAGATGCAGAGTAACATGACAGATTAATGGATTATCTCCAGCTCGTAGACTGAAGGAATTCACTTGAACAACGAGAAGGTGTGTTGCAGAAAATCAATCAATCGCAGCAAATTAGTAATAGAAACTACTACCTCTTTGAGCAGCGTGCTCTCTCTCATCCAGCTTGTCGAAACTGACAAGAGCCTTCACGTAGTGAGAGAGAGCCAAAGTTGTTGTGCAACAAAGGCTGGCACGAAAAGTGACGCTCATGTAGTTCTCTCTAAGAAGGGAAGCGCCGCTTGTCATATCGAGGTCTCTCTTAGCTCGGCCCGTACCTCTCTTGCAACTTCCTAAGACACCACCTGCAATAAACATGCAAGCACGCACATGGTTAAGGAAAATAATGATTTCCTTCACGACAACATGTGAAACATGAAAAATACAAGATACATTAGACAAAAGTGAAACATGAAAACCTCATTTCTCTTAAGTAATTAATAGGTATATTTCTTTCTGAAAAGGGCAGAAAGCTAACTTGCATTTGAAGCCTGAGCTTCAATGGGGAAAAATCCTAACACCATTTATCTTCAGATTTCAGCCTAATTCCATCCATGTGGCATGCAAATATGTGTGTTCTATTCTGTATAGGGAGGATTCGATAGCAAAAACAAATGGATTGCCATTGTATTTTATTTTCTTTTACTTGAACCGAGCATCTATTTTATTCTACAAAGGAAAAACTGTAAGATCTAGGTGGAATGTATCTAACTTGACGATGCCCTAAACCCTAGCCGGTCGCCATCCGGCGTAGGCGAAGTTAAGAGCGCCACTATGGTCATCACCCGCCGGTGAGCTACACACCTCCTCCTGCACAATCTCTCACTCTCCAGGTAACCAAGCGTCTAGTCACATGGTGATGTACGTAATCTCAGTGTACAACTACAAATAAAGATTAAATTTTTTCAGCATGCAGATCATTTCTGTTGTTATCGTTCCTATCATCAGAATCAAGTCACAACCACTAAACAAAATTTGATCAAGAATACTGCACAACACTAATCCAACATCCATAAAGAATAGGCCTTTACCAACAAGGAAAGTTGATAAATAACACATTGACTACCAGTATAGCTCCTGGACAAGAGAAGAAAATAACATCTCACTAGTTAAAAAAACATAAAAACCTAGGAGTCATATCCACTCATCCTAACCACAATCACACATTGGGGCTCGATGCCCTGACTAGACCAGAGCATAGAAATTAAATATATAAATCGAGGAATACATGCACGACCAACAGAAACAACTATCGTAGGCTACTAAAAGAATTTGTCCTAGCTAAATTCAAACCTTGTAGGTCCTTTAAACATGGCATGACACAAACTAGAAACCACTAACATGCATCCACAGAATCACACTTTAGACAAAACCAATCAGATAGTAACAGGAAAATTCCAAACATAATACCAGATTAAAGCAGAGCAATTAGCTTTTTTGAACCTGCTTGAGGAGGTCCTGGCCGAGCAGCAGGCCTGGCAGCAGCGACAAGGATGGCAGTGTCCTCTCCGACAACATCAGCAGCGCCGTGGCTGCCGGGGACGGAGTCGGTGGCGGTGAACCAGGAGGCGAGGGTGCCATACAATGCCTGTTGTCTCTTCTTGATTCCTCACTGGACACAAGTGTAAAAGGTAGTTTGTATCAAGTATCAACTACTCATCAAGACGCGGGTGCGCATGTACAAATATTTTCAGCAACATTGATCCAGTGTGTGATTGCAAAGAGGTGAAATATTTATCAGTTGAACTGATCCAACAGAGCAACTACACAGCAGAATCAGCTAGTATCAACTACGTGCGTGATTACAAAACAAAGGAGAACCATGCATCTCAGACTCAATACATTGCTATATTTGATGTTGTATAACTTAAATAATGAATGGATATGATTGAGGAACTTTGATCCCTAGTCTCTGCACAAAATAGCTTGTGTTCCCGTTCACGTCTCAATAAGAGGATTTCCTAGCACAAACCACATCTTCTATGAACATGTCCACATAAATGGAACTAGCAACCGCTTCTAAATCTGAAAAACAAAAACAGAACGAGATCCTATTCTCGTGCAATGAAGAAAACTTCAAGTCCATATTCTTGTGCATTAAATTAAAGACCAAATTTTTTTTTGGATGAAAAGACAATGCATGTGTAGCTGTAAGATTAAGCTTTCTACGTATGCTAGTCTTTGCTCATTCGTACAAATCACTAGTTAGTTAATCTTCATAGCATGGTTAAGAAGGAAATCCTAATAAATAACTTGCTCTGGAAGCAAGGAACACAGCAAGAATACATATTCCTGTCAAGAAATCTACTTCATAGCAAAGTTAGGAAGGTTATGATGTCAGCAAAATCACCAACATGTTCAACCAACTACTAATAAGGATAGCAATTATTCCTTTAGTTGAGTTACAGCCGATGAAAAAGCAACCACAATAATCCCCTTTGATACTATCAAAAGAAAAGAAAAACATATCTTTTGGAGAGACACAAACTAAAGTTCAGATCGACGAGTCAACTAGTGGTTGTTTAACCGAAAAAGGTGATAGCTTTGAAGGCATGAGAAGTGGAAATTAATCTGTCAAAACCCCTCTTGTCGTGAGAGTTAGCAGCTTGTTACTATTAAATAATGCAAGAGAAAAACATAACAAGGATAGAGAGGGGGGAATAATGTCAGATGTGGTCTTCTGAGTCTATCTTCTTGCTGCCTGCCTACCACTACCATGACATGTCACTACATGTTTTAGACTCGATAATCCAACTTTGATCCTTGCTTTTTTTTTAAAAAAAAACTAGATTTTCCTACGTCAAATGCATAGGAGTTGATTAATCTGTACCAACAACCATTTTTCTTTTTCTTTTTTTGAAATTTGACTAGTTATTTTGAACCATTTAAATTGCAAACCAGGTCTAAGATCTTGCCTTGATAGCCAGTAGTTGTTGATGTAATCCAAGTGATTGAGTCTAAGCCAAAGCCTAGCAACTACACAATAAAGATTTAATTTTTTACAACAGCGGAATTGCATGGAGTAACATTTAACAAGTACAAACAATACAGAACGAAAGTGTAGCACAGAATCGTAGACGGCTCGATGTTCATGGTACCAAAGTGTGTAGAAGATGAAGGAGGGAACCCGAGTAGCTCACCGGTGGGGATGTAGCCGTCACCACCAGCACCACAGTTGCGGCGCAGTTCCGAGGAGGTAGTCGAACCCAAAGGCTAGTCGATCCTACCACCATCATACTAGGGGCCATGTCCAGCCCAGCAGCTGCAGCACTGCCGGAGGCCTCTCAGGCAGCAGCAGCGGCTTGGGGAGATGAGGCGGTAGCTTGAAGGTGTGAGGAGAGGTGTTGTCTACGACGCACCATTGGACTGCAAAGCACACGCAATTGACGTGTGCAGGAAATAAAAACTGAAACCAATGATATACAAATATAACATACGATACGAACAAGTTCCAGTAGACAACTATGCAGTGCTTTCATATACAAGCATGGATGGTTTAGAACATAAAAAGGATTAAAATATTTGAGAAATGAGGTTCTCAATTTTCCACTCACATTAGCATGATTCGACCATTCAAATAGACATCATTATTACACGCTAAATCCAAGGGACAAATTAGGGCTCAAATACTTAAAATTCACGATCAAATCGTAATGTTACATTTTCAAGCATGGTTTGTGTTTAAATTACTATAAATATGAAGCGTGACCGATGTTGTATAACATGACTTAGGATGCTAAAAATATGATACAAGCGTTGGTAGCATTATGAAGCTACAGAAGGTTCCTATATATATATGCTAGTATCAAACTTTTCAAGCATGATTAAATCCTAAGATTTGGGAGGCTGCTGCCTAGCATATGAAGTGTGCTTGAATTGCCTTGGATAAAAGGAATGGGTAGGCTTGTACTAAAACATACAGATCTAGAGCAGTCCTGCAGTAAATTTAGAAAATATACATACGGCGGCTGCCAGATCATATCGCACTGCAGCAAAAACTCTGTTTTCTACGCTCCAGGCAGCGATACATCGCCCTGCGAGATTGGTTTGTTCTAGTGTGGGGAGGGAGAGTGAAGGGGAGTGGTGTCTCACCGGCAGAGGCGGGCTTGTTCCCGGCGAGCACGTCAGAGGAGACTGCCGATAAGGAGGGCACCGGAACTCACAGCCACCGGCGCGAGGGACTTGGCGACAGTGAAGGACGCGACCGCCATCTCCTCCCGCCTGCGTCTGCCAGCAGGCTCGCCTTCGCGTCCTGGTGTCCTAGTGGCTTCGCCTTCGTGCAGCGTCCTCCCTCGGCCACCACGCGCGTGGACGCGGGCAAGCGAGCTCGACGGAATACCGCCCGTCATGAAACCGACACGCGCGCGCCGGCGAGCAAACCAGCTGCGAGGCGTGGCTCCGCAGGTAGCTGAAGGCCGGGAGGTGCGGCGACGGTGGCGGGGTTGGTGATTTGGGAGGCTGAAGGCATAGACCAGGAGCGGCCGTTTTCCCCCATCCTCCCTGTCGCCATCCTTCCGGTTAGAACCGAATCATGAGGGGATGAGCAGAGCGTCTCGAGGGAGAAGTTGAGTTGGGGCCGACGGGGGACGGCCAGGAGCGGCGCCGCAGTCGGACTGTCGGAGCCCTGTCGTCCTCGACGGCGAACCAGCAGATGAGCCGCTAGGGCATCCCGGGATCGCGGATGGCGGCGCGGGAAAGCAGCTTCAAGGATGGAATGGCGTAGATGGGGGCCGGCGAGGTCTGGGCCGGCGAGCGGCGGCGAGGCTGCGGCAGCCGGCGAGTGGGGACGAGGCAAGGGCGGTGGTTGAGGAAGCAATCAAGGGAGCGAGAGAGTGGGAAAGAGGCGGCCGATCTGGACTCTGGCAGGGGATGCGGTTCGGGTCGTTTGGGCTGGACTCCATGGTGATACCTCGGGTTTCACCTCCTAGCTGTCCTTTTTTCTTCCCAATAAAACTCCTAGTTATTGATGCAGCTAGCTAGCTACTAGCTGAATCCATGTGTTTGTATTTTTTGTTGGAAATTAGGTGAGAGAGAAGAAAAGATCAGCCCGTATTAAGTGCAAATAACACGCGGTACTACATCTTAACGAGTAGCTAGGAAAATGTATCGTCAGATAGTGTCAATGATATTTTATCATTTTAGTATGTTCATATACTATTTCTAAAATATTCTAAATTCAAGTACATGAAATACTATCAAACTAACACACATGGGGTAACTACCGGCAAACAAAATTTTTTTTTTTGCTAGCATGTTGGCAACGTATTTCCAGTGCCAAGTGTATTTTTGCGGATACTCAACAATTTTTTTTCATGCGGTAGAAAGGGCGGTAACTGTTTGCCGAGTATTTTAGCTAGCACTTGACAAAGAATTTTTTCTGGAAAAATGACGTCGTGGACGGCCATCAACATCGTAATGGAAGGGCAATTGGCCATGAAGAGAGGGAGCCCTGACCCATTCATGCACGTCCATGGTGTTCTTCATGAACCCGACGAGCTAATGATGGACAGAGCCGTGGCAAAGCACGAGGAGGCCACAAATCGGAGGTCATCGATGAACGACTCTACCTATATACACATTGAATACAACGGCATTCCCGTAGTCCATTGCCTCGGGGCCGTCCCTCCCAACTCCCAAGGGTTGTAATGTGCAGCAGTGCTGCCTCGCTCACCAGCAAGGAGTGACGGATTGGCATCGTCCTCGAAGGCATTGAGTCTCGCCCCATGTCAACCTCGAGCGTGTGCGCGATGGGGCGGTGCACGGTCCCCATGTGCTCGATTAAGTGCATGTGTTGTTGGTGTCGGGCAGCTCAAAGCGGCTGGCAGCATTGGCCCACATGCCAGCGGTAGCCATGCGGGCGTCAGCCGCCATTGCCCCGCGAACACGGCTGCGAATGGAAGAGGGAAGCGTCTTGCCTCATACAAGGAGAATGAGCCTGTCGGTGGCGAGCCGCCATGGCTCAACGAAACGCGGTTGCAAACAAAAGAGATAAGAGGCTAGCTCGTCCTCCGCGTGGGTTTTGAGAGAGAGGGAGGATGGGAATAGCATGACCGGTGTGGTTGGAGAGCGAGATATAGATAAGAAGTGATTAGGCTAAGGGCCTTTGTATCGATGGACTCCAAGGCTAAGAGGTGGTGGTTGACACTGCCGACCTAGTGCATCACTCTGGGTTGGCCCCATTGACCCGATACCCGTGTATGGCTAGCCCAACGGTCTTTTTTCTATCGGGAACCAAGGACACGATCGGTAGAGCCGGCCCATTCCCACGCTAAGTCGCTCATGACCATCATCTACAATAATACTCTAATAGTCAGGAATATTTGATTCAAAAGGTTTTGCTAATTCTATATAGACCAAGGATTAACTAAGTATCACCTTGAAATCGAGTTTAGAACCGACAACGACGTACATCAAGGTTTGATTAATTAATTATGTTCCACGTATGAGTACGAGATCTCACGTACCAGCTGGTTAAAACTAGCGATAGTAGATATTCATTTTTACGCACATGCATGCATGGAGCTGGTAGCCATGACATGCATGTACTCATGTAGCTAGCTGATCGATTTCTGTTTTGAAAAAAAAAAAAAGCGCAAACTAGGTAGCTGGATCCGTCGTCAAAACGAATGTAGCAAGTAATAGTAAGTCTCAAGCGGAAAGAAGGAAGCTGAGTTTCCTTCAAATGACAAAAAAGAAGGCGAATCTATCCATCGAGACCTCACGTACACGAATCCATCAATCGTAAATATCGGGGTGCGCGGGGAAATTGTTTCTGGAGTGCGAGATCGAGAGCTTGTACCTACGCTCATCATCAACTTGTTTGCGTACGTACAAAAATCAGACTTTACGTACTACTACCGGAGTAACTGCGGACGTCGCAATAGGCAGGAAATTAAATCACGGGTCGAGTTGTAGGCTCATATATAGCTAGGTCTCATGTATAGCCAGCTAGTATATAGCTAGTCTCACGCATGAGCATGTCTAACTTTAAGGATTTCTGTACATATGAAGTTTATGAACCCACTAGAATTTGAGCAAATTATAGGAGAATAATGTGCATTGTAAATTCTTCATATCGCTCCTTTTTTTCATCAAGTATTTTTGTACAATGAACCATGCTGCAAAATCACATCCAACACAACCGCCCCGCTCATCGGACGATAACCTTGTCTGGGTCTACAACTAATATTGCTCTCCAGACACCATGGACACGCAAGATGCTATGAATTAACTACTTCCTTTGTCTTTAAAAGAGTGTAATTTCAACTTTTTTGAAAAGTCAAACTTTGACCAAGTTTTTGGAACAATATAACATTATTTATCAAACCAAATAGCTATATGAAAAAAAAATCATCATGAATCTAATGATACAAATTTGAATCCTGCACGCGGGGTCCATTCACACGATCCGATCGTGAAACACAAACACAGGTGAAAAGAAGTCATATATACGTACACGTTCCGAGTACCGACGACGACACGAGGGATCGATCCATGCATGCGGGCGCGGTTCGGTCACGTGCTCGATCGCTGCTTCCTTCCCTCTGTGACACAACACAGGTGACGTGATGAGTGCGCGCGCGTGATGAGCTCTTCCGAATTAATTAAGGTACGTGACGTGCATGACGTGAGCCAGCGCATGGAATGAAGAACCCTCATCATCGAAGTAGTAGTAGTAATCAATTTAATTACATTACCAGAGAAGCTCATCCAGGAACCAATGTAAGAAAGACCGAGATAAAAATCCTGAACAAAAACGAATTAGCAGTACCGGATCACAGTATCTTACACCAAAAGAAAGTGCCAAGTTGTAAATCACATCTTCGTATTTTGATAATCACCCAGAAGACATCGATACCAGTAGAGACCTTGCCTAATGCAAAATATTCTGTGGGCCTAGCACATAAATTCGTTTTTGTGTTTACTGGTCATTGCAATGTAAACCTGAGAAAGAACAACTCATCACATATGTGTAAAACTGATTCTTAAACCAACAGTTTCACTGTGGCTAGCTTTGCTGCGAAACATATGTTTTGCGAACGGACACGTATTCACCTATGCGAACACTGGATGGTGGACATATGTGAACAAAGAACTTTTGCCCTCATACAAAGCTGTAGCTTGAAGTTGCCAATTCTCAAATCCTTTTCTTTTTCATGTTCACGCAACAAATATTAGTTCATCACTATTTGGATTTTTCTTGTTATTCACGGCACCTCCATTAGTTTAGATGGGACAATATGACTGGAAATGATAAGAGTACTTCATTTCTATATGATGCTTTAGACCCAGATTGGTTATCATTTCAACTTTTAAATTCCAAACTAACGTAAGATCAAATATGTATGGTATTTAGAAAGGAGATAATCAATTCTTAAGAAAAAAGCTGTAGCGAATCAAGAGGGCAAAAACAGCCGCCCATTAGAAATTTATTTTTATCATATTTCAATATTGAACATTGAACTGCGTAGTTAGTACAAACCAACATATGATGGAACCAAAAAAGGCAGCGAAATGAATATGGAACGTGCTAGATAAACATTGGCATGAAAGCAGATCATACTGGTATTTTCATGAAAAAACAGCATACCATAACACTATTGTTTCTCTTTCTGCTTTTGTGAGTACTGGTTTCATTAAAAATTGATCCATACACAGATACAATTTTCATGGTCTTCAGCGGAACTTCGGCACTATCCATGGTCTTCTCATTTCTGGAGATCTTCTCTAAGGACTAGCAACCCCAACATATCGGGGTTCATGAAGCAAACTATCAATTTTACTGGGAGTACTGGGAGTAAACAATGATCAAACTGGAATGTGTCATGCATACCATAGAATACAACCAGCACCTGGTTAGGCAAAGAACACCAGAACAAGGTTTATCAGCTTACTACGAGTGTAACTTTGTTGCGCCTTACGGAGTTACCATCTACTAGCCTTGTTCTTGGTTCATGAAAATCTGAAATTAGCTGGCACTTCCCCTTTGCAAGCGGTTGCATAGTCTTGAGCGAGGTGTGGTGCGGCTTCCTTGTGAGGTCGAATGAACTTCTTCACAAATACTTCCTCCCTCACCTTGACTATACCATAGTAGTCCAGGTCCTTATCTAGCAATCCATTCGTCTTAAGAAACTTGAGAACGTAGTACCGGGGTCTGAGCCGGCCCTCCATGCTATAATAGAGCGTTACCGGGCGATGAGCAATATAGGCTGGTTCCAACCCCACTTCCGAGATCAGGAACTGAGACCTGCACGACAGCATGTCTTTGGATTTCTTCAGCAGCAATGGAGCCCTAGTGAGAGCCATCCTCACTTCAGCATCAGACCACCTGAACGTCTTCTTCAAGTAGTCCACTTTGTCAGCGATCTTCTCCTCGCTGAGGAACGCGACACCCTGAAGGGCGTGCCTGAACATCCCGGAGCCGCGGGGCACGCCTAGACCTTCGGCGCATGCCACCATTGCCCGGACGCGCTCATGTTTGGTAGAGAGCATCCTCGGCAAAGGGATGCACACCTTGGCAATATCGGAAGTAGCTAGCCCGCATTGCCGTAGGAGCTCGACGTTGGGCTTGACCACCTTCTCGAGGTCAGGGCCGACGAGGTAGGAGGAACTGCGCTGGAGCATCCGGAGGAGGTTCCCCGAGGAGCCGAGGAGGTGCAGCTAGAACTGCAGCTTGGAGACGATGGATCTGAGGCAAAAATGCCCGCCGAGGAGCGGGACGAGGCGCGCGATGTCAGGACCTGAGAAACCGAGGCCGGTGAACCCCGCGAATCTAGGGGCCAGCGTTCTCTCCACGCCGGAGCAGAGCAGCTTGGGATTCTTGACGACGGTGGCGGCGACGTCGGCGCTGGAGAAACCGTGGCCGGCGAGGAAGGCGAGGACGGCGTCGGGCTTGGCGGGGGACCTGAGGTGGGAGAGCTGCGTGGAGGCCTTGATGGCTTGAGGTCGGGTGAGGCCGCAGGTGTGGACTAGGTAGTCTTCGACGGCGAATCCGGGATTCGGGGAAATGGGCGGCGCGCTGGCGGAGAGGAAGCGGTGGAGATGGGAGAAAGAGGGAGGTGAGTGGAGCTGGGAGACGCCGCAGCATCGCAGGCGGAGCATGGCGGTGCGGCGGCGGAGGCGGCGGCGGCGAGATTTCCGGCGGCCTCTGCAACTCGTGGTGGGGTCGCCGAGCCCGTCGATTCGACGGTTACGCAATTCCTATAGGCCGCCCACTGCGGCGCTGTGGGCTGGCGCCGCACATTGCTCTTGTTGCATTGGACCGGCCCATATATGCCTCTTTGAGGTTTTCGTTCTTTGTTGTTTGTTCGTTTTCTACTTTTTTCGTTTCTGTTTTTAGTTTCTTCTTTTATATTTCCTTTTCCCTTTTTATTTTTTATGATTGTTAGTATTTAAAAACGTTCAAATTTTATAATTTTCAAATATGAAAACTTTTTTATGCCAAATATGTTAAGAATTATAAAATGTGAAAAATGCTCCATTTTTAATATGTTAAAATAGAAACAATGTTCAAATGTAAAAAACAATTTTTGAAAATTTTCGGATAAAAAATGCTCAAATTTTGAAAAAAGGAATTTTTAAAATATGTTTAGATTTGAAAATGTTCAAATTTTGAGAAACTTTTAGATTTTTAAAACTGTTCTCGGGTTTAAATTGCATAATTTAAACAAATTGGTTTAAAATTATTTTTTACGTTCTAAAAAAACACAAAAGGAAGCAATATAAAAAGAAAAAAGAAAAAGGATAGAAAATACATGTGTGGGCCATGGCTGAGTACACCACTTGTGGACGCGCTTGATGCGGCGCCCGCCCAACATGTCGCTTTGAGCGGTACACAATAGAACTGTCAACGGGCCTAGGAATATTCCTGGAAGGGTGATATTGACATATTCTTACTCGAAAATCAATAACATACATATATATCTATAATATCTATAAAGTTCATCCCCACTTAGATGCATTTAATATTTGTAAGCTCAAATTTGGTGCAGCCACGTCACCCCAATTACCCCTGTCCATAGGATTTCAAAGATGTGGTTGCAATCTGTCTCCGTGCTCATCTCATGTGTTACCAGCTGTATCGGCTAGAAAAAATAAAATATGCTCACTTCAACGTTACTTCAGAGCTAGGAGCCGACATGCCCATTTGTTCGACGGCCCAACCCATATCGATGCATGCTGTTCTTCTTCTCCACTCGGTTGGTCAGCAAGACAGATGATATTGCCGCATCAGTCGTTGGCATACATCTCGGCCTCACACCGGAAATTGCCAGATGCATCCCACCAAAAACCTTCCCTGCCTCTCCATCTCCTGCCATTTTTACTCCTCCAGTTACTGGATGATATAATGACTTGTGTCCTGACATCTCCCATGATGTGCTCAGTCAATTTTAATGGCTCTCGCCAGCCGACTGTCTCGATCGATCGTGTATTCGAACCCCTCGGCTGTCTCGTCTTCAAGCCCATCAGTTTCCCCTCCTGAGCAACCTGCTCGATGTGTCTATTGAGTGCGTCTGCTGGTGTTGCCGGATGATTCCCCTTGAGCTCTACTCCAAGTAGCCATGGCATGACGAAGCAGAGGAATTGAAACATCAGTGAGCCGCCCTTCTTCCTGCTCTCTGATATATATTCTTCTCCTCTCACTCTCTCTCTTTCTAGAGGATGGAGGTGGATTGTCGTCCATTGATTAGTTTGAATTGTTCTATTACCAGGTTTATCAAGGAAATTTATCTTTGTTGAGCCTCACGAATTGTATCTATGTATGGTATGGACACACTGTGCCGCTGAATAATCCTCAGAAACAACCTCGGGCCATCAGATTCACAAGTGATATACAAAGTATACAAGCGCAAAGCTATGGTGCTTTAGGAACCACCAATCTTTCAGTCCGAGAGTGATTCTCTCCTCATGAAATTCGTCCATAAGTTTCTATTACAAGCTTTTGCCAGGCTGCTGTTCAACGACATAGAATAAATAGACATGCTTCAGCGGCGCCACATTCAGGTCACCGAGGAGGCTGACTGGGTGCTTTGTGATTCAGAAGAGACTAAGACGCATATGACATTACCATCTGTACTGACATTGCCACTTCAGTAGTTCATGATGGGACTTCGTTGGGTATCTGGACTCCATTTGTGTTGTTGATCGACCATGACTCGATCTACGCCTCATTTGTTAGCTTGCTAGGTTCTTCATAAATTTGTTTGTGAGAACTGACCAAAACTGTCTTCGTCTACTATATACTAAAAGCACAATACGGGGATCTAAAACAGAGCCACCACGTTGATCCACATCATTAGAATTATATTAGCGGTTAGATCTATTATTTTAATGGTCAAGATCTAAAGATTTTACGTAACATATACGAGTACATATTTTAGACGTAGATAATGTGTCACGTCTAATGCCCACACGGTCCATAGAGAAAAAAACAAATAAAGTCCGGCCAGAGAACGTACGTGAAAGATTAGCCAACCTTATGCGTGTGTGACGTATATAAAACTACCTCTAAATCTGATTGCATGTTTGCACGTATAACTTCAAAGCTGATTTTCTTCGCAAAAATAAAAATAACTAATCTGTGCACGTACGTACATAAAACTAACTTTAAATTTATTTGCCTAAAATTAACCTCTGATCAACATATTTTTAGTTTGCACGTGTTGCGGCTGCCTACTAAGCCAAGGATGTGGTGACAGCAAACCCGCATTGTTGCTAAATAAAAATAATTTATATGTACATGAATTTCATCAAGTGTGAAGAAAACAATATGTAAATGTTTAATTAACCATATAAATGAGACGCTAACTCTAAACTCTATCTTCAAAATACCGAGAACAAAAAATTATGGAAAGCCGATGGGAAATTCAATTCGGTTGCATATGCTCCCATCACTAAAAAAATATTTTAATTTTAAATGGTCAAAAAGTTCCCAAACAAATTGAGTGTATATATCTCCACAATCTTTGCACACCGTATATTTAGCGCCAAATTTTAGGTTGTTTGTACAGGCCACACGGCAAGTTGATTTTTTGTGAAACGGATTTGTGCGCATATAGCAAGTGAAGATGGGCGTGCAGGTTTTTTTTTTAATTTTACAAAATAAATAAATTTTATGATATTTTAAAATACATCAAATTAGAACCACAAAATCTGTTAAGTAGAACATGGCAAACAAGAAACTTTAATGGACCCAACAGTTTAGTATCCCATGTGACGTCAAACACGAACTTCGATGGAGGCATGGAATCAAACGACCAATCTATCTTCAAAATGCCCAGAAAAAAAAAAGCCAATCGGAAATTTATTTTGTCTTCCATGGTGCATATGCCCCCTTCACTAAAAAACACATTTTCAATGGTTAAAAAAGAATTGATTGTGTAAATCATTACAATCTTAGTATCGTTCGGTAAGTATATTTATATAATACCAACGTGAAGCTACACATCACGATCTAAGGATAATTTCCTAACTATGGTGTCAGTTAGCATCTCGAGTGTCGACAATGCACCCCCACTACTGTCTTAGTGGTACCGTGCCATATTCGATATCTATTCTTATTTTCTAATATGTATTTTATGGGTAATTATACTCATATAATTTTTAAGGTTGGCATTGAGAACGACATGAAATGGTTTTAGTATTAAGTTCACTAATGACTCAAGTTAAGCATGTGCAATGTTTACCTTTGTGACGCCAATGAAGAGCTCAGACCAACGCCCCAAAAATTATCGATATATCTTTAAAATATCTGATATAGTGTGCTATGCTATATGTGTCCTGAGCTATATGGTCTTTTAATAATATCCAATGTATTTTCCTAAGTATTTTTATTTAACACTATTTGATCATATGTCAAGTGCACAGAAAATAAGTACACAATAAGGTAGGATACTTAACTATTTTGGTCAACCAGAATTTCAACATAAGAGTAGTAACCTATTAGTATAGTTGGTGCCAACCGAAAAGAGAGATCAAGCATAGGATGTATATATATATATAGGTGAAATAACCAGGGCACCAAGGTGCCGCCATTACGGAAAACAATTATATTTATGTAGAAATACCGATACCAATATGTGGGGATGTAATGAGAATAAGCCTCTAACAATTCTTATCACACTAAATTTGAAAGGATAACTATTTATGGGACTAAAATTTGGATAATTATCTTTGCTCATAGGTTCATATGTTGTTTCCATAAATGTCATCAAAAACACTTTTTTTGCCTATTTTGCTTTTAATACTTAAATATTTGAGTTTATGTTTCCTAGCAGTCATACACAGTTAACTTTTATTACTATGTGTTTGTAATGTAAATAAAAAGCTGATCTGAAGTACTGGGTAATATGACGATGATACCGAGGAACATTAATAACCGGTTGGAAAAATCTGGTGGCACAATGGGATTATAATGATTATTGGTGAGAGGACATGCTTCAAATTGATGATTGACTGAAATTTTGAAGTGCCATCCACGTCTTTTTGAACTTCAGTAACTCAGATACCGGCCATCCAAATGCATGTAGTCTTTGTTACATGAGACTAAAATTATATCAAATTACATTACATGTGTTTCAAAATAAACAATATTTTATAATATGTGGCATGGTATATTTCAAATTTAGTAACACACCACAAATTAAAATGATGCAAAATAGACTTCATGTTTCAACATTATATTTAGGGTAAAATATAGAATGCGAAATTTAGATTTCCATGTTTCTAGGATAATTAAAACACTAAAATTATTTCATTGACATATTCAACATAATAAAGGAGATTCCTCGCACTTGTGAGGGCCATCTTGCTAGTGCATATAAAGACAAAGGTCCTCCTTGGCGTGGATTCTCATTGTGTATCTATACAAAATGAATAGCTGACATGAAATTTTCGCATATCAAAACTAATTCATCGACATGAGCCTCAAACAGCATGGACCATCGGGGTAGAAGGGAGTTTTCTTCGTACCCATGTTACCTGCAAGGAAGTACTTGCTACAAATATGTCTTTGTAACGCTTATCTGTCCACTTTGTTTGGCCAGCCTATTGTGCTGATTTCTCCACTTCGTTTGGCCTGCCTACTGTGATGATTTCTGGATGATCAATTTGCCCACCTCATCTACTATATATATACTAAAAGCACAATACGGAGATCTAAAATAAAGACACCATATTAATCCACATCATCAGAATTATTTTAGCTATTAGATCTAAAATTTACGGTTAAGATTAAGTGAGAGATTGCGTAACATTATTATCAAAATCTAAGTTTAACATCCTTTTACGTGTCAACAAAGAAAAAGGCCCGGTCGTGTGTAGCCCAGCCGGCCAAGACGTTCCCAGGTGTATTTCTTGCAACTCCCAACACGTTTTGGGAAAGAAAAAAAACCTGAAACCAAAAAAAAGTGTACCATGTGTTTCTACAACTCCCAATACGTTCTTCTCAAAAAAAAAAATCCTAATATGTTCTGTGAGAAAAAATCCCAACGCTAACTAGGCAATCAATCGTTGAAAACTATTAGAAAACGCCCATTTGAGTCTGCCCAACTTGAAGTTACAAAAAAATAATATACACACTAGCGCTAGAAAAATAGTCTTGATGTTACACAAGCAAAAAAAAAAAGAAATAATCATGGAGGTCTATCTAGCATTGATTGTTCAAAACTCTATAATTTTGATGTATCATATATAATTAAAATAAAAAACTTAACACTTTGATAAACTAGCATACGTAAAATATTGTTATATTGTCTCCATATGCTTAGGGATCGTAATCTAGGCGAGGCGCAAGAACGTGTCTATGAAAACTGAATATGAAGTATATGAAATGTCGGTTTTGAAAAATGCCCTTGTCAAGTCATCAAAACTTGATGTTAAGAGAGAAAAAATCTAGAAGTAACATTCTTGGGTAAATCCTGGTCCATCCACGCAGTGAAAATTCTGGCCATCCGTTTCAGTGACGTGGCCGCGCGCGGACCGTTCGTTTTCCCGATCGTCCAATCCTGGCCGTCCGATCAATTTCTGGCACTGCTCACGTGGTCCGAACCGTTGGTTCCTTTAGCCCTCCATCGCCCTACGTGATATACCCGCGCAGTCACTGATTTGTGGGCCTGCTTTTCGCGGGACCCCGAGGTCAGCGACTGAGTGTACGTGGTTGTCTGTGGGCATAGAACCGAACAGTAACGCGCGGTGGCTGCTCCGGTGGTTTCGCGTGCCCGCCAGGGGTAAAACCGTCTTTTCGCATCTCATTTTCTTCCTCACGACTGTGGAGAGGATGGCAGTGGCGGCTCGCCATGCGTCGTCGAGTACGGGGCAGGAGGGTCATGGCCGAGCCCATGTCCTGGCTATGGAGAGAGGGGAGAGCCTAGCCGCCATCCACTCCTGCGCCTTCTCCTCTCTCTTCGTCAAACCCTAGCCACCGCTGCTGCTGGATCTTTTCGTCCCCATCCTCTCCCCATCGGGCATCCAGATCCCGGCCGATTCCAGCCGCGTCCTCCGCATCCAGCTACGTCTGCCTCGTTGGAGCCAGGCGTTGGAGTTCCTAGAGACGGGCGTTTGCGGCGTCACTCCGGATTTTCTAGGTTTCCCGTGGCGGCGTCACGAGATGGGGGCCGAGGTGGAGGCTAGCGAGGGAGGAGCGACCACGATGGCCTCCTCGTTAGCAGGAAGCAAACCTAAGCGGCGGATGGATCCAGATCTTGTAGGTACGGTTCAGCCTCCTCGTGTTCCTCGAGCTCGACCTGGAGCGCGGCAGCCAATCTCGCAGGTTGGCGGTGGTGTTGTCTACTGGGAGGGAGGGCGCGGTGGCTTCAATTTCCTCGACCCCGAGCACAGCGACATCTGCAGTAACAACACAGCTTCAGGTGAAGGACGAGGGCGACTACCGGTAAACAAAAGCGCAGACCGCGCCACCACCGCTGCTGCGCGACGCCGGTCGACCCACAACGCCAACCCGCAGGTATGCCCTCCTCCATCCCTGTCTCCGCTCTCTCTCTTTCTCTCCCTCCCTCTCCCGTCTCACTATCTCTCTCTTTCTCTTTGTCAGCAGCCAGCAAATCCAAAACTTGAGGCACATGTGGCGTACAAGAGGAGATGCAGATGCGACCAGGGAAATCCTCGTGGAGCGTCCAGGAGGGCAAGAGTGATTTGAGCTGTGGATCCCCTCACACATAAGTGAGTATTAAATCCCTTCTCACTCCTGAATTGGCGTTCAATTATCTTCACTAAATTACTTGATTGTTAGATCTGGCATGTTATTTTGTGATTTTTCTTCTTTACCAGGATGTGATTCCTTCTTTTCTAAGATGAAGTGGCTGCGCTGCCTGCAGGTTTGCTCCTATGCGTGTAGTAATAATCACTATAGATTTCATTTGTGGAACCTAGCTTTACATATGCATGGTTAACGACATCACATTTCCTCCTGAACCTTTATGTGGTTTCAAGCTTTCAACAATGGAGTTGGTTGTAGATCTTGAATAAATGGTGCATGAGAAACTCCAGACCCTGCACACTGTAAGCTGCTCCTGCCTGCCTTTATACAAGTTATTATTGTAAAAGAAATTTGTATGCACTTTTTTTCTACATATCTGAGTTATATTCGAATCTGAGAAGTAGGTTGACCATAACTACACCAAATTTGACCAAACTCATTGGTTAGTCGCTTAATTAGCTGGTTTTCTGGTTATTTTGCATGATGAATGTTTCTGTCAACTAGGCAAAGTAGCTTGACAACATAAGGCATATACTCAACACTCGAGAAGGTTATTTTTTATGTTGTGCATTCATATATGAAAATGGCTTTGAATTTGCCATCTAAAAATCTTGAGAAGGATTGTGGCAGCTTATTGGTAGCTGTACTACATAATTTTCATCTTTAATATTTATATATTATGGTTCTCTTCCATATAATTTATCATTATTTTCCTTCATGCACTAAATGCATAGACCACATAAAGTGATCCCATGTTAGGTGAAGCATTTAAATAATTATTCGGCCATGCTGATTTCTGCGTGAGCTTAATGGTTTCATTGCCAGCATATTCCAATATGCAAATACAACTCTTAAGAACTGTGGCAGCAAACCCACCTATTTTGATGAGTATTTATGTTGCCCGATTCAAAGTGAAATTTCTTGTATATCTTAAATGAGTTTATATAATGTGATACTATCTATATTTTTTCCATGGATTTGACAGATAATTTTCAATTATAAGTTGCCTCATATGATTCAAATTTGTGGTTCTGCTCAAGATATATGTGCTGACATTTTTTTGTCTACTTGGCTGCTATGCAGATGTTGAGCTGTGATTGGGATGTTTTGGGTGGCAGGAGATTCTTACGCGGGTGTTGACAACGACCAAAATTTGGTGAACAAGGATTCGGTGGTTGTTTCCCGTGTAATGCAGGTGTGCTCCCATCCTCCCTATCTCCCGTAGTATTTCATTTTTGGGAAACTGCACGCCAATTTACTTGATTGGCATAACGTGCCAGTGACATGGTGCTGGAAGGAGTACATGAGCGTTGTGACTTCTAAAGGTTTATATTTCTTGCACTGAAGAATTTCACAAGATGAATTTTGAAATAGAACTATCTGTCAGATGCTTACAATTCAACATTGTATTGGATTTTTGCTCTTGCTTTGAACTTTTTTCATGCACAGCAAGCCACCTTTGATTTGCTATTGTGCTAGGCACATAACTGACTGGCTTCGCCTTCTCACGAACCACCCCGAGGCTTCAAATATACATGCATCATTAATAATCCTTTATTAGTCTTTCCTACAAATAGCTATGACAACGAGAGATCTTTACACGGTATAATTAACGGTTAAGGAAAAAAGGCGGTTCAAGCAAAAAATGCAAATATGTAATAAAATTGGGTTGCTCATGTTACACTGGTGACCTTTTGGAAATTCATGATTATTTCCTTTGTTTTACATCATAGCAAACCAATTTTGAAATTTTTGGTGTGGTACTGATGAGTATGTGGGTTGCTGCAGTGCTGAGACAGAGGTGATTGGATGGTGTCTGGTCCTGACTGTAACTGATCAGGTGGTTGTTCGCTGCGAGGCTGCGACATCTCGCTTTGGCTCGTGAAGGTATGGTGCCGCCTTCCGCTTTAATTTTTTGAGTGTGTTCTATGTATAAAATGATTTGATTATTTTACTTTAAATAGAAATATAAACATAGAGCTTGGTTGTTGAAAATCTATTAAAAAAATATAAGGTATGGTATCTTGCAAGCAAATTTTGATTGTTAGTTATATTTTGGCAAGCATACCTAAGTTTGGTGTCTAAAGAAATAGTGGATTGTTTTAAATTTTATATACCTACAAGCTGTGATATGTACATTTTAATGTTTTGTAATTTCTGAATAACACCCTGTTTTGCATTTTAGTTTATTTGCAGGGAATGAATACTTTTGTCATCTTTGTTACTTTATTAATTGCGGAGAATGTTAAAACATATAGAAGAGTGGTACTGGTAATCATGGGTTGTCATGGTTTAAATTTGCTCAAGTACTTCTCCGATGATGAGAATATTAAGTGGGTTGCCTTTACCAAAAATAAAGTTGTGCCACTTTTGGAAATTTTGATGTTAGTTTAGCGCAGCTTGGGAAGCCCTCCTCCAATGTGTCCCCCACATCGCCACTGGTGACCTTGTCAGCGCACACCGGCCCGCTTGCTTTGCAGGTGACACTAGTAGAAAACAGGGCTAATATCCTGGGGCATTAGTCCCGGTTGCTCTCTGAACCGGGACTGATGCCCAGGGCCCCACCGCTTTTTCGGCCGCTGGAACGGAGATTTCATCAGTCCCGGTTGGTTTTGAACCTCTAGTCCCGGTTCGTATTACGAACCGGGACTAAATGCTCTGGGTCGCAATCCGGCCGTTGCCAAGATCATTTACGAACCGGGACTAAATGCTCTGGGTCGCAATCCGGCCGTTGCCAAGATCATTAGTCCCGGCTGGTAACACCAACCGGGACTAAAGATTAATCCTTTAGTCCCGGTTGGTATTACTAACCGGGACTAACGACTTCCCTGTATAAAGCAGCTCCTTCTTCCTCCAGAAGCCAGCCACTCCCCCTCTGATACGTCCAATTTGCATCACTATTTTGTATCATAATTTACTGTTATTCATTGATATATTTCATATTTAGACATGATACTTATGTTATTTCCTTTGCTTTCACATGTTTGATGATCATCGGAGGAGCTGCTGCCGGAGTCAGGAATCTGCTGGAAAAAGGATCATCAGGAGATCATATTTTGAAGATCAGGAAAATTCCAGAAAAATACCCAGAAATTATAATTTCCCAGAAGACTTATGGAGCCAGAAGGAGGAGTCGAGAGGGGCTAGGGCTGGCCCACACGCTAGGGCGGCGCGGCCAGACCCCTGGCCGCGCCAGCCCTGTGTGAGGGGGCCCTGGCCCACCTCTGGTCTCTTCCCTTCGCGTACATGATCGTCCCCGAAAACCTAAGTGAGGGGGGGGGGGGTTCAGAGTTAGACACAGCCGCCTCTGCGGGGCGGAGAACACCAGAGAGAGAAAGCTCTCCGGCAGGGAGAAATCTGCCGGGGAAATTCCTTCCCGGAGAGGGGAGATCGTCGCCATCGTCATCACCATCGCACTGGACTTCATCGGGATCATCATCATCATCATCTACATCACCAGCACCTTCATATCCACCATCACCTCGCCATCCCGCTGTAACATCTTGAGTTGGATCTTGTTATATTCATAGGGGAGACTTTCCCGGTGTTGATTACTCTTGTAGTTGATGCTATTGAGTGGAACCATTGAATTAAGGTTTATGTCCAGATTGTTATTTACCATTATTTCACCTCTGATCATGATCCATATGATGTCTTGTGAGTAGTTCGTTTAGTTCTTGAGGACATGGGAGAAGTCAAGATGTTAGTAGTGAATTATTGTTGAGAAATATTTAATGGTTTGATATTGTTGTGGTGCTATTTCACTAGTGGTGTCATGTGAACGTCGACTACATGATACTTCACCATTTATGGGCCTAGTGAGATGCATTGTGTATTTGGTCACCGACTGTGGGGTTGCTGGAGTGACAGAAACCTAAACCTCCGTTGGGAAACCATTGCACCAGGGAGCGTAGGATCCTAGATCTTAAGGCTGTGGTTAGATTTATCTTAATTACTTTCTTGTATTTGCGGATGCTTGCAAGGGGTATAATCACAAGTGTGTATTTATCCTAGTAAGGGTAGTGCGCTAGCACAGGTTCACCCCCATAACACTTACCAAATCAATAAATACTATTGGCTCTATGAAGCGAAAGCTCTTGACAGAAACCTCCCGTGTGTCCTCGAGAACGCTTGGTTATTATAAGAACACAACCGGCTTGTCCTTTGCTGAATAAAGGATTGGGCCACTTGCTGCAATTGTTACTACCGTCTTCTATTTACTCGCACTTTATTTACTCGTATTACCAAATACTCCTGAAAACCTGTTTGCTAGTATTTACAGTGATTCCTTGATCAAAACTGCTCGTCAACACCTTCTGCTCCTCGTTGGGTTCGACACTCTTATTTATTGAAAGTACTACGATACACCCCCTATACTTGTGGGTCATCAAGACTATTTTCTGGCGCCGTTGCCGGGGAGTGTAGCGCTATTGAAGAGTGGAATTAGTAAAGGTAACCGTCACTGTGAGTATTGTTTTATTTTGTCTTTTATTTTTGTTCTGCTATGGAGAACTCTCCATTTGGTTTCCTATTTGGAAACACATCTACTACTGCTGCTGCTGCACATGCGGAGGAACCACCACCGCCGCTGCCTGCTGAAATTGATCCTTTTAAAATACCTATGAAAATTGTTGGGCGTATTATGGATAACTGCTATTCAGGAGATGGAACTGTCCATCCGGGTGATCACTTATTATTTATACATGAATTATGCGAGTTGTTCAGGTGTGCAGGTATTTCACCAAGCCAGGTCAAGAAGAAATTATTCTCTATATCATTGAAAGGCAGAGCTGAAGAGTGGTATCGACTACTCCAAGATGGTCCATCTATGGCATGGGAGGATATTGTGCCTCTGTTTTATTCCAAGTTTTATCCTCCAAGTGAAATTCATAAAGACCGTAACAAGATATATAATTTTTGGCCTCATGATGGAGAGAGTATTGCCCAAGCGTGGGGGAGATTGAAGTTACTGATGCTCAAATGTCCCATTCATGAGCTCCCCAATAATATTGTTATTGATAATTTTTATGCGCGGCTTACCCTTCCTGATAAGGATTATTTGGATGCTTCTTGTTTTGGATCATTCACTCATATGAAAGAAGATGCCAAGTGGAAACTTCTTGACCGTATAAAAGAGAATGCTGAAGGTTGGGAAAACGACAAAGGTAGGAAGTCAGGTATAAACTATGATTATGAATGCATTAAATCTTTTATGGGAACTGATGACTTTCATAGTGTTAGCGCTGCTTATGGTCTTGATTCCCAAATATTTGCTAATTGTCTTAAGGCTTTTGCCTCTTATATTGATGTTCCAAAGAAAGATTGGAACAAATATCATGCGCCTTATAAAGATTCTATTAGTCATATTCCTGCTGCAGCTACTGAAGTTTGTACTGTTGATAGCATTGTGCCTGAACCTTATTTTGAGAAGACACCTTTCCCTGCTAAGGTAAAAAAGTATTCTACTTTGGTAAGTGTGTCCAGTAAAAGTACTAAGAAAGCTGTAGAGCCTGATGAGCAAATTACTATTAAGTCTCCTGTTGCTATATTGAAAGATCTTGTTACTAAAGATGTGGGAGATGAATATATTCTTTTTTGTGAAGATGCTTCTAACATTCTCTCGCATCCTAAAAAGCACAGGAAAGCAAGTGTTCCTGTTATTTCTATCAGGATTGGAGATCATTGCTATTATGGTTTATGTGATATTGGTGCTAGTGCAAGTGCTATTCCCTTAGAGCTTTATAAAGAAATTATGCACGAGATTGGCGCTTGTGAACTTGAAGATATTGATGTGGTTGTTCAGCTTGCTAACCGAGAGACTGTTTGGCCTCTTGGTATTGTTCGAGATGTGGAAGTTCTATGTGGTAAGACTAAATACCCTACTGATTTTCTAGTACTTGGTAAGGAGGCTAGTACAACTTGCCCTATTATTTTTGGTAGACCGTTTTTGAATACTTGTGGCGCAGTGATAGATTGTAAGAAGGAGAATTTTTTTACTAAGTTTAATGGAGAGTCTTATGAGTTTAATTTTTCCAAGTTTGCTAAGACTTCTTATGAAAATGACACGCCTAATGAAAATTTTCGAGTTGAGCAGCTTGCTTCTATTGCTCTTGCCCCTAATAATGCCTTGCAGCAATTCATGGAAGATCACGAAAGTGATGTTTTTAGCAAGGAAAGAGAAGAGATTGACGATATTCTTCTTCGTCAACCACCATTACTCAAGCATAATCTACATGTGGAGGATCTTGGTACCACTTTGCCGCCTAGAGAAGATCCTGTGTTTGAATTAAAACCTTTGCCTGATGACCTCAAATATGCTTATATTGATGATAAGAAAATATATCCTGTTATTATTAGTTCTAAACTTTCAGGAAAGGAAGAAGAAAGATTATTGGAGATATTGAGGAAACACCGAGGAGCTATGGGATATACTCTTGATGATTTAAAATGGATTTCTCCTACTTTATGTCAGCATGCCATTAATATGGAGAAAGGCGCGAAGCCAGTTGTAGAGCATCAACGCCGCTTAATTCCCAAGATGAAGGATGTGGTAAGGAATGAGGTATTAAAACTCCTTGATGCTGGTATTATTTATCCTATTGCTGATAGTAGATGGGTTAGTCCTGTTCATTATGTTCCTAAGAAAGGAGGTATGACTGTTGTACCTAATGAGAATAACGAGCTTATTCCTCAAAGGGTAGTTGTAGGTTATAGAATGTGCATTGATTATAGGAAGGTAAACAAAGTTACTAAGAAAGATCATTACCCTTTACCGTTTATAGATCAAATGCTAGAAAGGTTGTCTAAGAAGACTCATTTTTGTTTCCTTGATGGTTATTCTGGTTTTTCTCAAATTGCTGTTAAGAAGGATGATCAAGAGAAAACCACTTTTACTTGTCCTTATGGAACTTATGCTTATAGACGTATGCCTTTTGGTTTATGCAATGCTCCTGCTACTTTTCAAAGATGCATGTCTGCTATTTTTCATGGCTTTTGTGAAGAAATTGTGGAGGTCTTCATGGACGATTTTTCCGTCTATGGAACTTCCTTTGATAATTGTTTGCACAACCTTGATAAAGTTTTGCAGAGGTGCGAAGAAACTAACCTTGTTCTTAATTGGGAGAAATGCCACTTTATGGTAAATGAAGGAATTGTCCTTGGACATAAAATCTCTGAAAGAGGTATTGAAGTTGACAGAGCAAAAGTGGAGGCAATTGAGAAAATGCCATGTCCAAGAGATGTTAAAGGTATTCGTAGTGTTCTTGGTCATGCTGGTTTCTATAGGAGGTTTATTAAAGATTTCTCTAAGATTTCAAAGCCCCTTACCAATCTTCTTCAAAAGGATGTACCATTCGTCTTTGATGATGATTGTAAGGAAGCTTTTGAAACTCTTAAGAAGGCTTTAACTACTGCTCCTATTGTTCAACCACCTGATTGGAATTTACCTTTTGAAATTATGTGTGATGCTAGTGATTTTGCTGTTGGTGCTGTTCTTGGACAGCGCATAGATAATAAGTTGAATGTTATTCATTATGCTAGTAAGACTCTTGATGCTGCTCAGAAGAATTATGCTACTACTGAGAAAGAGTTTCTTGCTGTTGTTTTTGCATGTGATAAGTTTAGATCTTATATTGTTGATTCTAAAGTTACTATTCATACTGATCACGCTGCTATTAGATATCTTATGACTAAGAAGGATGCTAAGCCTAGGCTTATTAGATGGGTGTTGCTTTTACAAGAGTTTGATTTGCATATTGTAGATAGGAAAGGTGCTGAAAATCCTGTGGCTGACAACTTGTCTAGATTGGAAAACATTTCTTTTGATCCTATTCCTGTTAATGATAGTTTTCCAAATGAACAGTTGGCTGCAATTAATGCAGCTTCACGGGACCTTCCTTGGTATGCTGATTATGCTAACTTTATTGTTTCCAAGTATTTGCCTCCGACCTTTACAGCTCAGCAAAGAAGAAAATTCTTCTATGATTTGAGGCATTATTTTTGGGATGACCCACATTTATATAAAGAAGGAGTTGATGGTATTATGAGAAGATGCGTACCGGAATATGAGCAACAAGAGATATTAAGAAAATGCCATAGCAGTGCTTATAGAGGGCATCATGCTGGAGATAGAACCGCACAGAAGGTTTTACAATCAGGTTTTTATTGGCCAACCCTCTTTAAGGATGCCAGAAGGTACGTTTTATCTTGCGATGAATGTCAAAGAGTTGGAAATATTTCTAGACGCAATGAAATGCCTATGAATTACACTCTTGTTATTGAACCATTTGATTGTTGGGGATTTGACTTTATGGGTCCTTTTCCTCCTTCAAGAGGCTATACTCATATACTTGTTGCTGTAGATTATGTTACTAAATGGGTAGAAGCCATACCTACAAAGAGTGCCGATGGTGAGACTTCGTTAAAAATGCTTAAGGATGTTATTTTTCCTAGGTTCGGAGTGCCTAGATATCTTATGACTGACGGAGGCTCTCATTTTATTCACGGTAGTTTTAGAAAAACTCTTGCTAAGTATGATGTCAATCATAGAATTGCTTCTGCTTATCATCCCCAAACTAGTGGGCAGGTAGAGCTTTCAAATAGAGAGATCAAGTCTATCTTGCAGAAGACTGTTAGTAGATCTAGGAAAAACTGGGCTAGTAAGTTAAATGACGCTTTATGGGCTTATAGAACTGCTTATAAGAACCCCATGGGTATGTCTCCTTATAAGATGGTTTACGGAAAAGCGTGTCACTTGCCCTTAGAATTAGAACACAAAGCTTTTTGGGCAGTGAGAGAGCTTAATAGAGATTTTAAACTAGCCGGTAAGAAGAGGTTGTTAGATTTGAGTTCTCTAGATGAGTGGAGAAACGAAGCGTATGAGAATGCCAGACTTTTCAAAGAGAAAGTCAAGCAATGGCATGATAAGAGAATTCTTAAGAGAGAGTTCTATGTTGGTGAGAAAGTCCTATTGTATAGGTCTCGTCTCAGATTTTTTGCAGGTAAATTACTTTCTAAATGGGAAGGACCATTTGTTATTGTGGAAGTGTACCGCTCAGGTGCTATCAAGATTGCTTCATTGAAAGATGAATCTACACAAGTGGTGAATGGGCAAAGACTCAAACATTATATTTCTGGAGATTCTTATAATGAAGATGTTGATGTTATTGAAACAATTTCTCCGGAAGATTACATCCAAGACAAACTGCAGGAACCTGCAGAGTTCGTTTTCGAATAGGTAACAGTTCTAGTCAGAAAAGTTTCGCGAAAAGTTCTTATTTTAATATTTTTGCTGTTTTTAATAAATATGAAAAATCACGAGACGAAAACGGGGAGGAAAAGGAGTCCGTGTGGGTCTCACACACGGGTGGCGCGGGCCCACCCCTGGCCGCACCACCCCCATGTGAGAACGCCTCGGAACTCTTTTCCGTCCCGGTTTCCTCCTGTGACTTTGTTTCGATGTATAATTTTCGCCTATTTAACCTCCCGGAGTTCCCGAGGTCTGTATATCGTTTTCTCGTCGTGTTTTGTTTCGAGCTGTTTCTGTCAGGAGTTGATCTTAAGCTTTGGGAAGTCATGGCCTCTTCAAGCGGGGACAAGGGGAAGACACCTCCAGAGGATGATCACCAAATTCCCAAGTTGAAGGAGGGACAGATTACCGCTGGATCAAGGACAAGAGAGCCTACTTTCGTAGGATCGACTAACACTGGACGCGCTTTTTCTCATAATTTGCAGGGACCAATGCCACCAGTTCTTGATCTCAGTTCCTACCCTGCATCAGTGGAGGCCCTTCGGGTCACCAATGAGATGTGCGATAGATATCGAGCTTTTAGGATGGAGGTGGAGATACTTCGAGAGGAGAATAATAGGCTTCGTAGGATGCTGGAGGATTTTCTCACCCCAATCATGATTGCGCCGCCACCGCCAAAGGAGTAATTCGTCATCGGAATAGGCATCCCCTTGGCTTGTTCCAAGCTTGGGGGAGTGCCGCGGTATCACATCATTACTTTCTGTTCATTTACTTTTCAAGTAGAGTCTTATCATGAATAGAGAAGTTATCATATAGAATAGTTTGAAGTTGGAAGTATCCTCCTTAGTTAGTTATCTTTGTATCCCTTGGTGTGGGTTGCGGTAATGAAATATTAATGAGAAGTTTTATCGTTTACTTTTCGCACACTTTATGTTAGTCTGCAATCTCTCTTATGTGACTAGTCTTGTTGATTGGTATTGGTATCACATTGGGAGCATGAGTAGATTCAGTTGGTTTTGGCAAACCTAGCTTGGTCAGTAGCAACTTTACCTTGAAGTTTGAGTAGAAAAGAATAAAGAAGTGCTTGTAGTACATCACTTCAGTTTTCCTTATGTTTGGCTTATAAGCATTGTTATTCTTAAAGTTAAAATCGTTGTACTTTCAGGGGAGTTTGCATGATTGTTCTTATTATATGTATGTTTGTTTGTTTCATGCAACTCTTATGCTTGCTACCCAACCTTGCTAGCCAAAAACCTGTACTGAGAGGAAATACTTCTCGTGCATCCAAGTCCCAAAAGCCAAGTCACTTCCAAAGAGTCCACTATAAATTCCTATGCATGGTATTTTAAGCCATTCCAAGTAAATTTTCATGTGCTACCTTTCAAAAACTTTCAAACACTTCTCATTTTGTGCCACTGTTTTTAGCTCATGAGGACGTAGTGGATGGGTTTGTTATCTTCCATACTAAATTAAGTACCCTTCGACTAGGCAGCTTCATCTGCTCGTCAATAATTTGGCAAGGGAGCTGGTCAGACCATTATAATCTTAATTCTTAAAGAAAGAAAAAGGCACTCCTCCAATGGATTGTGAAAGTTGGTCGGCACCCGATGGAATCGGTTAGCCATGGTTTGAGAAAGGAAAAGGTGGGGAGGAGTGCCAAGCTATAAAAGAGCACTAAAGTGCCAATTAATCAAACATCTCGGAACCGCTCTCACTTGTTTAGTATGGAAGATATCAAGAACTCCGTTGCTAGTCGTTGACAAAAGCAACCACCTCTCAAAACAATTTTTCACCTCTGTTTTACAAATGAAAAGCTCTAGCACATGTTTAATCCCTGCTTCCCTCTGCGAAGGGCCTATCTTTTACTTTTATGTTGAGTCAAGCTATTTCCCTCTATCTCAAGCAAGCATTTGAGTTATTATGTTTCACTCATCCATATGTTGATCCGTTTAATCATGTTTATTATCTTCCTTGATTTTGTATAATGCTTTTGTCTGAAGGAATACATCTTTGAAAGCTTTCTTTGAATGCAAAAGTTTACTTTGTTGAGCATATAGTCTCTACTATATTAGCTCTGTTTTAAAAGGCTCCGTTTAAAAGAGAGAATAGTTTGTTCTCCATTCTTTGACCAAGAACTAAGGTTTGCCATTGCCAATTATAATTTACCTTGTGCATCTTTACATGTGATTCCCTTTTACCTATTGCAAGCTTACATCTTATAGAGGGAAGTTGCTGTCTATTATAATTTGTGCCTTAGTGAATGTGATGCTTCTTGTTCGTATTTCGATTATCGACACTTCACTCCATAAACCTGTGGTCATGTTTACCGAGTTTAGTTTTCGCTTGGGGACAAGCGAGGTCTAAGCTTGGGGGGGTTGATACGTCCAATTTGCATCACTATTTTGTATCATAATTTACTGTTATTCATTGATATATTTCATATTTAGACATGATACTTATGTTATTTCATTTGCTTTCACATGTTTGATGATCATCGGAGGAGCTGCTGCCGGAGTCAGGAATCTGCTGGAAAAAGGATCATCAGGAGATCATATTTTGAAGATCAGGAAAATTCCAGAAAAATACCCAGAAATTATAATTTCCCAGAAGACTTACGGAGCCAGAAGGAGGAGTCGAGAGGGGCTAGGGCTGGCCCACACGCTAGGGCGGCGCGGCCAGACCCCTGGCCGCGCCAGCCCTGTGTGAGGGGGCCCTGGCCCACCTCTGGTCTCTTCCCTTCGCGTACATGATCGTCCCCGAAAACCTAAGTGAGGTGGGGGGGGGTTCAGAGTTAGACACAGCCGCCTCTGCGGGGCGGAGAACACCAGAGAGAGAAAGCTCTCCGGCAGGGAGAAATCTGCCGGGGAAATTCCTTCCCGGAGAGGGGAGATCGTCGCCATCGTCATCACCATCGCACTGGACTTCATCGGGATCATCATCATCATCATCTACATCACCAGCACCTTCATCTCCACCATCACCTCGCCATCCCGCTGTAACATCTTGAGTTGGATCTTGTTATATTCATAGGGGAGACTTTCCCGGTGTTGATTACTCTTGTAGTTGATGCTATTGAGTGGAACCATTGAATTAAGGTTTATGTCCAGATTGTTATTTACCATTATTTCACCTCTGATCATGATCCATATGATGTCTTGTGAGTAGTTCGTTTAGTTCTTGAGGACATGGGAGAAGTCAAGATGTTAGTAGTGAATTATTGTTGAGAAATATTTAATGGTTTGATATTGTTGTGGTGCTATTTCACTAGTGGTGTCATGTGAACGTCGACTACATGATACTTCACCATTTATGGGCCTAGTGAGATGCATTGTGTATTTGGTCACCGACTGTGGGGTTGCTGGAGTGACAGAAACCTAAACCTCCGTTGGGAAACCATTGCACCAGGGAGCGTAGGATCCTAGATCTTAAGGCTGTGGTTAGATTTATCTTAATTACTTTCTTGTATTTGCGGATGCTTGCAAGGGGTATAATCACAAGTGTGTATTTATCCTAGTAAGGGTAGTGCGCTAGCACAGGTTCACCCCCATAACACTTACCAAATCAATAAATACTATTGGCTCTATGAAGCGAAAGCTCTTGACAGAAACCTCCCGTGTGTCCTCGAGAACGCTTGGTTATTATAAGAACACAACCGGCTTGTCCTTTGCTGAATAAAGGATTGGGCCACTTGCTGCAATTGTTACTACCGTCTTCTATTTACTCGCACTTTATTTACTCGTATTACCAAATACTCCTGAAAACCTGTTTGCTAGTATTTACAGTGATTCCTTGATCAAAACTGCTCGTCAACACCTTCTGCTCCTCGTTGGGTTCGACACTCTTATTTATCGAAAGTACTACGATACACCCCCTATACTTGTGGGTCATCACCCTCTCCACTCTCAAGTGTTCTTCATGCAACTCGAGTTCATCCTCTTTGACCACCATTTTTTGTCACAAATTGTTATCCCCACTTCAATCTAAGTGGACTAAAAGGTGAGGAATTTTGTGCTTTTGTCTTTCATTGGTAATTTAGCTCATTTATTGCTCTAGAAGTAGAGAGATTTGTGATTTTTTTATGGGAGCAATTATTAGATGTTTATTTGATTATTAGAAATGCTATATAGATTTTATTTATGTTAGATTTTATTAGAAATAGAAATGCTATTAGAAATAGAAATGTTAGAATTAAAAATAAAAATAGAAGTAGACATAGCTAACATAGAAATAGAAATAGAGATAGAGATAGAAAAATAGAAATACCGATAGAAATAGAGATAGAAATACCGATAGAGGTAAAAATAGAAATGCTATATAGATTTTATTCATGTTAGATTTTATTAGAAATAGAAATGCTATTAGAAATAGAAATGTTAGAATTAAAAATAAAAATAGAAGTAGACATAGCTAACATAGAAATAGAAATAGAGATAGAGATAGAAAAATAGAAATACCGATAGAAATAGAGATAGAAATACCGATAGAGGTAAAAATAGAAATGCTATATAGATTTTATTCATGTTAGATTTTATTAGAAATAGAAATGCTATTAGAAATAGAAATGTTAGAATTAAAAATAAAAATAGAAGTAGACATAGCTAACATAGAAATAGAAATAGAGATAGAGATAGAAAAATAGAAATACCGATAGAAATAGAGATAGAAATACCGATAGAGGTAAAAATAGAAATGCTATATAGATTTTATTTATGTTAGATTTTATTAGAAATACAAATGCTATTAGAAATAGAAATGTTAGAATTAAAAATAAAAATAGAAGTAGACATAGAAATTAGAGATAGAAATAGAAATAGAAATGCTAAAGTTTTGTTAACTTATTCTTACTTATCAAACTAAAATTAGAGATAGAAATAGAAATTGTATATTTGATTTGCGTTTGATATGTACTTATATAATGCAGATGAGCCGAGCATGGATGTACGCCGATCGACGCTCTGGAGATTTCATTAAAGGCGTGCATTCTTTTCTCAAGGTGGCTGAGGCAACCAAGCGGAATGGTTTTATGTGTTGTCCATGCGGTGGTTGTCGAAATGAGAAGGATTACCCCTCCACAAAGACCCTTCACATCCACCTGTTCCGGTTCGGTTTCATGTCCGGCTATAATTGTTGGACCAAGCATGGGGAGAGAGGGGTTATGATGGAAGACAACGATGAAGAAGAGAATGATGACAACTATCCCGAGTTCCCTGAAACCACCGATACCGCAATGGAAGATAATGAAGAAGAAGAAGGTGAAGAACGGGCATCAGATATGCCCGCTGATGATCTTGGTCAGGTCATTGTTGATGCACAGATTGACTGTGAAAGTGAAAAGGAGAGGGAGAAGTTGGAACGCATGTTAGATGATCACAAAAAGGATTTGTACCCAAATTGCGAAGATGGCCAGAAAAAGCTAGGAAGCACGCTGGAATTGCTGCAATGGAAAGCAGAGAGTGGTTTATCTGACAAGGGATTTGAGAAGTTGCTGAAAATTATGAAGAAGATGCTTCCAAAGGATAACGAATTGCCCGCCAGTACGTATGAAGCAAAGAAGATTGTCTGCCCTCTAGGATTGGAGGTGCAGAAGATACATGCATGCATTAATGACTGTATTCTCTACCGCGGTGAGTATGAGAATTTGAATGCATGCCCGGTGTGCAGTGCATTTCGGTATAAGATCAGGCGAGATGACCCTGGTGATGTTGAGGGCGTGCGCCCCAGGAAGAGGGTTCCAGCCAAGGTGATGTGGTATGCACCTATAATACCACGGTTGAAACGTTTGTTCAGAAACAAAGAGCATGCCAAGTTGTTGAGGTGGCACAAAGAAGACCGTAAGAGTGACGAGATGTTGAGACACCCCGCTGATGGGTCGCAGTGGAGAAAAATCGACAGAGATTTCCCGGAGTTTACGGAAGACGCACGCAACCTGAGGTTTGGTCTAAGTACAGATGGCATGAATCCTTTTTGGGAGCAGAGCTGCAGTCATAGCACCTGGCCCGTGACTCTATGTATATATAACCTTCCTCCTTGGTTGTGCATGAAGCGAAAGTTTATTATGATGCCAGTGCTTATCCAAGGCCCGAAGCAACCCGGTAATGACATTGATGTGTATCTAAGGCCATTAGTTGATGAACTTTTACAGCTGTGGCAGAGTGAAGGTGTTCGTGTGTGGGATGAGTATAAACAAGAGGAATTTGATCTACGAGCGTTGCTGTTCGTGACCATCAATGATTGGCCTGCTCTTAGTAACCTTTCAGGACAGACAAACAAGGGATACAATGCATGCACGCACTGTTTAGGTGAGATCGATAGTATATATTTGGATAAAAGTAAGAAGGTGGTGTATCTCGGGCATCGTCGATTTCTTTCGCCCAAACATCAATTGAAGAAAAAAGGCAAGCATTTCAAGGGCGAGGCAGAAGTCCGGGGCAAGCCTAAACGCCATACTGGTGATGATATATTTGATATGGTCAAAGATTTAGAAGTAATCTTTGGGTGGTATAATTCTTTGGGATAAGAAACATATCGTGTTTCCAGGCTCGGCGCCAAGGCGGCCACCCTCTCCTCCAAGTCCTCGCAATTCACCACCTCCCGACGACGACAGGGATGACTACCACCATACCCCGAGTCCACATCGATCTCCACCTCAATGTCAGCCGCCTCCGCCACCTCCGCCGCCTCAGCCCACTCGTAAGTCCCAGAGTTGTGGCAAGTCCGCTGCTATGTCCACTAGCAATGTCTCTCCGAAGAAACGGGCCAAGATAGCTAAGGCGGTGCCGCCTCCTCCTATCGAGAAGACTGCTGAAGAAATTGAGGCGGAGGACAGAGCCAAAGTGAAAAGGAAGCTCGCAGCCCTACGCCCGACCCCTACACCGAAGCAGGTATATACTCTGGAACAGAAGGAGTGGGCCTTTGATATGCTTACCCAACCTTCGCAATATGAATTGCGTAAGCCAGATGACTACAAGCGTTGTTTGGATAAGCAGGTAGATGCAAAAAAAGAAGCTAATAAGACAAGCGTAACTGCAAGAGGGAAAAGAGACGTTGCCCAGCTTGGAGCACAGACCAAAAAATCAATCTCCCCGCTAAAGGTCTTTGCTAGTGATGCTGGTGGGAGTGTTGCTCAACCCAATCCCGCCGACTTTGCTAAAGAAGCTGGTTTGACTCTTTCTCAATTGCTAGATGAAGGTATGACCCCAAAGGCGCCTATAGCACGGCAATATGAAAAGGGGAGGAGTCTGGTCCCACCTGAGATTGAAATGAATCTACCAACGCAAATGCGAAAATTGCATAAGTGGTACCTGCAAGCCGCAAAGGGCACGCAAGATTTTCTCCTTATGAAAATCACAAAGGACCATTTCTTAGGTCAAGACTTGGTGCATATTGAGTTTGATGAATTCTTTCAGCTATTCAATCAAGACGCGCTCGACAAATCTCTCGTCAGTGCCTATGTTCTGTAAGTGATTCATTATTTCTATAAGTCTCTAGCTCAACTCGTTCTTTGCATGTAATTTTTCTCACTACGCTGTTTATTATGCAGAATGAAGAGTATGGAATGTAAGAAAAGGAATGACCTCCAACTTGGATTTATTGATCCAAATCGAGTTAACGGAGCGATGATACAGAGGAATCGCAAGGAGACGGAGGATAACTTGCTAGAGTTCCTACTTATGCAGGAATACCGAGCTAGAATACTCTTTCCGTACAACATCAGGTGAGTGTTACTATCTTATACACAGTTACTTTTCCTTACTCGATGTTATAAGTGTAATTGATGAGTTTATTAACTTACATAATCAAACTTGCACGCAGTTACCACTGGATTTTGCTAAAGATTGAACCTGACTATGGAAGGGTTCAAATCTTTGACTCGATGAATAAACCACTTAATGAATACAAAAGCATCTTTGATGTGATGGATAGGTAATTTCAATCATTACGGCATTATATCGGTCTCTTTCGTTCATCTATAACTCATCTATTCATTTTGTTTGCTCGGCAGTGTTTGGAAACGGTTTATACGCACAGTTAAAGGTGAATGGAAAAATGAGCTGATTTACCGTCAGATCGAGGTAAGTCGTACGAGCTAGGTCCACACATCCCTTTAATTCTAGTTTCAAATACCATTAAGTATATCAATCTTGATATGTCACTGACTAAAATCTATTCTCGTAAAGTGTGCGAGGCAGCCTTCGGGGACTAATCTATGTGCATACTACACTTGCGAGAACCTTCGTGCGCATGTCACTGAAGGAATTGATTCTCAAACATTAAGTAAACAATATACTGACAAATTCATTTTATTGGCATCAATTTTGTTATGATGATTCATATTCATATTGTTCTTCTTCTTCGTAGTTTGAAGCAAAGCGGAAACTGCTCTCACCGACTGAACGCGTAGTAGGAATTCAAGAGGAATTAGCCGGATTTCTGCTTGAACATGTCATTAACCCAAAGGGTGAATTTCATGCCGGTTTCGATTAGACAATATTTATAATTAAACACAAGTGGTGATCTTATGTGTGTGAACAAGTTGTATATATACTTGTATGCATGTATATGCTCGGTGAACCAAATATATTATATATATGTATCGTTTTATATATTATGTTGTAATGCTGTATGAATAAGTATATAAGAAAACTTATTTGAAATGAATCAAACAATTGAATGGAGCAAAATACAAATATACCCTAAACCCTAAACCCCTAAATAACAATTGAAATCCAGAAAAATAAAGATGCAGCAGATGCTGCCACGTGTGGACACTTTAGTCCCGGTTCTTAACACGAACCGGGACTAAAGACCTACGCCCACGAGCTCCTGGACCTTGCCACGTGGTCTCTATTTAGTCCTGGTTCGTATAGCAACCGGGACTAAAGATAGGGCATCAGTCCCGGTTGGTTAGTCCCGGTTGCGCAACCGGGACTGAAGGCCCAAACGAACCGGGACTGATGCCCTGTTTTCCACTAGTGTGAGGACTCCTGTTCCCGTAGGTAGTTTTTGGGTCTTCATTTGTTAGAGTGCATGTTTAGGGTCGATCTGAACTTTGATTGCGATGTGCAAATAATTGATTGTATCTAAGTTTGTAACCTGAACTAAATTGTTGTTTTCAGCCATGAATTCAATGTATCATTATCTGAGTATACTAGGGTATCCTAATGGTAGTACATATTTTTAGCTGGTTCTGCAGACACTGGTACCTCAGCTTAATCCCTTGACTGAAAAGCAAATGGTCCGCATATGCGGGCCTTGAGCAGTCGTTACGGCAGGCAGAAGTTCGCATCCACGGCCTGGAGCTGCTCCATCAGTGAAGTTAATATATGATTGTAAATTTACTTAATTCTATTTCTCGTTGTATTGGATCAGTAAATAGGTGTAATCCTTTTTAACTTTGAAGGAATTTTCATGATATCATATAATCATCACATCTGTTCTTTGGCTGCCATGCTTCTATATATTACTTACTGTAGACATTTGGGATTCTTTTATCTAAATATGCTTTTACTGGTGCTCATTTTTACTGCAGGGTGTGGATGTTCTGTTGGTAACAAGTTCTGAATGCCGCTGGGTCTACCGTGGCAACCACCATAAACTGTGCTGATAACACTGGAGCCAAGAATCTGTACATCATCTTAGTGAAGGGAATCAAGTGATGCCTTAACAGGCTTCCTTTTGCCTGCGTTAGTGACATGATTATCGCCACTGTGAAGAAAGGAAAGCCCGGTCTGAGGAAGAAGGTCATGCCAACTGTTGTTGTGAGGCAGCGCGAGCCATGGGGCCGAAAGGATGGCGTCTTCATGTACTTTGAAGGTACTGTTAAGTTCTTAAGTTGATCCAGGCCATTCTAATTTTGGTAATTTAGTAATTGTATGCTTCCACGGTTTTATTTTGGTTATGTCCATTGTGAAATTGCTTGCTTAGAAGAAAGGCTTTCTCATATGACACTTACAAGACCACGGTTTGCTTTGATACACTATTTATTGTAATTAGGTGTCTCCAGTGTTTGCAGTCTAAAGTTGATTATCCCTTACGATTATAAGATACCATTTAAATTTTGGGAAAACTCTTGATGAACAAGATAGATTGAATATCTGCAAAATTACAGTTGCACAGCCCTGTTAGAAGTGAAGTTTCGACTGTCATGATTTAACCCAGAAATAGTTTCTTATGCACCATCTCCATCTTTCATTATATTGCTTCATTTTTCACATAAAGAGTGACCCTGTTTCACTGTGGTCATTTGTCACAAGAAAGCATAGTTACAAATTGGCCAGTTAACACACTATTGTGTCTTGTCTCGCATTATTGTATGAAATCCTGGGAACATGTTATAAGCAGCCCCTGCCTACAATATCTGTGAAGAATGCATAACCTTATTAAAATTTAGTCCTCTTTTGGCTTTTACTAATAGTAATATTCATTATGTTTGTTGTTTATGTCTTTTGATCTATCATCATTTGTTCCTGGAAGTTTCATTGTATCATATTACTGATTTTGTCTTGTTTCAGTTTCATGGTGCTGGTTCATTTTATATCACATAAAGAGTGACCACCTTTTGCTGTGGTGATTTTTCACAATGAAGCATATATGCAAATTGGCCAGTTAAACATTGTAGTGCATTCTTCTCTCTCCATTATGTAACGACCCCTGGGCAGATTCCACCAGCAGTTCTGGCGATAAACTTGTGATTCCTTCTTTATGTGATAATTGTTAGTCTTCATGATCTTCATCATATTGTGAATGCATCCAAGTTTATTAGACTATTGGAAAGTTGCACCATTTTACCATTGAATTATAGGTATGCATTCTCTATACGTTTTAATCAGGAAATTTGGTATATATGCTATTCAGTTAATATGGTGTTAAGCAGCAGATGAACACTATTATTGATAAGTAATTAAGATGAGATATGCTGGTGTTTGGTCCTTTCTAATGAAGTTTCCTTTTACTTGCATATTTTTTCAGACTGGGACCAAGCCTGTAGAGTAGATTGATTAAAAATCACCAATGACTGCTCTTGGATAACAATTCTTGTGTGGTCATGCCTTCTCTGCTTGGGACATCTCTTCCAATTGCTTATGGGCTAACAAAATTCATGTTGTATTAATATCTTTTTTATATATTATTTTATTTTATCCTCTTTAATATATATATCTATAGTTGCTTGCCCGCCGTGCTTTCCTACGAACATTTATATATTACTCTTCGTATGAATAGTGCTGTATAAGAACATTTATCCATGCTATGTTCAGTTCTTATTATTTGTATCATATAGCGGTTTCCTTCGTTGCACTGAGACCTATAAACCACTGCTCTTTTTATTATTTCCTATCTGATGATGTCATATTCACTATATCTAATATTACATTGAATGTTTTCAATGGTCAACCCATACGCTTTGTTGGCCTGATCATACATAAGGTCATAGGCCCACTGTTCGACTGGAGACAACCAACGATATCAATTTCATAGTTCATACAAAGTTTGACCATCTCAAGATTAATTCATATACCAAGAATATTTCTGGCAAAAACACATACCATTCGATAGAGATATCAGCACTTTCTTTACCTTCTTCACACTCTTCCTCATCACCCTTATTATCAATATTTATTGTACTATAAAACTTTTTTTGGTCCTATCGTTTATAAATTGCGATTTTTATGCTTGCTTGCTCGCCGGTAGGCGGGCAAGCGCGCGGCAAGCCGCGCTATCCTACCTAGTAGTAACATATTGGCGCGAGAAAAGAAGATCATACAAATTTCAATATTTGTACACAAGAAGAAAATAATGAAATCATGAATGTGTGTCTAACATTGATTCTTAAGGGATACAGAGAATATATAAACTGAACTTTTTATGTCTGCTATATTTGAAGTAAAAAATTCCCGACATGATAAAGACATCATATTAATCCACATCATCAGAATTATTTTAGCTATTAGATCTAAAATTTACGGTTAAGATTAAGTGGGAGATTGTGTAACATTATTATCAAAATCTAAGTTTAACATCCTTTTACGTGTCAACAAAGAAAAAGGCCCGGTCGTGTGTAGCCCAGCCGGCCAAGACGTTCCCAGGTGTATTTCTTGCAACTCCCAACACGTTTTGGGAAAAAAAAAACCTGAAACCAAAAAAAAGTGTACCGTGTGTTTCTACAACTCCCAATACGTTCTTCTCAAAAAAAAAATCCTAATATGTTCTGTGAGAAAAAATCCCAACGCTAACTAGGCAATCAATCGTTGAAAACTATTAGAAAACGCCCATTTGAGTCTGCCCAACTTGAAGTTACAAAAAAATAATATACACACTAGCGCTAGAAAAATAGTCTTGATGTTACACAAGCAAAAAAAAAAGAAATAATCATGAAGGTCTATCTAGCATTGATTGTTCAAAACTCTATAATTTTGATGTATCATATATAATTAAAATAAAAAACTTAACACTTTGATAAACTAGCATACGTAAAATATTGTTATATTGTCTCCATATGCTTAGGGATCGTAATCTAGGCGAGGCGCAAGAACGTGTCTATGAAAACTAAATATGAAGTATACGGTTTTGAAAAATGCCCTTGTCAAGTCATCAAAACTTGATGTTAAGAGAGAAAAAATAGTAACATATTGGCGCGAGAAAAGAAGATCATACAAATTTCAATATTTGTACACAAGAAGAAAATAATGAAATCATGAATGTGTGTCTAACATTGATTCTTAAGGGATACAGAGAATATATATACTGAACTTTTTATGTCTGCTATATTTGAAGTAAAAAATTCCCGACATGACTTTCCATAAAAAGCATTCCATAGTTTGTGTGGCAAAAGTTAGATTTTTGTTCTTACAAAAATAAATCTCTAATCATTACCAAGTTAATTTAACATACTAGATTTTTTTCATCTAAGAATTCAAAGAAGACGTCTGAATCTGGTGGACTCTCTTTTTTAAAATAGGCTGCCACCAATAGATCTTGATGAGTATCTCTAAGCTAATAAAAGCAAGTAGATTACCATCATTTAAATTAAATAAAAATATATATATATATCTGAATTTAAAACGCAAGCAATGGAAAAAGAGAGATACACTAAGTAATCTCACAAACAAAAAACATATAGCCATCAGGTGAACCCTATATTGATAAGAGTAACACATGTGATGAATCTTCACACCAGTAATTATCACACACCAACTAAGATTATAATTATAACTAAAGTAAATAAAATTGGTAAAACTTCGTGACTTTATTGTAAAATATTTAATGTCCTATATAAAATCCCATATAACATATTACCAAATTGTATGTGAAATAAAATGTCATAAAGGTAGATCTTATAAAATACCTTAAATTATCATATTATTTGTTAGTGGACTACGAACAATATACAAGCTACTACAACTTAAGTAGTTATGTATGATGTTAGACACACGAGTCTAATTCTGGTGCACTTCATGGATACATGAATTGACAAGTGTAAGCTCCACACACTAATGTTAAGTTTCCTATATGATTTGTTGGATGCACACACAAAAGGATCAGCGGAGTAGTATGTGAGCCATTGCAAGACAAAGCTACTAAAGAATATAGAACAATAGAAAAAAACACATATAATGGTAGAAAATATCAAACTATGGTAAGCTCAACAATAAACCCTGAAAACCAAAATATTTTCATAGTCACATGTATTTGTTGGAGAATTATAATTGACAGACTAGAGCAATAATAGTGTTTTATAGGATAGTCGATCATAATTGATATGTTCTAAAAAAATGGTACATGATCATTGCTTGACCACTATTTTGGTGAACCATCGTTATTATTAGTAACACCACACACATTATAATTGGTACACATATAGTATAATTAAATAACAGTCTAGCACTGGGCATGTATCTTAGAAGATACAGAAAATCCATGTTAGCATGCAAACTGACCTTTAATTTTATGTACCGGTATGATATCATGTAAAAGCAACACATATGGTCAGTAGTATTTTTTCTGAAAAATGTACAACTTTACTAATTCACATATGCAATACAATAATATGCACTGGAACGTTCACATAGCATTTACTGAAATCCAGAGTCAGAGAGCTTCTAGACCGACAAAATCATGAGAGACTCCTTGAAAAATGTGACATCAAACCTAGGGATTGAACTTTTGTGAGTTGATGGTACACTCACCTTCCTAACGACCCAATCAAAATTCATTTCTCATAGTGATTAGTATGGTGTTATTTGAATGATATAAAAATCGACCGCCTACAATTAAATATGTTTCTTCCCAAAAAAATTAATTAGTGTATCATTTATGATGGCCATAGAAATATATTATATACTACTGCAATAGTAAGATAAGTATTTTTGAAAATATAGTTTCACCAGACTAAAGGAGATGCCCTCGGATTTCCGAGGGCCACCATGCTAGTTTGTTTAATTATACTTATCACAAAATGCTATGTATCGACATACTCCTTTTACAATCAAGACTATTGGTGTGCTATTAATGATGTGCATGTCTTATACTGTAGTACCTAAATTATAGTTGGTTAACTCCTGCCATGGGTTTATTGTCTTCATATCGTACCAACCAAAGACGACTTAATAACTCTGAATTGAAGATTATTTAAGCTCCACTTCATAAAATTAAACTATTCATGTCGTTTCTAGAATAGAAAAAAATCATCTCTCATGCCCGCCACAACACGCGGGGTATCATCTAGTTAGTACATATACAACAGTTTTGGCAATGGCATGAAGGTCAGCTATCGAAGTATCTAGCTAGCGACAAGACGTCCGTGTGCATGCATCTTTTCCAAGGTCAATTTTGCTAAACAAGTCAAAGATTTGGTGCTGGAAACGAGCATTCCAAGGTGGCTTAGTACAAAACCGTGCAAAACAAGAATTGGCATTAGCCCTGCCTTGCCCATGCAAGAACCACGGAGTGTAGCTAACTAGTGTGACAAACAGATGCATGTATCATTGCTGGTCCAAAGTCTGAAATTGGTTAATATTTACTTTGTGTTGGCATCAAAAAGTTATACGGAGACTTGAGCTGCACAAAGTGTGTAGCTATTTTGTCTACTGTGACAGTTGATACCGTACAGTATAAGATATGGTTTTGGCCGGCCGGCTGCCAAAAAGTAATTTTTCGCGGCATAGCCATCGAATTAAAAGAGAGCTACTATATACAATGTCACGGTATAATTATTAATTTTGGTCAACAAAATATATTGCGTTCATGGTCGCGTCTGCCCATCACTATATCCACACAAGTTGTTGTGCTTTTCCTCGGAGTAGGTTGCATCTTGTTGTATGGATCCGTACATGGGAAGCTTCCGTGCGGTATATAGATAGTTAGGGGGTCATGCGTGGTGTATGGTAGCGGCCAACACTGCTGACTACGCGTGAGTTGTCGGCCTCAGTTCGTCCATATGTCTAATGAGAAAGTTAAGCCAATGGAGAGGCTTTTTGGTTCTAGGGTGCAAATACTCCTTTTATTATAAATACAATTTAAACATATTTTGAATTGTTAAAAAAATTGAAAAACATGTTGCATGTACATCTTTACAACCTATGCATGAGCCAAGTTGTTTCACAAAAAACCGACTCTTTCCATGGGCTAGGCCAAAAAGATAAAATTTGGTGTTAAAATAAGGGTTTCCATGGGCTAGGCCAAAAAGATATTTTTTTTTGTCTTTTTACTCACAACACTACAAATATTTACCGCGAAACTTGGTCATGCGTACTGACAAATATATAGGTTTTGTTTGGAAAAAATGACCAGTTTGTTGCGAACACATCACTCCACGTGGTAGTGTCAATTTTTTCTTTTTTGTGTAGCATATAACACAACTTTCTTTGGACTAACATATTGCACGCTAAAAATATAGATCATTATCTACCTGTAATCTTTTTACAAATTTTAAAAAGAATTTTTTGAAAATTTAAATAAAAGGCTGTAATGAGCTCGAGCTCCAAATGCATTTTTCGACGGTGGTGGTTGCTATGAAAAGTCTGTAGTAAAAAATGTCCTAATAACTATGTGGACCCATGGTATATATATTATTATATATTATGGTACAAGAGCTCTCATTAGCTAGCAATGGCTTGAAGGTCAGCTATCGAACGATCTAGCTAGCGACAGGACGCACTCACTCACATGTGCTATTGTGCATTCATCTTTTCTGAGGTTGATTTTGCCAAACAATTAAGTCAAAGTTTTTGTGTTGGAAGCGAGCATTCCGAGGTGGCTAAGTACAAAACCGTGCAAAGTAGAGTTGACATTAGCACTGCGTTGCCCATGCAATATCTATGGTGGTCGTCGATCGCTACATGTAATAGAGACACATGGCTTCTACATAGAGTAGCTAGCTTAGCTAGTTTTTTTTATTATTTATTTTTATTTTTTGAACAAAGTTTTTTTATTTTTTAAAACGGGGACTAGCTTAGCTAGTGACGGCATACAGATGCATGTATCATCGATCGCTGATCCAAAGTCCCAACTGACTTGCTAGATATTTCTATTTGTGTTGGCATCAAAAAGTAGCTATACGTAGACTTGAGCGGCAGAAAGTGCGTAGTACTACCTTTTTTCTCTCCTGTTAGTGATAGTTGGCACCGTACAGTACGACCAGCCGGCTGCTGTAAAAATAGTTTTCGCTACATAGCCATTAGATTAAAAGTGAGCAAGTTTCGGACACACTTTTTTCCTTACCAGGGTATATAAGGGGACTGGAAGGTTTTTAATGAGGCGGCTTGCTAGCTTAATATATTATTTGCTTTCAAAAAAAATGTGAGCTACCATGTACCTCAAGCCATAATGTACTAGGGAAGCTTCCCTGTGATACCGTACATAGTCAGAGGATCCTGCAAGGCATATGGTAGCAGACAACACTGCTGACTAGGCGTGAGCTGGCGGCCTCAGTTCGTCAACACGAGAAAGTTAGGTCAACTTTGTAGCAACATTTTTTCTTTTGAAAATAATGAACGATTGGTTACAAACACATCACTCCGCCATGGTAGTGTCCATCTTAGATCTGCAAGAGTGTACGGTGGTTGGAGTGCGACAATTTGGCTTCCGGACTCACTGGAGCCATTTGTTTTGAAAATTAAAAAAAGTATTTTTAAAGATAAAAAATTCTGTAAAAATATTTAGAAAATGATGGATACATTAAGTGTGCAAAGTATTAATCCGAAAGAAGTTGTATTCTACTCTACATAAAAAAATACAAAACCATAGATCTCGGTGTGCAAACAGTGCATCTTTAAATCTTGTCAGATTTTTTCCTTTTTTATGTAGCACATAATCTAGCATACTGCAAACTGAAATTTTGTGTGCTAGAAGTATACATCATTATCCACATGTAAATATATTTTTGAGAATTTTTGAAACTTTGAATAATAATTCTTTTAAAATAAAGGACACTAATGAGCTCTAAATGCATTTCCGATGATGGTGCTTGCTATGAAGAGTCTGTAGTAAAAGATAGATCAAAGTCCGCATTTCCCCCCTAAAACTTTCCACTTGGCTTATTCCACCCCATAGTTTTCTTGGCTTACTGAACCCCCTAAACTATCACTAATGATCCATTTAACCCCCTTAATCCAGGATTTGACCTAGCTACAACTAGCTAGCTAGTCGCATACCGACACATGACCAGGGGTGGAGCTCTATATGCCAACCCTGATGCACAGGCATCAGAGTAAAAGATTTTTTTACTTCTACTTGTGAGCTAAAAGAGTTACAATGCATCAGGTTAGGTTGAATAATGTGCATTAGGGAGGCATAAATTTGACAAGCAAAGGCTCCAAGCTTAAGCATGCATCAGGGAAAATTTTTCTCTAGCTCCGTCCCTGCACATGACCATGACTAATGCCTATCTGTATATACAATTTTAATAGAAAATATTTATAGTTTAGGGGGGTTTAGTGAGTCAAGTCAAAGTTTAAGGAAAAATAAGCTAAGTGAAAAGTTTGGGGAGAAAAACGGCCTTTATTGGTTAAAGATATCCTAATAACTACATGGACCCGTGGTTTGTAGCCCGACCTCTCATTATATAGTTTGCCTTCTCGATCAGGGAGCGACAAGATCTCGTGTATACATTTTACTACGAAACATGATCCGATGGTTGGTGAAGTGTAAAACGGGCATTGTTATTAAGGTGGCTATCATGATTACAAGACCATGCAAAAAAAGTTGACCGTAGCTATAGCTGCAAATCAACGCATTAGCTCCTCGCACATGGTGGCTGCAAAATGTTGATTCAGATCCATCGTAGCAGTTAGTAACCTAATGTTGGCGTCAAGATGTAACGAAAACAACTTTATTATTTCACGTCAAGTTTAATGATCTCGATAATTGACCAAAGTTAACCTTTGTCACACCTTAGCAGAAGAAGACAACAAATTTGACCTTAGTACTCCTCTCCAATGTAAATTTACAAAGTGATCGGACTAGCATTCGAAGATGGTTCATCATCGCTAGCTTGTCCGAAGTCTATCTCGGGTTGGCATCAACAAGTACGTAGCAATATGATGCCCAAGATATAGCGACACTAGACTAGAGTGCATATATATCTTGTCCAAGTTGGTGAAACTGAAATGCAAAGAGTTGACTGTATAGCTAGCTAGCTGCCGGTACATGCATCGTAGTTACAGACTCACAACATTACATTACTCCAAGTCTAAGCTGCTTGGGCTCCGATCGATCGTCGTTGTCGTCGTCGTCGTCATCGTCGCTACTCTCCCGGACAAGCCGTCGTGTAGTTCTCCACGGACCAAGGATGTACGACCCGCGGAACCGTCCGTACTACTGGAGAAGCTTCCTTCCTTGTTGGTAGCGTCAATGTCGGCCAGCCAAGTTTGCTGACTACATGAAACTTGCTGGCCTCAATTTGTTTGCATGAGGCCGAGTGAGTAATTTGCGTGAACGTACAAAGTCAAGTTGATAGCGTCACAGCTGTACCGTACGTCTATATGGTATAATACTCTGACTACGTGGATCCCTGATCTGTAGCCTAAGCTCTCATTAGTTTTACATCTCGATCAGCTATCTAGCTGTGATCGACAGAATCTCTCTATATACATTTTGTTATTACTGAATATGATCACAGATGGCTGCTGAATTGTAAAACAAGCCTTTTAACTAAGGGCTTCGCAATTATTTGACCCTAGCACCCACATAGAGATTAGTTACTAACGTCAAGATGTGACAACAACACTTTATTTCGTGTCAAGTTTAATGATCTCAATATTTGACCTAGATTATATAGCCTTATTAACGTCCTACCTCTCGAAACAGGACAAATAGATGATAAACCTAGTCCCTTCGTAAACAATTAGATTGCGTTTTAGGTTTAATCTGAAATAAAAACGGAGGGAATATGTAGTAGCCATGTTTAGGTCCAATATAAATTAAGTAATAGCCTCTTCCACTACATGAAAGCATACAATCGTTACTATATATATCTCGACTAATAACTGGTGTATGTGTGTGTGTGTGCATATTTATATTCGAGTGAATTTTACTTCTTACCTTATAGTTGTGCATTTATGACACGTATTACCTTATTTAGTGGATTTTTCACCGAATTGTCTCAGTTAGGAGATTTTAAACATGATTTACCCTAGGTTAGCATTTTGCTTGTTTTTGTTAGATACGACCAACATGTCAAGTTGTTATAGCGTGATAAAATGTATTTAAGTCGGAGGTCGCCATTGACAACACTAGTGGAAAACAGGGCATCAGTCCCGGTTCGTCTGGGCCTTCAGTCCCGGTTGCGCAACCGGGACTAACCAACCGGGACTGATGCCCTATCTTTAGTCCCGGTTGCTATACGAACCGGGACTAAATAGAGACCACATGGCAAGGTCCAGGCGCTCGTGGGCGTAGGTCTTTAGTCCCGGTTCGTGTTAAGAACCGGGACTAAAGTGTCCACACGTGGCAGCCTCTGCTGCTTCTTTATTTTTCTGGATTTCAATTGTTATTTAGGGGTTTAGGGTTTAGGGTATATTTGTATTTTGCTCCATTCAATTGTTTGATTCATTTCAAACAAGTTTTCTTATATACTTATTCATACAGCATTACAACATAATATATAAAACGATACATATATATAATATATTTGGTTCACCGAGCATATACATGCATACAAATATATATACAACTTGTTCACACACATAAGATCACGACTTGTGTTTAATTATAAACATTGTCTAATCGAAACCGGCATGAAATTCACCCTTTGGGTTAATGACATGTTCAAGCAGAAATCCGGCTAATTCCTCTTGAATTCCTACTACGCGTTCAGTCGGTGAGAGCCGATTCCGCTTTGCTTCGAACTACGAAGAAGAAGAACAATATGAATATGAATCATCATAACAAAATTGATGCCAATAAAATGAATTTGTCAGTATATTGTTTACTTACTATTTGAAAATCAATTCCTTCAGTGACCTGCGCACGAAGGTTCTCGCAAGTATAGTATGCACATAGATTAGTCCCCGAAGGCTGCCTCGCACACTTTACGAGAATAGATTTTAGTCAGTGACATATCAAGATTGATATACTTAATGGTATTTGAAACTAGAATTAAAGGGATGTGTGGACCTAGCTCGTACGACTTACCTCGATCTGACGGTAAATTAGCTCAGTTTTCCATTCACCTTTAACTATGCGTATAAACCGTTTCCAAACACTGCCGAGCAAACAAAATGAATAGATGAGTTATAGATGAACGAAAGAGACCGATATAATGCCGTAATGATTGAAATTACCTATCCATCACATCAAGGATGCTTTGGTATTCATTAAGTGGTTTATTCATCGAGTCAAAGATTTGAACCCTTCCATAGTCAGGTTCAATCTTTAGCAAAATCCAGTGGTAACTGCGTGCAAGTTTAATTATGTAAGTTAATAAACTCATCAATTACACTTATAACATCGAGTAAGGAAAAATAACTGTGTATAAGATAGTAACACTCACCTGATGTTGTACGGAAAGAGTATTCTAGCTCGGTATTCCTGCGTAAGTAGGAACTCTAGCAAGTTATCCTCCGTCTCCTTGCGATTCCTCTGTATCATCGCTCCGTTAACTCGATTTGGATCAATGAATCCAAGTTGGAGGTCATTCCTTTTCTTAGATTCCATACTCTTCATTCTGCATAATAAACAGCGTAGTGAGGAAAATTACATGCAAAGAACGAGTTGAGCTAGAGACTTATAGAAATAATGAATCACTTACAGAACATAGGCACTGACGAGAGATTTGTCGAGCGCGTCTTGATTGAATAGCTGAAAGAATTCATCAAACTCAATATGCACCAAGTCTTGACCTAAGAAATGGTCCTTTGTGATTTGCATAAGGAGAAAATCTTGCGTGCCCTTTGCGGCTTGCAGGTACCACTTATGCAATTTTCGCATTTGTGTTGGTAGATTCATTTCAATCTCAGGTGGGACCAGACTCTTCCCCTTTTCATATTGCCGTGCTATAGGCGCCTTTGGGGTGATATCTTCATGTAGCAATTGAGAAAGAGTCAAACCAGCTTCTTTAGCAAAGTCGGCGGGATTGGGTTGAGCAACACTCCCACCAGCATCACTAGCAAAGACCTTTAGCGGGGAGATCGATTTTTTGGTCTGTGCTCCAAGCTGGGCGACGTCTCTTTTCCCTCTTGCAGTTGCGCTTGTCTTATTAGCTTCTTTTTTTGCATCTACCTGCTTATCCAAACAACGCTTGTAGTCATCTGGCTTACGCAATTCATATTGCGAAGGTTGGGTAAGCATATCAAAGGCCCACTCCTTCTGTTCCAGAGTATATACCTGCTTCGGTGTAGGGGTCGGGCGTAGGGCTGCGAGCTTCCTTTTCACTTTGGCTCTGTCCTCCGCCTCAATTTCTTCAGCAGTCTTCTCGATAGGAGGAGGCGGCACCGCCCTAGCTATCTTGGCCCGTTTCTTCGGAGAGATATTGCTAGTGGACATAGCAGCGGACTTGCCACAACTCTGGGACTTACGAGTGGGCTGAGGCGGCGGAGGTGGCGGAGGCGGCTGACATTGAGGTGGAGATCGATGTGGACTCGGGGTATGGTGGTAGTCGTCCCTGTCGTCGTCGGGAGGTGGTGAATTGCGAGGACTCGGAGGAGAGGGTGGCCGCCTTGGCGCCGAGCCTGGAAACACGATGTGTTTCTTATCCCAAAGAATTATACCACCCAATACTTCTCCCAGTTTTTCCTCCTCTTCAGGTCCAGCGATGTCAAGAAGGAGGGACTCATACCCCCTTTCAATTGCATCCACCCCGACCTTAGCATAGCCAGATCGAATCTCACGGCCATGCCAAGTTTGTCCAGGTCCAGATGGCAACACATAGCCAACCGCCACCTTCATCGATATGTTCTTCATGGGATAATGCAGCTCACAGTCTATCTTCTTGGTGATATCATCCACAGGGTAGTGAACCATCGGTACCTCCGTGGAAGCCACGCTGCTTCTCCGCTGAGATCGGTCGCCTGATGCATGTTCTAGGTGTTGCTGATGCTGAGTTGCCCCTTGCGACTTTAATTCCTCCAGTGCCTTCTGCTGCAGTAAATACAACTCTCTCAGCTCAGCCTGTTGCCTTTCTATGCTCTCTATCCGTGAGGCCTCCTCCTGCGCCTTCCGCTTCTTCGCTCTCTCTCGGCTTCTATAAGTCTGGCTCTCTTCGGAGAACCCAGACCTCCACGGAATAGCAGAACCCAGACGCCGTGTTCGTCCTGTGTGTTCTTTGTTCCCGAGGGCCTTTGTCAGCTCGTCGTTCTCTCTGTCCGGCTTGAACGTCCCCTCTTGAACCTCGGCGATTGTCTTGACAAGTGCTCCCAGGGGTTCAACAATTTGTTTCTTCTCTTCAACTAATTTCCCTGTTCTCTCATCATAGACAGCTCCATGGGCAAGTGCCCAATTTCTTGACCTTCTGGGCCATTGTTCTGTTTCTGGTTCAATGCCTTTTTCTCGTAGGGCGGCCTCTTGCATATCCCACTTAGGCTCGGCCCTTTTGTAGCCACCTGGACCCAACTTATGGTGATATTTCTTTTTTGCAGCATTTGCCTGATTTTTCTGACTCCTTAGCTTACCCAGCTCTGACTCCTTGTACTCCATGATACGTCTCAAACGTATCTATAATTTTTGATGCCCCATGCTTGTTTTTACACCATTTGCCTATTGTTTCGTTACACTTAGTGGTACTTTTATACATTTTCCGGAACTAACCTATTAACGAAGTGCCACAGTGCCAGTTTCCTGTTTTCTGCTGTTTTTGTGTTTCAGAAGTGATACACAGGAAATATTCTCGGAATTGGACGAAACAAGTTCCTGAAGTCATATTTTACGGGGAAGCTCCCAAACATCCGAAGACCTGACGGAGGGGGGCCACGTGGCCCCCACACACAGGGGCGGCACGGCCACCCCCCTGGCCGCGCTGGGCCCACGTGAGGGGCCGTGGTCTCCCCTCTGACATCGTCCTTTCGCCTATATATACCCCCTGACGAGAAAAACCTAAGGGCCCGATCAGTTTTCCAGAATACATCGCGATCCACCGCCGCCGTCGACCCGAAGATCGGGAGGGTCCAGAAGCTCTTCCCGGCACCCTGCCGGAGAGGGGAATCGCCACCGGAGGTCTTCTTCATCGCTATGCTTGCCTCTGGAGCGATGAGTGAGTAGTCTACCTTGGACTATGGGTCCATAGCAGTAGCTAGATGGTTGTCTTCTCCACCATGTGCTTCATGTTTAGATCTCATGAGCTGCCCTACATGATTGAGATCACCTTTATGTAATTCTATGATGTTGGTTTGTTGGGATCCGATGAATATTGGTGTTTATGATTAAGTTGCTGTACTGAATTATATCTTTTGTTATCTCTATGTTGTTTATGATCTTGCATGCTCTCCGTTGTTAGTAGCTATCTTGGCCGAGTAGTTGCTAGTGACTCCAAGAGGGGGTATTTATGCTCGATAGTGGGTTCATGTCTCTATTTCACCTGGGGGAGTGACAGAAACCTCTAAGGTGGTAGATGTGTTGTTGCTACTAGGGAGAAAACAACATTCATATGCTCAAGGGCATATGCTTTGTTTACATTACACACTTTGCTTAATGCAATTATCTGTTGTTCGCAACTTAATACTTTTGGGGTGTTCGGATTGATATCCCCGAGGGTGGATTATTAGTCATAGATGCAGTTGGATGGCGGTCTATGTATTTTGTTGTAATGCCCAGAGTGAATCTCATAGTGATCTTCTTGACATATCACGTTATCTTTATTCTATCAATTGCCCAACTGTAATTTGTTTACCCAGCATGTTATTTTATCTATGGAGAGACACCACTAGTGAACTATGGACCCCGGTCCTATTTTAATCATATTGCAATCACCTGTTTACTTTTCCCGCACTGTTTACTTTACTCGCATATTACTACTGTTTTCCACTCGATACACTCATAACCTTTGTTTCAAGCAAACCGGTGAGATTGACAACCTCATCGCAAGTTGGGGACAAAGTATTTGTTTGTGTGTGTGCAGGTTCCACAAACACCTTCAGTCGTCATCGTCTCTCTTCTCCTGATCGATAAACCTTGGTTTCTTAACTGAGGGAAAACTAGCCGCTACACTCATCATACCTTCCTCTTGGGGTTCCCAACGGGCTGGTCATCACCACGCACAAGGACATACTGCTCCCACGTCAGCTAAACGCCACAGTTCTTTTCTGGCGCCATCACACGAGTAGCAGCTTCTTTTCTGGCGCCGTTGCCAGGGAAGAGAGAAGACTTCTGCGAGGGGAGTTCTTCGCACACACATTCTTTACTTTGTTATTTGTTTTGCTTTACTTTACTTTATTTTACCTGCATTGCTTTTTATATCAAAAACCCAAAAAAATTAGAATCCTTGGTAGTTGTTATTTCTTTGCTCTTAGTTTATCATGTCTAGTTTAGTTGCTACTACTATGTCCCCCGCGGACATGATCTTTACCTTTAAGCAGAAAGATGAGGAAAGCTTTAAAGAAGCTTGGTCTAGAATTTATGATTGGCATGGAAAAACTGAACCTAAAATGACTTTGAGTTTGCTTCTTAGTAGCTTTTACTTTGGACTTTCTCTTCGTTATAGATATGCTTTGGATGCTACTGCAGAAGGAGATTTCCTTCATTGTGATGGAGATCAAGCCTTCAATATTATTAAAAAGTTGATTACAATTTATAGCATGCCAACCTATTTTGATTCCTCTCTTGTGTGCATTTTTAATAGACTTAATACTCTTGAGACTCACACTGCTAGTCTGAATTCTTGCTACAATACTTTGCGCCAGCATTTTGATTATGTGCCTATAAATTCTGAGCCTTCGAGTTGGTATCCTACAATAAAAATCACCATTAGTGGTGAAACTTTTCATGCTCGTTGTGATATTATGTCTGAATTTTGTCTCATGCCAAAGGATGTTTATGAATCTTTGAGCCTTTGGAAGCTTTCTGAGGGAGGAGAAGAAATTTTTCTTACTAACAATGCCACCATATCTCCCCTTGGAATAGCTGAAGGAGTCTTTACAAAAATCCTAGGAAGAATGATATCTACTGATTATCTTGTTATTGAATGTGTAGGAAAAGGACAAATCACACTTGAAAGATCCATTCTGAAGCTCCTTGGCGCCGTTATCGATGTGGGAAAAGGCAATATAACATTTACTACTCCACCTTGCAATAACCATGTCTTTCCTAGAGTCAAGAGCAAAGGTAACAAAAGGGAGACGTAAGGCACGTGCTGACCCTAGCACTTCATCACTTGATATTACTTGATTCGCAATTTTCTGCGCCTAGCTCAAAGGCGTTAAAGAAAAGCACTCTTGGGAGATAACCCATTGTTTACTTTTCAGTACTTTTTCTTTTATTTGAGTCTTGGAAGTCATTACTACTGTAATGACCGCTCCTTATCTTGTTTATTTCGTTTTTGTGCCAAGAGAAGCCTCTAATTTGAGTGAGGTAAAGATTTGGGGTTATTGCTGTCCTGAAACTGTTTTCGGTGCTGCACCGTAAAAATTCGTGAAAATTCTCTGTTTATCTTTTGGACCTGCGATTTCTTGTGCATATGCCCCAGGTTATATCCAAACTTTTCTTAGTTGAACACTTTTTGATTTGAGCAACAGAAAATCCCTCAAAAATTCGTCCATTATCAGCTGTTCAGTTTTGACAGATTTCTGCCAATATTTGTTTTTGCCACTTTATCGCTTTCTTTTGAGTTATTTTTGATCATGGAACTCTTGTGGAAGTTGCTACAGTAGTATATACTTTATATGTGGTGGTTTTGGGTTGAAACCTGAAGCTAAAAGAGGTTGAATATATTTTATGCTTACACTAATGTTGCTAATAGAATTGTGTTTAGTTTTGTATGAAGGAAGTTTTCAAGTGTAGGGATTGGAGAATGATGAGATGAGTTGAAGAATGGACAAAAGCTCAAGCTTGGGGATGCCCATGCATCACCCCAAGAAATATCCAAGAAGTACAAGCGTCAAAGTTTGGGGATGCCCCCGAGGCACCCCTTCTTCATCGGCAAAAATCAGGTCACCTTTCAAAACACTATATTTTTATTGCTTCATGCACTATGTGTTTTTCTTGGAGCGTCAGTTGTTTTAGTTTTCTTAGGTTTTTTAGTTTGTTTGTTTGCTGCAATAAATGGTTGGACCCCAACAAATTTCCTTTGGAGGAGATGTACTCGTTTTCATTTGCAAAGAACGCTCTAGTTTTCACTCTTATTAAAAATCGAGTGTTCTACTTTTTCTGCTACTGCTTTTGGTTTTCGTTTTCGCCTTAATTTGCGTTCAGATCTTGTCATATCTTTTCATCAAGGTGCATTTTTTCCTCTGATCTTCATTGGTTTTCATCAAAAGAGGTGTCTTTAAAAATTTCGAATGGTGTTGGAAAAGAGAAAAAGCTTTGTGCAAAATAGTGGTACAAGAAGGAGCTTGTGTAGACTACGGCTTAGGCTTTTTCATGTCATGCTTGATGTCTTTTTGATAGTATGCTTAGTGGTTTTGCTGTAGCATGACTTGTCTCAAATAACTGAGATTGCTTAATGAGCCTTTGAAAAAATCATGCGTTGTTTTTATTGTATGGAAGCATTATTTTGGTTTTCTCCTTGATGCTTTATTTGGGTTGACTTGGCGCATGCTCACACATGTTAGACTCTTCCAAAGTCGCCATTAGCCTTCATGATCATTTAGTTTTTGACTTTTGATGCCATCGTATGCTTCTTTTAATGTCGCTTTGTCGCTTTGCATGATTATGGCCATTATTGCTCTCTTAGTTGGTCGCTCCCAGTCTTTTGCTAGCCCTCACCTTGTACTGAGTATGAGCTCTACTCGTGCATCCAACTCCTAAAAGCCAAGTTTGCCATTGTGTCCACCATACATACCTACTAGCAATTTGCTATTCCAAGTAAATTTGACTTGCTTTTATTTTCTCTTCAAATTAAACTCTTACCAGTGTTATGCGAAACTCGGTTAGTAAAGCTCTCACGAACCGGAAGGCACACTTTACTTTTTCCTGTTCTTAAAATTTTGACATTGTGGTCTTTTATGTTGAGTTGTTATGCTTGCAAGTTGTAAGTTGGATTCTAGCCCAGCCATGCTGTCATGGGGCAAGCTTTCAACATTGCACTTCTTTTTGAGTTGATATCGTGATCTTCTGTTTATGGATGCCCGCTGTGTGAAATGAATTGGGAATCTTGTAGGGATCATGGAGTTTTTATATGTGTTAGGGAAACGCCGGGCCGCCAATCTAAGCCATGCATAATTCATGGTGGAAATTTGCAGCATACCCATGGTGAACATTCGACGACGCATCTCACAATAAAAAGCTAAACAATATAGCAAATAAAAGAGATGTCGAGGTGTTCATTGTCTGCTTGTCCTGTCATTTTGGTGTGGGCTTGTTCCATGTCATCAGGCACGGAGGTACCCCATTGGCGGTTCTCAATGATATGCATATACTTACAATGACAAGAGCCTTGCTTGGGACTCTAAGTAAATTAGCATGGTTTGGGTACTCGTATTCACGGGACACGAGGTTTTCAACTTATGATTTGTCAAGCATATGCATCATAATTGTTCTCGCATTAACTTTAACCATTCAAGATGCTTATGATGGGGGCAATGAGAGCTCAAAGCCGGTAAGTACCATAATTTTTGAAGGTTATAAAACTTGCTTTATTTTTGTATGGAAGATAGTAAGAACCCCATTGCCAGTCGTTGACAAAGACAACCACCTCTCAAAATCAAGTTTTATCTCTCTGTTTTACAAATGAAAAGCTCTAGCACATGTTTAAATCACTGCTTTCCTCTGCGAAGGGCCTTTCTTTTACTTTTATGTTGAGTCACCACCTTCTTTCTTTATGCACCGTTAAGAGAGCATAGTTGTCATTCTTAGTGTGATATGCATTGTCCCAAGGTTCATTGATTGACTCATATTGGTGGGTTCACTTGTTCTTAAATTATTTGTATCTAGTCGCCCTCTTAAACTTTGAGGTGTCCTATGCATTTATGTTTTGCTCTCTTTGAAGGACAAGCTGAAAACCTTTTGTATGTTTTTCCTTATGATTTGAACACACGTTTGACTTTCATTGTTTCATTATCATGATCTTTTGTTTGTGTTCATTTGCATGTTTACAACATGGTTGCTAAGTTCTTATTGTCATGATTATATCTTTCATGCCCATGTTTTAAGTTCTATTGATCCCAGCTCACCAATGCTTACATATATGATCAAGATTGTGTAGGTGCATGTCACCTCAAAAATTATTCTTTGTTATCACTTACCTACTCGAGGACGAGCAGGAGTTAAGCTTGGGGATGCTTGATACGTCTCAAACGTATCTATAATTTTTGATGCTCCATGCTTGTTTTTACACCATTTGCCTATTGTTTCGTTACACTTAGTGGTACTTTTATACATTTTCCGGAACTAACCTATTAACGAAGTGCCACAGTGCCAGTTTCCTATTTTCTGCTGTTTTTGTGTTTCAGAAGTGATACACAGGAAATATTCTCGGAATTGGACGAAACAAGTTCCTGAAGTCATATTTTACGGGGAAGCTCCCAAACATCCGAAGACCTCACGGAGGGGGGCCACGTGGCCCCCACACACAGGGGCGGCGCGGCCACCCCCCTGGCCGCGCCGGGCCCACGTGAGGGGCCGTGGTCTCCCCTCTGACATCGTCCTTTCGCCTATATATACCCTCTGACGAGAAAAACCTAAGGGCCCGATCAGTTTTCCAGAATACATCGCGATCCGCCGCCGCCGTCGACCCGAAGATCGGGAGGGTCCAGAAGCTCTTCCCGGCACCCTGCCAGAGAGGGGAATCGCCACCGGAGGTCTTCTTCATCGCCATGCTTGCCTCCGGAGCGATGAGTGAGTAGTCTACCTTGGACTATGGGTCCATAGGAGTAGCTAGATGGTTGTCTTCTCCACCATGTGTGCGGTGACCCAGCATACCACTGCATGTGTAGTATGCAAGTCGTTGACATAACACCAATGAAACACTGTCTCACTAGTATTACATCCCTCAGAGTGGTACAACAGAAACATCGCAGGTCCAAGGCATGACTATAGAGTTACAATTTTCATCATACAGAAGATCTTCCGAACCTCCTCAACAGGTAGAGGTTTAGTCCTGGCGAGTACAATCGAGAAAGAATACAGCTGAAAGACTAAACTAAATCTACAACTAATGCAGTTGGCCTACTACTCAAACTACAGAATTATTCTATCTACTTAGGTTCTAGGATTAGGGAATTTGGTTCCCTTCTATACCTATTCTAGTTTTCCACCAAGCTTTATATAGGTGCTGACTCCATTGACAGCTTCCACCTCTGGTCAAGACTTCTTCTTCAGCTTCGGTTCATTGGGATTGCCTCTTCCGGATGCCTCCAAGCTAAGCAAGGGTTAAGAGGGAGTGGGGTGAGTAACGAGCGTTACCCAGCAAGTTCATATAGGGAATAAGGTGTTTTATGCACTATCTACAGCCGTAGACCCAAGAGTCATTTGGCAATGCAAGTTTTCATAAACATTTCTTCAAGAGGTTGCTTTTATTCTGAAGAACTATGTCCACCAGCCTTCACAGGTTGATTAGAACTTCATGGAGTTCCTTTCCTGCCGCGTTCGCAGTTCCTTCCCGGAACAAGGAGTGACAAGCCACAATTTGATAACTCTGCAGAGGTGCGTTGCTTTACCCAAGAGAGACCTTATCCTTGTTGCACAACCGGGCGTACTTTCCCGTCCATACACTTTGGTATGGGGCCCAGTATAAGATCCAAGCCAATCACTGCCCTTCTCCGCGACCCCGCATGCCCACCCTTTTGTAATCCACTGGCTACCTGCAACCAAGTCTCTTCTCAAGCTTCGAGCCAGCTTCATACAATCCATCATAGACACTAGTAGCTCTTCCGCCTCTCTAGACGGGGAGTAGAACCAAGGGCCTCCCAAACCCGCTATGGACCCATCGGAATCACATAGCCAGGCCACTAGTCGTCCGTTGACATGCGAAAGGAAGAAGATCCAGCTGACTTTCCCGTCCCATTCCAGATCTCATGGTTAACGCGTATTATACGGCGCGAGAATCACTGGCGACATTTGTTGTTAAGTCCTAAGGTTCACTTTCCCGTGCAAATGGAACCTCCACCACAACAATCATACCATGGTTCCATTTGCCAGCCATCCTAGGTTACCACCACTCGGGTCGATAACCAGCTAATCATATTAATTATGAAAAGAGAACCTTTTGCTTTTAGATGCAGTAGTAATACCACTGGTATATGTTTGCAAGTAATTTCATAAAAATAATCAAGAGGCATGAGCAAGAGTGAACTTGCCTTTTTGACTGCAAGATTATGCAAGTCAAGGTCTTCGATACGTAAGAAATCCAAATTCTGAAATAGCACCATCATCTGGTAAAGATGATGTTAAAAGAACTGCAGCATGATATGCATAATATATGCTATGCATCGCTTAAAGCGCAACCTAACCCCCGATGATTTTGTATTGGTGAGTTGAGGTGACTTCTTGTGATGTGTTGCATCTTTAAGTTCACTAGCACACATGAGGTTGTTAAGGGTTTTAGGTTAATTGACTATGCTATATTAGCAAGAGAGTAAAGCTAGCTCAAGACAAGAGTTATTGCAAAAGACTGATATAGCAATAGGTGAAGACATGAAAGTAACACTTTTAAGTGATATTTTATTATTATCAAACAAGTAGCTGATTAAGAACATGCAAAGTTGAGGTATTTCCTATTTAATAAGAATACCTAGTTGGTCTTAGGGTTGACAACAATCTTAACACACAAATAGAATTATTTATGTTCAAACTTAATGAAGTTGTTTGATATTTAATTTCAGGGTATCTTAAAAGAATAACATTTGAAGAACATATTTCTTACTAAATAGAAGTACTACCCATAAGGTTTAGTGTTCTAGGGTTTATTATATTTTGCTATTAGTCATGGAGTAGTTATTAGGTGGAATATATTAAGGAAGCAAACTAAGTTTTATTCAGTATTAGAAAAGTTTTAGTGAAGCATGGTCATCCAAGGTAATTAACATTGATACTACCATATATGGTTATTTCTATAGTTGATAACAACAAAGTAAAGTTTAGAGCTCATATTAACCTTCTACTATTTGATCACATGGATATGCATTTCATTTGCTTGGTAAAAATTTCTAAAGTAATTGGTTTATAAATAATGGATTCAAGTGAAGGAATAACTTATAACATGATTTATTATCTATTTAAGATTTTTCTCAATTTTAGTACTTAAAAATAATATTTTTAGGGTTTAAGTCTTAATATTCAAGATTGAAGAACCAATATTTATATGCCACAAGAAAGATTATATCATGGTTAATTAATTACTACATAACTAATAGTTTCTTGTTATATCAAATACATTGTATAAGTTGGTTTTTGTTTATTTTACTTTTAAGTGATTTCTTTAAAACAAAAATACAAAATTGGGTCAAAGAATCTTGTTGGGCTGAGCCCACTTGACCCAACCGGATCAAATTGGCCTACCAGGCCCGGTCTGGCTCGGGTCAAGACCCAGGTCCGACCCACCTCTTCCTCTCTCTCTCGTTCCTCACCTCACGCACAGAGCCCCCTCCTGGCCCCCTATGCGATGCCGCCGCCGCCGCTCTACTCTGGCCGATCGCCGACCCTCTCCCGCGCCGCCGCCTGGCGGAACCTCTATAGCTATCCTCTCCCCCTCGAGCACTAGCCTCTACCGTGAGATCGGCACCCCGCATCAGCACGGCTATCCCTAGCAGAGCCAGGTCGCCGGCTTGCCGCCGTGCTCCGGCGCTGCTCTGACCGGCCATCACCAGGTTCTGGTTGTCTATTCCCACCGCTGCCTCACTGCGGTGCCCTCTCACTCGTTCACGGCTTCGAACCTTAGCAGCGACACGACCGATTCGGTCGCCGTCGGCCGCCATGGAATTTCTTGCCCAAACTGATCTCCACGACGCCCGCTGGACGGCAGCGTGGCTGCAACCCGGGCGACCACGACCTGCTGCCGAGGCACCTGCACGCTCCGACCTCGACGCCGGTGGGATGGCGCTGCTCCAGCAACCCCGGTGTCGCCACTCCTTCGACTCCTCAGCAAAACTGTGAGCTAACTCTCCTGATCTCACTGTCTCCATGCTCCCCTTGATGCTAGTCACTGATTATGAATGGTGATACTATATTGGTGAAGGTGCTGTGACGATTCCTTTAATTGTGCTGGCTATGGTACTGTGATGTGCAGCTAATCTTGTGGCTTTGCTGATGGGATTGGTATAGCTATGACTCGGTTGTGCTATGTGTAGTGGTGTTCTCTTTGTGTGTGCTACTGTTAGCTTCTTGCTAAAATTCTATTAAGATGCTGAACTGCATTTGTTTCAGAGATATGAACTGAAGCAAATGTTTCAGTGCTTGGAAATACAGTGTTATCTCTGTATAATACAACACCAGTAAAGCATGTATGCTTTACTAACTTGTCTGATGGTTGTTTTCTGGATTTAGTTAGACTTATCTAGCTTAGTAACTCAGTGCCACTAGCTAGAAGGAATATATCTCATTCTGTGGTACTTCCAGTTGAAGATGCATAGAGGAGTGGTTCATCTAGTTAGCCTAAGGTGCTGGAGATGGCTAAGCTAGCTTGAGCTCCTACTAGATTTTGTTCTCGACCAAATGATGAAATACACCACTCCACCCAACTATATGTGATGATGGAATGCTTTGGCTGTGTAAAAACTTCCTGGGACAATTGCATGATAAACTGGATCGGTAGGATGCGGTTATTTGGGTTATCTTCTCTGTATGCTCTGGGAAATGCATGATTCTCTTCATTGAACTATATTACGATGAACTGAAATCAACTTCAGTGATGATTTAAGTAGCCTTTTTCTAGCTAGTATAGCTTGTACCAGTATTTGATGGGAACAAACACTGATTTACTTGATATGGATGTTGCTTTCTTCTACACCTGCATCTATTTTTGGTTGACAAAACTGATAAAAACAGATTTTAACTTGTTCTCTTAGTCTAGCCTGTGATGCAAAGGCTGAGGCAAAATATTGGATAGGAACAGATACTTATATGTGGCTTTTAATTTCTCAGTGATGATTTTGCATAGCATCACTATGCACGGCTGAGAGAATTCCTGATACCCCCCCTTATGTCATCTATTATGGTAAGAACAGATGCTGGTACTATGATTTCTGGTGATTCACCTTGTTGCTGGAATTTTGGAAGGAGTGAAGTTGGTATCAGACTTTGATCTGGTGCCCTTCTACTTCCTCTTGATCCTGTTCTTGTGGCAGCCTTGTCCTTCTTTTGATAATCTTGATAAGATAATAGCCTTGATGAATTCTTCACCTCCTTGAGATAAGCCTGCTCTTTCTTCTGGCACTCCTGATTGTTCTCGATCAAATCTTTCTTGATCCTGGGCTTGCTTCACCTTGCTCAGCTGGCCTGCTGGCTCAGGTTCAAGTCTTGGCTTCACTAAGTAACCATGATTGCTGGAACTGTTCTTGGTGTACTTGAGGTTCCTGGCTGTGGGTGCTCGGGTGAAGGGAATGGAGACTACGTGTGTGTGCTGTGAACGCCTCTCTCTCCAATGGTTTTGTGTCTGGTGACTATTCCTGTGGTGATGACAGCACACGCCATGCATGGTGTGTGTGTGCTGCTTGTAGATGGATGAGTGTGTGGTGTGGTGCGGCTGCCTCTGTGATACTTATCTACTACTAGTGCACAACTTGTGTTTGCCTTCTGAAGTAAGCCACGGCTGTGTCATGTTTATCTTGATTGGTGATTTCTTTTGATGTTGCCACTTGTATTTCTGGCTGTGCAAATATTACTGATCTTGCTAAATAGATTTTGGTGACTTCTTAATTCTGCTTAACCAATATCATGTTAAGTATGAATTAATATTAATTGATTTGGATTTTATCAATTTAAACTTACCTAGAATTAGAGGGTGTCAATCTATCTACTGCTATTGTTATCTGTTTCAAAATCTGATTTGGTTGCTTGACTCAAAGATGCCTATCAATTCAAGTGTATGACTTATGGACCCTTTTTTCCAAAGTTGGTTATTTATTCCAATGATGCCCTCTAGTTCTAGGACATAGAATTTAGGAATCCTTCCTAAATTCTCTAACTAAGATTAATAAATTAAATTGCCTCCACATATATGGGGGCAAACATTTTAATCCTACAACACCTTTCTTTTGTCTTTGTTGATTCTTATATGCAGGAATGAAGATGAGGACAAGAATTACTATTAATTAGGGTTTTCTTTATTCATTTTGTACATTTTATTCCTTTGTTGTATTTAATCTCATTATTTGAGATTTGTAATGAAACAACTTAATTATTTGTAATAAAAACATTATTCTACATTCATTCTTGTATTCTTCCTTTGTAATTTTTATTATTTATTTAAACTTCAATTCAAATTTATTTGAATTATTTGTATCTCAAATTCAAATGTTGAATTCCAATTCTTTCCCCCAAAATCAATGATTCAACAAAGGTCATGCCAAAATTTATCGCACTCGCTCTGATGTGCAAAACTAAACAATCAGAGCGAGAGAAACTTTGATCACTTTGTGTTCTAAATGTTTTGCGCGAAAATTCTCCGGATTTTCTGATGCATGAATGCAATGCACACCACAGTTTCCTCTCTATTCCTAGTCTCAAATCCTGGGATGTTACAATGTGCTTCATGTTTAGATCTCATGAGCTACCCTACATGATTGAGATCACCGTTATGTAATTCTATGATGTTGGTTTGTTGGGATCCGATGAATATTGGTGTTTATGATTAAGTTGCTGTACTGAATTATATCTTTTGTTATCTCTATGTTGTTTATGATCTTGCATGCTCTCCGTTGTTAGTAGCTATCTTGGCCGAGTAGTTGCTAGTGACTCCAAGAGGGGGTATTTATGCTCGATAGTGGGTTCATGTCTCTATTTCACCTGGGGGAGTGACAGAAACCTCTAAGGTGGTAGATGTGCTGTTGCTACTAGGGAGAAAACAACATTCATATGCTCAAGGGCATATGCTTTCTTTACATTACACACTTTGCTTAATGCAATTATCTGTTGTTCGCAACTTAATACTTTTGGGGTGTTCGGATTGATATCCCCGAGGGTGGATTATTAGTCATAGATGCAGTTGGATGGCGGTCTATGTATTTTGTTGTAATGCCCAAAGTGAATCTCATAGTGATCTTCTTGACATATCACGTTATCTTTATTCTATCAATTGCCCAACTGTAATTTGTTTACCCAGCATGTTATTTTATCTATGGAGAGACACTGCTGACTGGTGAAAGCAGGCGTCCTTGTGCGTGGTGAATGACCAGCCTGTTGGGAACCCCAAGAGGAAAGTATGATGAGTGCAGCGGCAAGTTTTCCCTCAGTTATGAAACCAAGGTTTATCGATCAGGAGAAGGGAGACGGTGACGACTGAAGGTGTTTGTGGAACCTGCACACACACAGACAAATACTTTGTTCCCAACTTGCGATGAGGTTGTCAATCTCACCGGTTTGCTTGAAACAAAGGTTATGAGTGTATCGAGTGGAAAACAGTAGTAATATGCTAGTAAAGTAAACAGTGCGGGAATAGTAAACAGGTGATTGCAATATGATTAAAATAGGACCGGGGTCCACAGTTCACTAGTGGTGTCTCTCCATAGATAAATAACATGCTGGGTAAACGAATTACAGTTGGGCAATTGATAGAATAAAGATAACGTGATATGTCAAGAAGATCACTATGAGATTCACTCTGGGCATTACAACAAAATACATAGACCGCCATCCAACTGCATCTATGACTAATAATCCACCCCCGGGGATATCATCCGAACACCCTAGAAGTATTAAGTTGCGAACAACAGATAATTGCATTAAGCAAAGTGTGTAATGTAAACAAAGCATATGCCCTCGAGCATATGAATGTTGTTTTCTCCCTAGTAGCAACAGCACATCTACCACCTTAGAGGTTTCTGTCACTCCCCCAGGTGAAATAGAGGCATGAACCCACTATCGAGCATAAATACCCCCTCTTGGAGTCACTAGCAACTACTCGGCCAAGATAGCCACTAACAACGGAGAGCATGCAAGATCATAAACATCATAGAGATAATATAAGATAAAATTCAGTGCAGCAACTTAATCATAAACACCAATATTCATCGGATCCCAACAAACCAACATCATAGTATTACATAACGGTGATCTCAATCATGTAGGGCAGCTCATGAGATCTAAACATGAAGCACATGGTGGAGAAGACAACCATCTAGCTACTGCTATGGACCCATAGTCCAAGGTAGACTACTCACTCATCGCTCCGGAGGCAATCATGGCGATGAAGGAGACCTCCGGTGGCGATTCCCCTCTCCGGCAGGGTGCCGGGAAGAGCTTCTGGACCCTCCCGATCTTCGGGTCGACGGCGGCGGCGGATCACGATGTATTCTGGAAAACTGATCTCGCTCCTAGGTTTTTCTCGTCAGGGGGTATATGTAGGCGAAAGGGGGCTGTCAGAGGTGGAGCCACGTGCCCTCACACGGGGGTGGCGCGCCCAGGGGCCAGGCCGCGCCGCCCCTGTGTGTGGGGGCCTCGTGGCCCCCCTCCGTCAGGTCTTCGTATGTTTGGGAGCTCCCCGATGAAATATGACTTCAGGAACTTGTTTTGTCCAATTCAGAGAATATTTCCTGTGTATCACTTCTGAAACACAAAAACAGCAGAAAATAGGGAACTGGCACTGTGGCACTTCGTTAATAGGTTAGTTCCAGAAAGCGTATAAAAATGCCACTAAGTGTAACGAAACAATAGGCAAATGGTGTAAAACAAAGCATGGAGCATCAAAAATTATAGATACGTTTGAGACGTATCAAGCATCCCCAAGCTTAACTCCTGCTCGTCCTCGAGTAGGTAAGTGATAACAAAAGAATAATTTTTGAGGTGACATGCACCTACACAATCTTGATCATATATGTAAGCATTGATGAGCTGGGATCAATAGAACTTAAAACATGGGCATGAAAGATATAATCATGACAATAAGAACTTAGCAACCATGTTGTAAACATGCAAATGAACACAAACAAAAGATCATGATAATGAAACAATGAAAGTCAAACGTGTGTTCAAATCATAAGGAAAACATGCAAGTGGTTTTCAGCTTGTCCTTCAAAGAGAGCAAAACATAAATGCATAGGACACCTCAAAGTTTAAGAGGGCGACTAGATACAAATAATTTAAGAACAACTGAAACCAACAATATGAGTCAATCAATGAACCTTGGGACAATGCATATCACACTAAGAATGACAACTATGCTCTCTTAATGGTGCATAAAGAAAGAAGGTGGTGACTCAACATAAAAGTAAAAGAAAGGCCCTTCGCAGAGGGAAGCAGTGATTTAAGCATGTGCTAGAGCTTTTCATTTTGTAAAACAGAGATAAAACTTGATTTTGAGAGGTGGTTGTCTTTGTCAACGACTGGCAATGGGGTTCTTACTATCTTCCATACAAAAATAAAGCAATTTTTTGAGAGAGAGATTGGCACTTTGGTGCTCTTTTTATAAAACTTGGCACGCCTCCCCACCTTTTCCTTTCACATACCATGGCTAACCGATTCCATCGGGTGCCCACCAACATTCACATTCATTGGAGGAGTGCCTTTTTCCTTTTTTTTCTTTTTTTTTCTTTTTGGAATAAACAATATGGAAGATAGCAAATCCGACCACTACGTCCCCATGAGCTGAAAACAGTGTCACAAAACGAGAAGTATTTTGAAGGTTTTTGAAAGGTAGCACACGAAAATTTTACTTTGGAATGGCTTAAAAATACCATGCATAGGAATTTATAGTGGACACAATGGAAAACTTTGGCTTTTAGGAGTTGGATGCACGAGTAGAGCTCATACTCAGTACAAGGCGAGGGCTAGCAAAAGACTGGGAGCGACCGACTAAGAGAGCAATAATGGCCATAATCATGCAAAGCGACAAAGCGACATTAAAAGAAGCATACGATGGCATCAAAAGTCAAAAACTAAATGATCATGAAGGCTAATGGCGACTTTGGAAGAGTCTAACATGTGCGAGCATGCGCCAAGTCAACCCAAATAAAGCATCAAGGAGAAAACCAAAATAATGCTTCCATACAATAAAAACAACGCATGATTTTTTCAAAGGCTCATTAAGCAATCTCAGTTATTTGAGACAAGTCATGCTACATCAAAACCACTAAGCATACTATCAAAAAGACATCTAGCATGACATGAAAAAGCCTAAGCCGCAGTCTACACAAGCTCCTTCTTGTACCACTATTTTGCACAAAGCTTTTTCTCTTTTCCAACACCATTTGAAATTTTTAAAACAACCTCTTTTGATGAAAACCAATAAAGTTCAGAGGCAAAAATGCACCTTGATGAAAAGATATGACAAGATCTGAACGCAAATCAAGTTGAAAACGAAAACCAAAAGCAGTAGCAGAAAAACTAGAATGCTCGATTTATAAGAGTGAAAACTAGAGCATTCTTTGCAAATGAAAACGAGTACATCTCCTCCAAAGGAAATTTGTTGGGGTCCAACCATTTATTGCAGCAAACAAACAAACTAAGAAAACTAAAACAACTGACGCTCCAAGAAAAACACATAGTGCATGAAGCAATAAAAATATAGTGTTTTGAAAGGTGACCTGATTTTTGCCGATGAAGAAGGGGTGCCTCGGGGGCATCCCCAAGCTTTGACGCTTGTACTTCTTGGATATTTCTTGGGGTGCTGGGCATCCCCAAGCTTGAGCTTTTGTCCATTCTTCAACTCATCTCATCATTCTCCAATCCCTACACTTGAAAACTTCCTTCATACAAAACTAAACACAATTCTATTAGCAACATTAGTGTAAGCATAAAATATATTCATCCTCTTTTAGCTTCAGGTTTCAACCCAAAACCACCACATATAAAGTATATACTACTGTAGCAACTTCCACAAGAGTTCCATGATCAAAAAGAACTCGAAAGAAAGCGATAAAGTGGCAAAAACAAATATTGGCAGAAATCTGTCAAAACTGGACAGCTGATAATGGACGAATTTTTGAGGGATTTTCCGTTGCTCAAATCAAAAAGTGTTAAACTAGGAAAAGTTTGGATATAACCTGGGGCATATGCACAAGAAATCGCAGGTCCAAAAGATAAACATAGAATTTTCACGAATTTTTACGGTGCAGCACCGAAAACAGTTTCAGGACAACAATAACCCCAAATCTTTACCTCACTCAAATTAGAGGCTTCTCTTGGCACAAAAACGAAATAAACAAGATAAAGAGCGGTCATTACAGTAGTAATGACTTCTAAGACTCAAATAAAAGAAAAAGTACTGAAAGTAAATATTGGGTTATCTCCCAAGAGTGCTTTTCTTTAACGCCTTTGAGCTAGGCGCAGAAAATTGCGAATCAAGTATTATCAATAGATGAAGCACTAGGATCAGAGCGTGCCTTACCTCTCCCTTTCTTACCTTTGCTCTTGACTCTAGGAAAGACATGGTTATTGCAAGGTGGAGTAGTAAATGTTATATTGCCTTTTCCCACATCGATAACGGCGCCAAGGAGCTTCAGAATGGATCTTCCAAGTGTGATTTGTCCTTTTCCTACACATTCAATAACAAGATAATCAGTAGATATCATTCTTCCTAGGATTTTTGTAAAGACTCCTTCAGCTATTCCAAGGGGAGATATGGTGGCATTATTAGTAAGAAAAATTTCTTCTCCTCCCTCAGAAAGCTTCCAAAGGCTCAAAGATTCATAAACATCCTTTGGCATGAGACAAAATTCAGACATAATATCACAACGAGCATGAAAAGTTTCACCACTAATGGTGATTTTTATTGTAGGATACCAGCTCGAAGGTTCAGTATTTGTTGGCACATAATCAAAATGCTGGCGCAAAGTATTGTAGCAAGAATTTAAACTAGCAGTTTGAGTCTCAAGAGTATTAAGTCTATTTAAAATGCTCACAAGAGAGGAATCAAAATAGGTTGGCATGCTATAAATTGTAATCAACTTTCTTATAATATTGAAGGCGTGATCTCCATCACAATGAAGGAAATCTCCTTCTGCAGTAGCATCCAAAGCATATCTATAACGAAGAGAAAGTCCAAAGTAGAAACTACTAAGAAGCAAACTCAAAGCCATTTTAGGTTCAGTTTTTCCATGCCATTCATAAATTCTAGACCAAGCTTCTTTAAAGCTTTCCTCATCTTTCTGCTTAAAAGTAAAGATCATGTCCGCGGGGGACATAGTAGTAGCAACTAAACTAGACATGATAAACTAAAGTAAGGTAAAAACAACTACCAAGGATTCTAATTTTTTTTTGGGTTTTTGATATAAAGCAATGCAGGTAAAATAAATAAAGTAAAGCAAAACAAATAACAAAGTAAAGAATGTGTGTGCGAAGAACTCCCCTCGCAGAAGTCTTCTCTTCCTTCCCCGGCAACGGCGCCAGAAAAAGTGCTGCTGACTGGTGAAAGCAGGCTTCCTTGTGCGTGGTGAATGACCAGCCCGTTGGGAACCCCAAGAGGAAAGTATGATGAGTGCAGCGGCAAGTTTTCCCTCAGTTATGAAACCAAGGTTTATCGATCAGGAGAAGGGAGACGGTGACGACTGAAGGTGTTTGTGGAACCTGCACACACACAGACAAATACTTTGTTCCCAACTTGCGATGAGGTTGTCAATCTCACCGGTTTGCTTGAAACAAAGGTTATGAGTGTATCGAGTGGAAAACAGTAGTAATATGCTAGTAAAGTAAACAGTGCGGGAATAGTAAACAGGTGATTGCAATATGATTAAAATAGGACCGGGGTCCACAGTTCACTAGTGGTGTCTCTCCATAGATAAATAACATGCTGGGTAAACGAATTACAGTTGGGCAATTGATAGAATAAAGATAACGTGATATGTCAAGAAGATCACTATGAGATTCACTCTGGGCATTACAACAAAATACATAGACCGCCATCCAACTGCATCTATGACTAATAATCCACCCCCGGGGATATCATCCGAACACCCTAGAAGTATTAAGTTGCGAACAACAGATAATTGCATTAAGCAAAGTGTGTAATGTAAACAAAGCATATGCCCTCGAGCATATGAATGTTGTTTTCTCCCTAGTAGCAACAGCACATCTACCACCTTAGAGGTTTCTGTCACTCCCCCAGGTGAAATAGAGGCATGAACCCACTATCGAGCATAAATACCCCCTCTTGGAGTCACTAGCAACTACTCGGCCAAGATAGCCACTAACAACGGAGAGCATGCAAGATCATAAACATCATAGAGATAATATAAGATAAAATTCAGTGCAGCAACTTAATCATAAACACCAATATTCATCGGATCCCAACAAACCAACATCATAGTATTACATAACGGTGATCTCAATCATGTAGGGCAGCTCATGAGATCTAAACATGAAGCACATGGTGGAGAAGACAACCATCTAGCTACTGCTATGGACCCATAGTCCAAGGTAGACTACTCACTCATCGCTCCGGAGGCAATCATGGCGATGAAGGAGACCTCCGGTGGCGATTCCCCTCTCCGGCAGGGTGCCGGGAAGAGCTTCTGGACCCTCCCGATCTTCGGGTCGACGGCGGCGGTGGATCGCGATGTATTCTGGAAAACTGATCTCGCTCCTAGGTTTTTCTCGTCAGGGGGTATATGTAGGCGAAAGGGGGCTATCAGAGGTGGAGCCACGTGCCCTCACACGGGGGTGGCGCGCCGAGGGGCCAGGCCGCGCCGCCCCTGTGTGTGGGGGCCTCGTGGCCCCCCTCCGTCAGGTCTTCGTATGTTTGGGAGCTCCCCGATGAAATATGACTTCAGGAACTTGTTTCGTCCAATTCGGAGAATATTTCCTGTGTATCACTTCTGAAACACAAAAACAGCAGAAAACAGGGAACTGGCACTGTGGCACTTCGTTAATAGGTTAGTTCCGGAAAGCGTATAAAAATGCCACTAAGTGTAACGAAACAATAGGCAAATTGTGTAAAACAAAGCATGGAGCATCAAAAATTATAGATACGTTTGAGACGTATCAGACACCACTAGTGAACTGTGGACCCCGGTCCTATTTTAATCATATTGCAATCACCTGTTTACTTTTCCCGCACTGTTTACTTTACTCGCATATTACTACTGTTTTCCACTCGATACACTCATAACCTTTGTTTCAAGCAAACCGGTGAGATTGACAACCTCATCGCAAGTTGGGGACAAAGTATTTGTTTGTGTGTGTGCAGGTTCCACAAACACCTTCAGTCGTCATCGTCTCTCTTCTCCTGATCGATAAACCTTGGTTTCTTAACTGAGGGAAAACTAGCCGCTACACTCATCATACCTTCCTCTTGGGGTTCCCAACGGGCTGGTCATCACCACGCACAAGGACATACTGCTCCCACGTCAGCTAAACGCCACAGTTCTTTTCTGGCGCCATCACACGAGTAGCACTCCACAAATGCATCCCAGTGATCCCGCAGGAACTCATTGGGGCCAGTAAATTCTGGAGCTTGTCGATCGGCGTTGACATAGGCGTTCCATAACCTCTTCTTGTGGTTATTGAACTGTGCAGCCATCTTCTTGAGAGCCCACTCCCTGACTTTCTCCTTCTGTTGCTCTGCTTCTTCCAGGGACTCGGTGACCGGCAGATTGAAATGTGGAATGAGGGAATCCCAAAGTCTATCTTTCAAGACCTTGGTGACATAATTGACCGCTGCACCCTCTTCTGGCTCTGGCTGTGCTGGCTCTCCCTTTGCCGCCTTGGGCTTATACCAATATTGAATGCTTATCGGCACCATGTCCCTGACAAGACATCCACATTGATGTGTGAACGCATTTGCGACACTCTTGGGTTCCAACGATTCGCCTTCAGTTGAGAGACGCCCAATCGTGTAATGCTGATTCGATGCCAGCCGTTTGGCCGGGCCTCGCTTCTTTCTAGAAGATTCAGAGCTCTAAAATAAGAAAACACTCGTTAATATATATACCACATAATGCATCGTCATCTACTGATTCATGAATAGAGCTAGTCTTCATATATATATATACCTCGCCGGACTGTTTTATTAAGTCACGTCCAGTCCCTTGTGAGCCGTCCTCGCAATCATCATTTTCCGATTCATGCGGCTGCTCCTCCTCCATTCCGTCACCCGACTCGTTCAAAAATTCCGAGCCGTCTCCTTCTGCACGGGTGGTACCCTCTCCTTGTGCACGGGTGCTACCCTCTCCTATAATTTTCAATATCTCTTCTTCACCTTCTCTTCCGGCGCCGAAATCCATAACTGAAATCCATAACATAGATCAACAACATTACTCCATATTTTTATTTCTATTATTGCTAACAATATTACTAACAATATTTCTAACATTTCTATCTATTCACTTTCTAACTCTATATATCTAACCTAAATAGCATTTTACTAACTTAATAATAATAATAGTATTTTACTAACTTAATAATAGTAATAGCATTTTACTAACTTAATAATAGTAATAGCATAAAATCTAACATAATAATAATAGTAATAGCATTTTACTAACTTAATAATAGTAATAGCATAAAATCTAACATAATAATAATAGTAATAGCATTTTACTAACTTAATAATAGTAATAGCATAAAATCTAACATAATAATAATAGTAATAGCATTTTACTAACTTAATAATAGTAATAGCATTTTACTAACTTAATAATAGTAATAGCACAAAATCTAACATAATAATAATAGTATGATTAACTTAATAAGAATAGCATAAAATCTAACTATAATAATAGTATAGCAAGTAGGATGGACTAACTAATAATAGTAATAGCATAAAATCTAACATAAAATAATAGTAATAGCATTTACTAACTTAATATAGTAATAGGAAAATCTAACATAATAATAATAGTAAATAGCATACAATATAGTAATAGCTAATCAACATAATATATAGTAAAGCATTTTACTAACACTAATCTAGTACCATTTCTATATCATTCTATTTCTAATAAATCTAACTAAAATCTAACATATTTATAACTACCTAGTAATGCTAACACTAATTCTAACACTAATTCTAACACGAATTGCATATTCTAACACTACTACCCTAAATACTAATTCTAACATTTTTCTAAAAATTCTAACATAAATTCCTAACTACATTTTTCTAAAAATTTCTAACATAAATTTCTAACTACATTTTTCTAAAAATTTCTAACTACATTTTTCTAAAAATTTCTAACATAAATTCCTAACTACATTTTTCTAAAAATTTCTAACATAAATTTATCAAATTTTTTTTGCAGCAGGGGGCCGGCCGGCGGTACGGTTGTGCTCACCTGCGGGCTCGGCGTGGGCTCGGCGGCGGCGGCGGCAGCGCGGGCTCGGCGTGGGCTCGGCGGCGACGGCGCGGGGGCTCGGCGGCGGTGGTGCGGGCTCGGTGGTCTCGGCCGGTCTCGGGCGCGGCGTTGCGCGGCGGCGGCGCGGTGGCGCGGTGGCGCGGCGGCGGTGGCGCGGCGGTGGCGCGGCGGTCACGGAAACGACGGACCGCAACGCTCCCGACGAGAACTCCTCCGCGCGGTCGATCGAAAACTGCTAAGTGTTGGCCGGGGAAGAAGAAGGGGGCGGCGGCGGTTTATATACCCCCCCTTTAGTCCCGGTTGGTGGCTTCAACCGGGACTAAAGGGGGGTCTTTAGTCCCGATTGGAGGCACCAACCGGGACTAAAGACTCTTTAGTCCCGGTTGGTGCCTCCAACCGGGACTAAAGACCTTGGGCGGTTCGCGCGCCCAGATCCAGACCTTTAGTCCCGGTTGGTTAAACGAACCGGGACTAAAGGCGTAATAAATGCGCGCCAATGGTAGATTTTTTCAGAATTCATTTGAAAATATGAATTTTGAATTTCAATTTGAATAACTTCTGCATATTTTAGAATTTGATAAAACTTTGAATATGAAAAGTGTTTGAAATTGAATAACTAATTCAAAACTATTTTCTATTTTTAAAATCAATTATTCTAACTATTCAAACAATTAACTATTTTGTCATTTTCAATTAAAACAATATTGATTAAAATTCTTTTTGCATATTTTAGAATTTGATAAAACTTTGAATATGAAAAGTGTTTGAAATTGAATAACTAATTCAAAACTATTTTCTATTTTCAAAATTAATTATTCTAACTATTCAAACAATTAACTATTTTGCCATTTTCAATTAAAACAATATTGATTAAAATTCTTTTTGCATATTTTAGAATTTGATAAAACTTTGAATATGAAAAGTGTTTGAAATTGAATAACTAATTCAAAACTATTTTCTATTTTCAAAATTAATTATTCTAACTATTCAAACAATTAACTATTTTGCCATTTTCAATTAAAACAATATTGATTAAAATTCTTTTTGCATATTTTAGAATTTGATAAAACTTTGAATATGAAAAGTGTTTGAAATTGAATAACTAATTCAAAAATATTTTCTATTTTTAAAATCAATTATTCTAACTATTCAAACAATTAACTATTTTGCCATTTTCAATTAAAACAATATTGATTAAAATTCTTTTTGCATATTTTAGAATTTGATAAAACTTTGAATATGAAAAGTGTTTGAAATTGAATAACTAATTCAAAACTATTTTCTATTTTTAAAAAAAATTCTGGCTTATTAGTTATTTTACACGCTGGATGGACTGCCGCTCTTCTTTTCCCGCCCTGCCATTTATACACACACCGTGGTGCTTCTTCCTTGCAGCGCCTCCCCGCAAGCCCAAAAGAAAGCAATGGCCGCCGTCTTCCGCCTCAACCCCGTTGCCTCGCCCTACTACCTCTCTCCTACCCCTGCCGCCGCTATGTCCATTCCTGATTTCTTTGCCTCGCAGTTCTTGTGCCCACAGCAGCTTCCACATCCGCTCCCCCCACCCCGTTGCCTCGCCCTACTACTGCACGCCGCCACCGCCGCCACAGCAGCTATCGGCTCCCCGTTGCCGCATCACAGAGATATTTGAGGAAACTTTGAATATGAAAAGTGTTCGAATTTGAATAACTAACCCAAAATCATACATTTACATCAAAGTTTAATACATTATTACACATCACCAACATCCCCATCTAGTGTTGGGGTTTTCTTCTGCACCGTAACCATGGAGTATCTTCTTTGTTTAAGAGGAGGGTTGGGTCAGTGTTCACTCTGAAGGGCGGAATTTCATCAAACTTGTTATAATCTTCTGACATATCTGTCTTGTCCTCCACTCCCACGATGATTCTTTTCCCTGAGAGAACAATGTGTCGCTTTGGCTCATCGTGTGATGTATTCGTTTTCTTATCTTTTCTCTTTCTCGGTTTTGTAGACATGTCCTTCACATAGAAAACCTGAGCGACATCGTTGGCTAGGACGAATGGTTCGTCCATGTATGCAAGATTGTTGAGATCCACTGTTGTCATGCCGTACTTTTGGTCTACAACTACCCCGCCTCCTGTCAGCTTGACCCATTTGCACCGAAACAAAGGGACCTTAAAAGACGGTCCATAGTCAAGTTCCCATATCTCCTCTATGTAACCATAATATGTGTCCTTTGTCCCATTGTCGTGTAATGCATCAAAGCGGACACCACTGTTTTGATTGGTGCTCTTTTTATCTTGGGCGACCGTGTAAAATGTATTCCCATTTATCTCATAACCCTGAAAAGTCAATATAGTTAAAGATGGTTTCTTGGCCAACATGGACAGCTCATATCCAACAGTGGCATCATTTATGAGAAGTGTTTGCAACCAACCACCAAAAGTCGCCATGTGCAACTTTGTAATCCAGGAGTTTGACTGCCCAGGGTTTTCCGAGCGTACAATATTCTTGTGTCGCTCCATATACGGCTCCACCAACATAGAATTTCGTAAAACTGTGTAGTGTGCTTCACTCAAAGAATGTCCGTCCATACAGTATGCTGATTTCATTCCTAGCGTGCCTTTTCCACTTAGTCTCCCCTCATGCCGCGATTGAGGAAGACCAATCGGGTTCAGGTCAGGAACAAAGTCAACACAAAACTCAATGACCTCCTCTGTTAGATAGCCCTTGGAGATGCTTCCTTCTGGCCTAGCACGGTTATGCACGTATTTCTTTAAGACTCCCATGAACCTCTCAAAGGGGAACATATTGTGCAAAAATACTGGACCGAGAATGGTAATCTCTTCGACTAGGTGAACTAAGAGATGCGTCATAATATTGAAGAAGGACGGTGGGAACACCAACTCGAAGCTGACAAGACATTGGGCCACATCATTCTGTAACCGTTGTAGATCTTCTGGATTGATTACCTTCTGTGAAATTGCATTGAGGAATGCACATAGCTTCACAATCGGTACTCGAACATTTTCCGGTAGAATCCCCCTCAGTGCAACCGGAAGCAATTGCGTCATAAGCACGTGACAGTCATGAGACTTTAGGTTTTGGAATTTTTTCTCGGCCATATTTATTATTCCCTTTATATTTGACGAGAATCCAGATGGGACCTTGATACTGCTCATGCATTCAAAAAAGATTTCCTTCTCTTCTTTGGTAAGAGCGTAGCTCGCAGGACCCTTAGAATCCTCCGGATGCATGCCGTCTCTTCTTTTCATACGGTGCTGGTCCTCCCATGCTTCTGGTGTATCTTTTGTCTTCCCATACAAGCCCAAGAATCCTAGTAGGTTCACGCAAACATTCTTCGTCACGTGCATCACGTCGATTGCAGAGCGGACCTCTAGGAATTTCCAATACTCAAGCTCCCAAAATATAGATTTCTTCTTCCACATGGGTGCATGTCCGCTATCGTCATTCGGAACAGACAGACTGCCAGGACCCTTTCCAAAGATTACTTCTAAATCTTTGACCATATCAAATATATCATCACCAGTATGGCGTTTAGGCTTGCCCCGGACTTCTGCCTCGCCCTTGAAATGCTTGCCTTTTTTCTTCAATTGATGTTTGGGCGAAAGAAATCGACGATGCCCGAGATACACCACCTTCTTACTTTTATCCAAATATATACTATCGATCTCACCTAAACAGTGCGTGCATGCATTGTATCCCTTGTTTGTCTGTCCTGAAAGGTTACTAAGAGTAGGCCAATCATTGATGGTCACGAACAGCAACGCTCGTAGATCAAATTCCTCTTGTTTATACTCATCCCACACACGAACACCTTCAGTCTGCCACAGCTGTAAAAGTTCATCAACTAATGGCCTTAGATACACATCAATGTCATTACCGGGTTGCTTCGGGCCTTGGATAAGCACTGGCATCATAATAAACTTTCGCTTCATGCATAACCAAGGAGGCAGGTTATATATACATAGAGTCACGGGCCAGGTGCTATGACTGCAGCTCTGCTCCCCAAAAGGATTCATGCCATCTGTACTTAGACCAAACCTCAGGTTGCGTGCGTCTTCCGTAAACTCCGGGAAATCTCTGTCGATTTTTCCCCACTGCGACCCATCAGCGGGGTGTCTCAACATCTCGTCACTCTTACGGTCTTCTTTGTGCCACCTCAACAACTTGGCATGCTCTTTGTTTCTGAACAAACGTTTCAACCGTGGTATTATAGGTGCATACCACATCACCTTGGCAGGAACCCTCTTCCTGGGGCGCTCGCCCTCAACATCACCAGGGTCATCTCGCCTGATCTTATACCGAAATGCACTGCACACCGGGCATGCATTCAAATTCTCATAATCACCGTGGTAGAGAATACAGTCATTAATGCATGCATGTATCTTCTGCACCTCCAATCCTAGAGGGCAGACAATCTTCTTTGCTTCATACGTACTGGCGGGCAATTCGTTATCCTTTGGAAGCATCTTCTTCATAATTTTCAGCAACTTCTCAAATCCCTTGTCAGATAAACCACTCTCTGCTTTCCATTGCAGCAATTCCAGCGTGCTTCCTAGCTTTTTCTGGCCATCTTCGCAATTTGGGTACAAATCCTTTTTGTGATCATCTAACATGCGTTCCAACTTCTCCCTCTCCTTTTCACTTTCACAGTCAATCTGTGCATCAACAATGACCTGACCAAGATCATCAGCGGGCATATCTGATGCCCGTTCTTCACCTTCTTCTTCTTCATTATCTTCCATTGCGGTACCGGTGGTTTCAGGGAACTCAGGATAGTTGTCATCATTCTCTTCTTCATCGTTGTCTTCCATCATAACCCCTCTCTCCCCATGCTTGGTCCAACAATTATAGCCGGACATGAAACCGAACCGGAACAGGTGGATGTGAAGGGTCTTTGTGGAGGGGTAATCCTTCTCATTTCGACAACCACCGCATGGACAACACATAAAACCATTCCGCTTGGTTGCCTCAGCCACCTTGAGAAAAGAATGCACGCCTTTAATGAAATCTCCAGAGCGTCGATCGGCGTACATCCATGCTCGGCTCATCTGCATTATATAAGTACATATCAAACGCAAATCAAATATACAATTTCTATTTCTATCTCTAATTTTAGTTTGATAAGTAAGAATAAGTTAACAAAACTTTAGTCCCGGCTGGTTGGTACTTCTATCGGTATTTCTATCTCTATTTCTATCGGTATTTCTATTTTTCTATCTCTATCTCTATTTCTATTTCTATGTTAGCTATGTCTACTTCTATTTTTATTTTTAATTCTAACATTTCTATTTCTAATAGCATTTCTATTTCTAATAAAATCTAACATAAATAAAATCTATATAGCATTTCTATTTTTACCTCTATCGGTATTTCTATCTCTATTTCTATCGGTATTTCTATTTTTCTATCTCTATCTCTATTTCTATTTCTATGTTAGCTATGTCTACTTCTATTTTTATTTTTAATTCTAACATTTCTATTTCTAATAGCATTTCTATTTCTAACAAAATCGAACATAAATAAAATCTATATAGCATTTCTATTTTTACCTCTATCGGTATTTCTATCTCTATTTCTATCGGTATTTCTATTTTTCTATCTCTATCTCTATTTCTATTTCTATGTTAGCTATGTCTACTTCTATTTTTATTTTTAATTCTAACATTTCTATTTCTAATAGCATTTCTATTTCTAATAAAATCTAACATAAATAAAATCTATATAGCATTTCTATTTTTAATTCTAACATCTAATAATTGCTCCCATAAAAAAATCACAAATCTCTCTACTTCTAGAGCAATAAATGAGCTAAATTACCAATGAAAGACAAAAGCACAAAATTCCTCACCTTTTATTCCACTTAGATTGAAGTGGGGACATCAATTTGTGACAAAAAATGGTGATCAAAGAGGATGAACTCGAGTTGCATGAAGAACACTGAGAGTGGAGAGGGGGAGTGCCTGGCTCGGGGAGGAAGAAGGAGCTGCTTTATACAGGGAAGTCATTAGTCCCGGTTTATAATACCAACCGGGACTAAAGGCTGGCTCTTTAGTCCCGGTTGGTGTTACCATCCGGGACTAATGAGTCTGACAACGGTCGGATTCGACCCCAGAGTCATTAGTCCCGGTTCATATTACGAACCGGGACTATAGGTTCAAAACGAACCGGGACTAATGAGTTCTGGGGTCTGGCGGCCGAAAAAGCGGTGGGGCCCGGGGCATCAGTCCCGGTTCAGACAGCAACCGGGACTAATGCCCTGGAATATTAGGCCGGTTTTCTACTAGTGCAATATGGTCCCGACTTTTCATATCTATTTGTTTCATCCTTGTCATCATTCTGATATTTTAGAACCCGATCATCACTTAATAGAACTTGTTCAATAGACACAGAAGAAAAAAATGAGGGACCAAAGTTTCTAAAAGTGACTATGTAGCTGAATTTCAAGGTAATTAGTGTCACAAATATATAACTAGTATAGAGGATAAAAAATAGAATTGACTCTTTATATTCTGGTTCATCCGTACATGTACCGGTAATCTATAGCCTGAACTCTCATCCGCTGGCAATGTCATGAATGAAGGTCAGCTAGCTATCGACGGATCTAGCCAGCAATAGGACGAACATGTGCATGCATCTATTCCAAGGTTGATCATGCATGCTAAACAAGTCAAAGATTTGGTGCTGAAATCGAGCATTCCGAGGTTGCTAAGTACAAAACCGTGCAAAGAGTTGACATTGGCAAGATCTACGGGTGGTTGTCGATTGGCACATGTAATAGAGACACATGACTTCTATGTAGCTTAGCTAGCTTTAGCCGAGACGGCATACAGATGCATGTATCATGGGGGCAACATCGCTGGTCCAAAGTCCCAACTGACTGTTGACACCGTACAGTACGATACTGTATGGCCGGCCGGCCGGCTGCCAAATAAATAATTTTCGCTGCATCGCCATCAGATTAAAAACGAGCTACCATGTACATCAATTCATGTCCAAATTGCTCTCGCCGTCAGCCCATCACTACTTCGACACAAGTTGTCGTATAGTAGTATTCATAGGAGTGGGTTGCATCTTTTTGTACGGATTCGTACAGTCAGAGGATCATGGAGTGGCGTACAGTAACGTGTCCACATGTAGCAGCTGACTATACGTGAGTTGTCGATCTCAATTCGTCTGCATGTGATCCGACAAGGAAGTTATGCGAACGCATAAGTCAACTTTGTAGTAACATTTTTCCTTTGAAATAATATCACTATTGGGTTGCTAATACATCACTCCACCACCCACCATGTTTTTTTTTAAACGGGAGTGCCCCGAAGGGCCTAGAAGCTTTCATTAATTCCACGCGGTGGATGTACAATAGATTACAGAAGATCTCATAAAAAGGAAAATAACACATAGGTCCCTAGTAAAAGCAGAAAGGACCTTGTTGAAAGATTTTCAGAAGAAATCAGGTCCCTCTCTGTCTCCACCGTCGAGCTGGAAGCCGGGACTGCCGCCGCTGAGGTCAGAGGCGGGGACGAACCACTTGCCGAACCAACGCTGAGTGCGGAAGCCGACCTCGAAAAGGGCCTCACCATGGAGGTTGATATGCCGGAAACCATCACCGGCTTTTGGATAGGCCTTGTGCAGACCTTGGATGTCAGGCGGACAACATCTGCCGCCAAAGGGGCACCACCCACCGTGGTGATTGTTAGGAAGAGTTCGTAGTAGTCCCCCCCTCCGACTCATAATACTTATCAATACATTTGATTCAGCGACAAGTATATATAATACTCCACTCCGTAATAACTATACGTGCATCCGTAATCTGTAGCCTCTCCTCTCATTATATAGTTTTACATCTCGATCAGTTTGCGACAGGATCCCAGATATACATTTGATTGATGAGCATGGTGAAGTGTAAAACGAGCATTGTAATTAAGTTGGCTATCACTATTACCGGACCTTGCTAAACGTTGACACTTCCAAGTTCCAAATCAACGTATTAGCCCCTCGAACACACAGGAGTACCGTGGTTACACAATTTTGATTCTAGATGCATCACAACCTAGTGTTGGCATAGAGATGTAGCGAAAACAACTTTACTACTCCCTCCGTACTAGTTACCGTGCTTACTAGGTGACACTCTGTGATCAAGGTAAGCTATTAATTATAAAGGATAAAAAACTACTAGACCGGTTAAGCTTACATCCCTCATTTTAATATGATAAGTTGTGCCGATTAACTAGGAAAAGCCAAACAGTTTGCATGCAAGCGAATGCGATAGGGTTTTGCTTGGAGGAGGGAGAGTTTCGTGGGAGAACCTATAAGAAGAACATATAGGGTTTTGCTTGGAGGAGGGAGAGTTTATAGAGGGTCTTAAATCGCTGATTTAATGCTAAACCAGGACTTTGAGTAGTATATGATTTTATTAGAAGTCCAATGAATCAGTAGTACGACGTCTCAATTTTCATGATCTCATTAATTCACCGAAGTAACCCTATAGTCTCACCTCGCACAAGAGGACAACCAGGAGTAATATTGTAGTTGCTTGCTAGCCTACTGAGTATGTGACATTGTGAGTACGTAGAAATGACCTATGATCTGCGATCTGTACTCTCATTAGCTAGCGGTTTGTACTCCCAGGTACATATGATCTTATATTTGAAAAGACATAAAATATAAATTTTAAAAGATTATAAAAATATTTGCGTATAAATCTTGACATTTCATAATTGCACACAATTTTTTTGGTATAGAAGAACAATTTATGTCCCTTGTGTAGAAAACTCAAAAAATGTCCCCTGAATAATCATGTTGGAGCATCCAAATTTATCTATATACACGGTACAAAAAAATGTTCATTTTCCCGAAAACTTATGTATAAACACAGAATGCCCAACTATTCATATAAATATTTTTTCTGAATATTACAATATTTTGAAATATGCTTTTAAACAAAGGGTAAAGAGCACATAATTCAACATAGCGTCTTCTCCAAGGATTACAAAGTCCGCAGAGTTGGTGATCGGACTAGCATTCCAAGATGGCTAGCTATACATACAAAACCTTGCAAATAGTTGACATTTGATAGGCCATGAAAGATCTTGTTGGTTGTCGCCGCAGGGACGTAGGGTGACCAGCATCAAGAAGAAATTTGAGAGAGGATTAGCATAGGATGCATGAATGCACGGCTAGCTGGTCCAAAGTCTGAACTACTCCGTAGATATCTATCTCGGGTTGGCATCAACAAGTAACAATATGATGCCCTAGCTAGCGACACTAGACTAGAGTGCATATCTTGCCCAAGTTGGTGAAAGCGAAATTAATGCAAAGACTTGACTCTGTAGATTGGTTTCATTGACCAACGTCGGTGAAAACTATCCCAGGAAGCGTTGGTTGCCGTTTCCTCGAAGCATATGCATTATATCTTGAAAACAACAATGCAGCGTCGATATCATACTCGAAGTCCAAGCTCTGCACTGACCAAGGATAGGGACAAGCGGAAAATCTTGGTCGCATCATCTTGTACGACCCGTACTACTTGGTTGAATACATGCTAGTTGCTGGCCTTAGTTTGTCTTCTTGTGGCCAAGTAAGTAAATTACGTTAACGTACAAGTCAAGTTGATAGCACCTTACGTGGATCCGTGATCTGTAGCCTGAACTCTCATTAGTTTGACATCTCGATCAGCTACCTAGCCGCGATCGACAGGATCTCTCGGTTTACATTTTATTATTACTGAACATGATCAGAGATGGCTGCTGAATTGTAAAACAAGCCTTTTAAGGGGCCCTGCAAAAAGTTGACCCTAGCTGCAAATTAACGCGTTAGGTCCCGCCTCCACCAAGATGGAGAGTAGTCCTTGGGCAAGCTCTCGCCACAATCGATGTGAATAGTCCTTTCCCAGGCTCATCCGTGAGTTAGCTCCGCCACCTGCCACAATACTAGTACTTAAGTAAAAGTAAGTAGGCGAGCAGCGTGAAGAAATTAGTATATGGTCCAAACGAGAGGGTTCGCCTGTCCTCCGCAAAGTCATAAGATTACATAAAAATAGAATAAATTCAAAAACAAAGAGTGAATTTTAGTCAGTACTTGAAACCAAAAATTTAATCTCAAGCATCGATCCGTATAAAACTTAGAAAGAGTTGACTCTATACGAAAACAAACTGGTAGCTCGCACATGGAGTAGGATGGAGTACGATAGGTTGCTATATGTACTAATTCTGGCTACAAATATCGTCCTCAGCAACTTATAATGTATGCGTTCATCAAGAGGTAGACAGAAACAATATTTTGGGTTGAGTTCATCGATCGCATTAACTTAATTAGCAATGTTTTAGATAAAAAATTCCAGTTAAAGTACTTGCCGCCCATGCAATACACATTCTGATGATTAAATAATTGTACAAATATAAGGCCATTTGCGTCATATGGCTGTGTTGATTCTTCACCATACCCAAATCCACAGATTTATCATTTTTACTCAGCTTAAATTATAACGAATTTTGGTCAGTGAAACCAAAATTAATCTCGATATAAAACTTTCAAAGAGTTGACTATATGAAAACAAACTGGTTAGCTCGCACATGGAGTAGGATGGAATACGGTAGGTTGCTAGATGTATTAATTCTTACGTGCGTCAAGAGGTAGCGACTGTAGCTGTATTTTGGTTTGAGTAGTACATAGATCGCATCAACTTAATTAGCAAGGTTTTAGAAAAAGAGGATTCCTTTAAAGTAGTAGCTTCCCATGCATTACAATATCTGATTATTAAATTGTACAAATATGAGGTCATATGCGTCACGGTTGCGTTGATTTTACCCATTGTTGGAAAATGTGATGCTTTAGCACGCTTAGACAATAGGTGATGAAGTCTAGGGCATAAGCGGAAGTCTAGCTAGGTAGGATGACAAGGATATTGTTTTCTCTAATAAGCAGTCATGTTATATTTCACCGATGAATCAGATGGGTCATAATAGTTGTTGGTAGTTACTTATTTACATGCTCTAAATTAATGTGTATTCACGTATAATAACCTTGATGGTAAAAAATGTATGCCGGTCTATACCATAGGTGTTTAAGCTTCGCCTAAGCACTAGACAAACCTCAACCACCTCTTTGATTCTACCAGACAAGTTCTCCGAGGACAGTGAGAATTAGCTAGTCCAAGACGAAGGAAGATACTTGCGGTAGTGTTGTGTGTGCTCTCCCCCACTCTCCCTCCATTGACGCCCTTCCACACCGTGTGTAGATCATCAAGGGCTGACTCTGCCCCTTATTTAGGGGTGGCACTTTCCACGCCATGTACATCATCAAGCAGTTGTGGTACTCCAGGAAAAATTGGGTGCACGTACGATTGGCGGAAACCACAGATGGAGTCCGAGCTTCGAGGTGGCCGTTTTCATGATAAATTTAGAATGGATATTTTTAAATTATAAACAAAAATATTAGGTGTAAATAATGTTGAACTATACTAGCATGTAAAATCTCAATTCAAAATTCAATGTAGAATAGGCTAAATGAAAATGTCCACTATTCACCGTAAGTACCCTGAACCCAGATTCACAAATATGTCATGTTTGCGCATAAAATATAAGGAACGTTTGACTGATTTTTTTTTGCATTTTAGTAAATTTCATCTTTACCTATATGTATGACTTCTCCGGTTATGTTTGAACTTTGAGGCACCATTTTCGAAATTTTGAAAAAAGAGCTCCCTAGAGCCTCGGGAGCCATTTGTCCGCACTCTACACACGGTAGCTGCTATATAAATTGGATGTACATATTTATTTGCAGCCAAATGATCGAGTAAGTTCGACTCCGTACAGGTGCATGATCATCAAGTACGAAATTAGGTATACGGTGGTTGCTATATACTAAATATATTTATATCTATATTCATGCAGCACCGTCATCGGTGACATAAAGTCAGAACGTAGTAGGAGTACTCCATATTTCTAGGGCTGGCTAGCGACAGGAGGTATTTTAAATTCAGCAGTTGGTACGTCTAGTGCTCAAGTTGTAAACAACAAGAAGTTCCTTCTCGATCCAAGTCAGTTGCACCGTTGCAAAACTCTTCATTTCTTATTCGGTGAACGGCAAATGTCGACTAGAAAGTGCAATAAAATGAAGGACACTGCGATACTTTCTCATATTAACTTCTTATAACATTAATAGTACAAATACAAACCTCTATGAGGGACTAAGGCCTCCTCTAAGATGGGTCTAAATAAGCACCCACAAAGTCACGTGGTGTACGAAACCACACCATCCTAATAGGGTGCATCACCTCACCCCCTAGACAGGGCATGTACACGTATGCTTACACACATGCATATACGTGTGCACGGTACGAAGGTAAAACAGAGTCGATCGAGCCTTATACGTGTTGGGGTGTGCTATTCGGTGGGGTGGAAGGTACGGCGAGGATGGTGTTGCGTCTGCCACGCTCGGAGATGCTGTTCTCAGCGAACTTGAGGCTCGCGCCATGGAGCCCCTTACTCTTATCCTCGTCCGTCCACTCGTTGCCGTAGTAGTCCTCCTCGGTAGCTCCAGCGCTAGGAGGAAGGAGCATCGATCCCCACTGCGGGAAGTGCACAAGTGCAACGGGGAGGGTACACACCATGACCATGATGCCCATGTACTGGAGCCCTTTACCGGTGGAGTACTGCGACGACGTGAAGAAGAGGAACTGTGTGAGTCCACCTCCCACATTACCGCCGGCACCGCTCATGCCAGAGATGAGTCCGAGGGAGCGTCGGGAGACAAATGGGATGACTCCATACACCGCGCCACACGCTGCCTCAACGCAGATGGAGTAGAGGACCATGCATGTGACGGAAGTGGGCAGGGTGGATGCACGCCCCAGGCAGATGCAGAATGCTCCACCGGCAGTCTGGAGGATCCAGATGTTCCAGAGTCGGGCTCGCATGCCGAAGTAGCGAGCTCCAAGGTCAGATAGGTAGCCACCCATCGGCCGTGCAAAGATATTGGCCAAGCCGAAGCAAGCGGCTATGGTGCCAGCTGCACGAAGGTCGAGGTGGAAGCTGTCGTAGTAGTACTCGGCGATCACGTTGTTGGTAGTGAGCTCGACACCCATGCAGTAGCCGTAGATGAAGACGAATATCCATGTGCGGTAGTTGGTGACGGCGCCACGGAGGACGTTGGAAAACTTGTCTTTGTTCATGTCACCATTTTTCTGGAGACTCCCGAGGTTGCCATCAGGCAGGTCTTGTCCCATGGTGAGGACAAGTAAGCCCATCACCACCAACATCATTCCTGGCACAAAGTAGGCGAGGCGCCATGCGGTGAACTCCGTCGCACCACATGCCAAAATGGCATCAAAGACGAGAGGCATGATGAGCTGTGTGGCGCCACCACCCATATCACCCCACCCAGCCGTCAAGCCGCCAACCGTCCCGATGATCTTGCTATTGAACATGGTGCTCACCCAGTACTGGCAAGACACGAAGGTGGCGAGCGAAACACCGATGAGGAAGCGGATAGTGATGTATCCGGCTGGGCCTTCTATGACAGACATGCAGAACACCGCGGGTGCGGAGAGCATGACGAGGAAGGCACAACCATAGCGCGGGCCAAGGAGGTCGCAGATGGCGCCCATGGCCAGCCTGGAGAAGATAGCGCCGGAGACGGATGCGACCCCGGCGTTGCCAATGTCGGCCTTGGTAAGGTTGAGGTTGTCGCGGATGATAGGTATGAGTGGTGCGGCGGCGAAAGTGGAGACAACGCAGGTGAAGAAGGACATCCACCCAAGGTGGAAGGCGCGCATGTGAGGATTGCCAAAGGAGAATATCTTGATGGACTTGGCCTTGTGCTCGGAGTCCACCGGCAGCGAGAACTGGGGTGGCGCCGCCGTGGCGCCCTCTCTGCCGCCCTCCATTTCCATATCCTCTTCTATTCAAGAAGGAAAGCTTCTTCCTTGCTTGGTTGCTCCCTGGAGCTCTCAGAGCTGGACAATGGGCAATGAGCTAGGCTAGAGAAGATGGGACTCTGAAGAGCCCTGAAGTTGCAAGGGCTAAGTGGTTTGTGCTCGAGAGACTACAAGGAGGCGTGTATTTATAGGATGGGGAAACAGCTTCAGCTTGGCATATTAGTCGGCATATGCTACCGGTGCTTTTGTTTTGTCAAGTCCGTCTGAATTAATATTACATGCATTTCCAAAAGCTAATGCACACCATTAGTTATATGTTTGACCTTCCCCTCTGTTTCTTAGTTAACGCTGTGCAGCTAAAGGAAGAGCCTAACGTGGATCGTACATCTGTCCTGCTGAACTTATCAGGGCTGCCAAACAACTTATATATGCAACACATTAACTGTTGCAAGTACAGGGCTATGCAAAGAGCTGACTTTGTATGGTTTATTCGATCTGACTGCGAATCTTGCATGTTAATAGATAATCTATCGTACGGTATTTGGTAAAAAATCAGTGTACTTTAGGTTAGCTGCAGAGCAAGAATGTTGTTACCGAGCGAAATACCGGCTTAGTGTAGCAAAATATCCCTCTCCCGTTAGAATTTGGGATGGGTATAATCCAATTCTAAGCTATACTATGTGCTTCACACTCGATGCCTCATCACGCCTCAAATCCTAGCAAACCGGATTTGAAATGTTTAGAACTTACCAGATTTCAAATTTAAGTTACACTATACAGAGAATTTTATCCGATCTTCCACCTGCAATTACTACAAACCACAACATTAAACCGGAAATCCTATCTTCTCCTGAAAAACCGGTATTAAAAATGTTCGTGTTGGGAAACTGGTTGCAGCCTGCAGGTTACAACTTACAACCCTCCGAGTAAACTCCACATTCATGTAACACGAGCCGGAAAAGACAGTGAAATGTTGAACTATCTCTTCGTCGCTCCAAATACCACACAACGTGCCACGATCTCTGTACGATTGTGTTGTCGGCAACCGTTCAAATTAGAGTTGACTGTCCAGAAATATTACCCACTAGCTACATCTTGCACATGCTGGAGCTGTTAGTGAATTCCGTTAGTTTAAGGTGTGTTAGAGGATTTTAAAAAGTTTAGACGACTAAATTAATTACCGAAGTTAACTTATTAACTGGACGTACTAGTGTTGCACAACCATGCTATGTTTCTGAACAATGGCGTTATTTATAAGTAAATGAGGTTGATTTACTACTGTGTCAGCTTGGCAACCTAGTAAGCTTATATATGATTGAGAATTTGATTTATAAGTCCATGCATCTTACCAGGTCTGTCAAGCTACTTATATACGATAAGCTTACATATGATTGAAAATTTGAGATGTGATTACCACTAAGTGCACTGAATGTGCAAGAGGGTGTACAAGAGTTGCAATCAGAAGTTCAAAACGTATCTCTTACGACCAACCTGAGTACAAACAAAACCTGCGATCGATCAAAGAGTTGACTCTGCATGCACAAACACCTACACATGCAACCGTACAGATCATGGTGGTTGCCTCGTCATGAATCGAGTGAAAATGGACACAACTAACGCTTTTCAAAAATTTCAATACAAAATGAATGAGATCCAAAAAAATATCTAGATTTTACCCTTTTTTGCATGACTCGATGGGTAGGATGTCATGATTATATTGCATGATTTTATGAGGTAGGGTGCCATGATTATATTGCATGATTTTATGAGGTAGGGTGCCATGATTCTGCATGACGCCGGAAGTTGTTATAAAACATGGTCCATGGAGCTCCATCAGCGGGCGCCATGCAAAAGCACCGAATTGTGAAAAAAATAAATCAAAACTACTTTATTTTGTGCGGGAGTTTTAGAAAAGGACCAGTATTTTCCATTTTTCACATAAATCAATCAGCCATATGTAGTACACAATCCATTAATTAGTTGGGTGTCAGTCACGATTTATCTAGAGATCACATGTACAAATCGGCAACAATCCTAGGAATGTAGTATTTCTTGCTAAACCCTCTGATCGGGAAAGGTTTTCAGAAGATTCATTACAACTTAGTACAAAGTTGTACTAGCTCACCGACAACCTTCTCCGATCGGAGGGAGTACTAAACTTGGTCATAGTGGCATATATCATACAAGTTACACCTAACATTGTTATAGTCTTTTACTCTCGGCTGATTTTGAAGAGGAGCGGACTCCCATGAGTAGGTTTTCTCTCCCGCACCGTGGCCACCATGCCACTTCACTACCGGTACTCACTCGTCCCTCCTCCCTCCCTTCCTTGAATGACCCCCGTGTCATCCCTTGAAGCGGCCTCAAGAGCAAGCCTTAAGAGCCGCAGGGACTATCGAATAGTTATAGCACGCACGACAGTAGATGGATGTCGGTTTGCATGGGAGTTTTGGCTATGGATTGAAATTGGCCAATACGGGTGCAAAAGGTCGCATCTGCGGGATAAATTCTCATTCATGTCTACGTTGTAATCAGCAATGGTGATGCCCGTTGGTGTTCTGAACATTGTTAAATCATCATCATGGAGTTGTGCTCATCTTCCTTCCATGGTATTGGCTCCGGAGGAAAACCTTAGAACCTCGCGATCGAGCGACGGATGCGTTATTTGGGTGTTTCTCTTCATTGAGTTTATCATCTCGGAGCCGACTTCAACCAGCGAACCGGTAAAGGATGGCTAATTGTTAGAGCATTTCTAAGTAGTGACGATGATGAGCAACTGTTGCACTTTCGTGGTGAGCTTTGTCAGCGCAAGCCCAACATATCTCCGGTTATTATGAAAGTCAAAGCTCTTTATAGTTGGCGTGTGCGGACCACTCTTGGCATGGGTTGACATGGGTTCATTCATTGTTTGTAGCGAGGGTTCCATCGATGGTGGTAAGATTTCGGTGTTCCTTGCTCAAGGAGGAGTGATTATGACACATTTGATGAACCTCGACAATGGTCTTTCAGTTTGATAACATGTGTGTGTGTGTCCTGTGTGTGGCCAGGTTGATCAGTGGTGCCTAATGTGGCATTGTTCCATAACGACATAAGTGCATTACTGTTGGGTTTTCACCGGTTTCCCACCAATTAATGGCTTGCTGCCTTCTATTTAATTATGAAAACGGCAAATCTTTTGGCTTGTTTCAAAAAACCCAGCCTCATCATATTTAATTATTTGTAGTATCTCAATGTAAATTTATTTAGAATATGTATTTGCATTAGTTTTGTAGTTCGATGTGCTATGATATGGTATGGTATGGTATCATGATATAACATCTCCCTCTACATTAATTGGTGAGCCACATCAATCTTTTTGGCAGCATGCTTATTATGATACCTCCCTAAGGGAGGTCCACCCATACGTTAATATTCATAATTAAAATCACAACTGAACATTGTGGTTCTGGCCCAGCTTGATCATGTTCACCGTTGCTGGCGTAGCGCACAACTTTTATCGATCTCCTACAAGATGGTAAGGGTAAACCTTACAAACATATCCGTCTCCCTCTCAACTTGCATGCGGGACTAAACTTAGTAGCTCATCTACCTGAATGGACCTTTGAGACCTTTCAAAAAAATTCATGGGCCCAAATTAAGGAACGCATTTCAACATTTTCTCCACATTGACCATATGGTTACAGAAGCTCCACTTCCTGCACAACACGCCTTAATCTTTGTACAATCGTGTTGTTGACAACCGTTCAAACTACAGTTTACCATGGAGGAATATTTGCCTACCACTTGTTTTTATAAATACTAGCCTAGCTCATGCACGCAGGAGATGTAATCAAATTATGGTGTGTTACAACCTTGATAATGTTGAGATTTCTTTCAAAAAGGGGGAGACGCCCCAGCCTCTACATCAATCGATGCATATGGCCTTAATAATGTTTAGCTAACTAAGTTACCGAAGTTATGTCATTTACTCCATATGTAATACTCATGCATGATGTCATGCGTGCATCATATATCTTATGAGGGGCGAGCTACTTTTATGATAAGTTATATGTGACTAAAAATCTGATCAAGAACTAAGTGCTTTTCATGTGCACGAGGGTGTACAAGAGTTGCAATCAAAACATACAAGTCCAACGACCAACTGCCATACAAACAAAACCATGTGATTGATCGAAGAGTTGACTCTGCCTGCACAAGAATCTACACATGTAATAGTATGGATCATGGTGGTTGTCTCGTCATCAATCCACCAGCCATAGGTTCCACACGAACCTTGTTGAAGGTGCTAGTACCTTCTTGATCTCTCTCCTCGATGTCCCAATTAATAAATCCCTCTCAGATCGTTGTTATGTTGCTAGATTTGTTTTGTTCTTGTGTTTTCTCTGTTTCTACTCCAATAACCCGCTGCTTTTTAGTGCTATCCACGCCGGAAGTAGTCCTCGATTTCACTTTTCTGTGGCATGGTTGTTTGGTGTGTACTTCATCTTCTTCTCATCATCAGTTTGAACAGGTTGGTTCGCGGATGCCTGATGGTTTTCTTTCCCTTGTATGGCGGGTTCTCCGTTTCTCTCCGGTGATGCGGTTACCGAAGTTACGGCATGAACTGTTGGCGTTATGCTCGTTCATGATGTTATGCATGCATCATATAGCTTATGTTTCTCTAATCAATAGAACCAAACAAACTAAGAGTTACTTGCAAGTATGTCAGATGATTTGGTATGGTCAACTTAGCAATCTATCTAATCCATGCATCTTATCAGGGGCAAGCTACCTTTATGATAAGCTTATATATGATTGAAAATCTGATCGGGATGAGATTAGCACTAAGTGCATCGCATGTGTACGAGGGTGTATGTACAAGAGTTGCAATCAAAATGTACAACTCCTACGACCAACCGTGATCACAAACAAAACAGTGTGATCCATCAAAGAGTTGACCGTGTGTGCACAAGCATCTACACATGCCACAGTACGGATATCGTCGTGGCTGCCTCGTCATCGATCGATCATCCGTACGTTCTAGACGATCCATTGATTAGTTGGCGTCGGTCGAGATTTGTGATCTGTCTAGAGATCAGCAAAGACCGATATTAATTTTGGTTCAGGCTAACAGCTGTTAGGAATCATTGACCTAGATAGGTTAATTAGTTGGTACAAAGGATTGACTCATCACAACGTGTAACTGCATGTGTTGTATGTCGTGTAATGAAATAAACAAAGTTTTGTTCAAAAAATAAATAAACAGAGTTGCACCGAACCGTACAAAGAGTTGACCCCATCTCCAAAAGCACATGCTTGCGACTAGCTAGGCGAGTGTACGGAAGGTGGCCGCGTCGACATCGGTGTGATCCAAAGTCAATGTTCACTAGTTATACGTGATTGGCATCAACAGCCATCGCCATCAACTGCAACTGTCCCTTGGAACTTATCAGGGCTGCTAACCTACTTATACCAGATAAGCTATACTATACTAGAGCAAATAATTTAGTTTATTATACCGTACGTATAAAGAGCTGACTTTGTGCAGGCAGCAGGTTGCAGTGTACAAACCGTACTGCTTCTGCGACAGAACTGTCAAGATCTGACCGACTAGTTAGTTGCAGGGGTTGCACATGCAAGAGTACGGTTCTGCATTGTGATGCCTTGGTTCTCCATTAATCAATTGGTGCCAAGAACTCTCTAGAGACATGATGCGTAATTTGTAAATTTCAAATGCACATGATAAGGCGGTTTATCATTGACCTAAATTAAGTAAACTAGTCATGTTTTGCGATCACTCCCTAGCTCTATGGCCGTCTAGAAGTTTGCCACCGACTGAGGAAGAGGTGAAAGTCATTGTGGCCGCAAAATAAAAACCAGCAAGTAATTCGAAAATTGAACAAAATTTACTTGCAAATGACTATCCTTTTCTTTCTTTTAAAATTTCGTGGCAACAAATGTGTTAATCAATTGGAACCAAGAACTACCTAGAGACATGATGACGTTTATTTTTATTGTTTTCAAAAGAACAAGTTTAGGGTCACATGTGTGCTCCAAATTCAAACAAGATGTGTATGATTGCAGGAAACTAGATTTCGTTCACGTGAGGTGAGCGTACTACAGGAAGGCCTTCTGGGCCGGTAGAGAAAGTGTACAACCATTTTATCTATGGGCCGTCTGAACTTCTCTCTTTTGGACCCAGATAAAAAATAATCGGCCAGGCAAAGATTGGTATGGATAGAAAATACATGGGCCAACAAAAACTAATTGATCTTGTTGATATGTCCTTCCAACACGATCCCATGTGCCGTGATAAAAAAACAAGGTTGAGGAAATCGGTAATGCTCGGTAGGCTTGGGACTAGCGATTAATCGAAATCCGACCGATTAACTGGAAATATCGTCACCCCATGTGCCGTGATATGTCCTGCCAACACGATCCCATTTAGCTATATATTTTTAACCAGCAGCATAGAAATAGAAGACATTTACGATCCTCAGCAGCCCGCTGCATTCAGTAGCCATAAGCTCTTGTTGATCCCGAAGGAGAAATAGTGACCTTAATCGTATCCAATGTGTAGTCAGTTGATAACCTGCAAGAAATTAATACCTTTTGCTTGTCAAAAAGAAAATACTTTTACGTGTCCATATGGTTCAATACAAAGCTGAGACACCAATACAGATTCTTGCTTGTCTTTTTATAAACCCCATTAATCAGCTATCGATATATTAGTAATATTGGCTAGAGGTAGTATATTGTAAACAAAGAAGAGCATGCGCAAAATAATACAAGCACAAAAAACAAGAGACACAAATGTTCTACAATCTCCCGTGATAGAATGTTTTGAGAAAATATCAAAGAGACACGAACATCTGTCATGGAGAGCATCGTCCCCCCCGCCCCCCACCCACCATTCAGACCAGAAAAAGATCATTGATCCATTTCCAAGGAGAAGCAATGTAAACTGGAAGGAATGTTTGATGTTGTAAATGTTTTGCCAAAACAGGGAGCCTTCCCAGAGAAACTAAAGTTTGCACCTTGTTGCACCCCGCACCCCATGTTGCATGCCATAATTCCGAGCTTAAAAAATGAGAGACAATTCATGGACATATATTATGTTCTATCTTGTGCATTTGCAAATTTTTATCCAAAAGTATGACAATCCTGAATAGCACACGACTATTCACTTAAATCTTTTATTTGTTTTGTACATGCCACATATGGTCATATTTTGTGAAAAAAAATTATAGATGCACAAGATAAAAAGTAACCAACACCGATGATTTATCACATTTTTTTTGAAAACTTAGAAGTCCACTATAAAATAATATGGTACAGCCACAACTAGTTATGGAATAATCACTTTTGTCTTCGTGAGGAGAACTAGCAAAATGCTTGCCACACCGGAAGACTGTGCATGCTCGTTATCTTCTTCTGAGAATGGTCGCTGGGCCCATTTAGTCATAACTGAAATATTAATGTGCAGTAACTGACCAATGATTTTAGGTAAGGGTATGCCGCACCAAAAATTCGGTGTGCCTATTCACAACGATTATGTATTGAAAAATAGAGAAAAAAAGAAGATAATGAAATATGACAAAATAATCAAATAAAGGCGATTTTGCATTATATTGGAAAGTTAAATTGTTGGACGCATGTATATTCCCCAAATTTCCAGTTCAATCACGGGACAATGATTTTGGCAACACTATAATTAAGATACAGTTAGATTATACCACTGTACTGAAATAAATAGCAAAATATTTTTAAAAAGGGATCATAGGATGATACAGAAAATCTAGAACAAATAATATTAAAATTATTTATGTATTTGGCTACAGTAGAGTAATTATCAGTTGATTAAATAATCAGCTGCTGCTACTCAGCTAGCCCATATACTACTAAAACGCACTGTAGTTATTCTAAAAAAAACGCACTGTAGTTTGCTCCAACAGGTATTGCATTGTACAGCAGCTAAATCCTTCCTTTGATTATTCATCATAGTTAATCATCCATCGCCATATAGCTAAGTTGCATGACCATAGCTAGTCTACAGGCTTACACGCAATTAACGAATGCTGACCATTGGCACCTAACTCTGATGCGCTATTTGCAAAAGAGCTTTGCGATTTGCTCGCCATTTTAGAGGTGGCTAGCCCTAGATCTGGCAAGGCGATTGCTTGCCTCTTGACAGAGAAGGCTACATATGGCAAAATCAAGAATGTGAAGGAGTATCTTAGGAGTGTAAGCAAGAAGAGTGGTGTCACAAGGAAGATATCCACGGCTGCTTGATGGATGATTCTCATCTCTCCATGTTGCCGTGTCCGAGATATTTGTTCTTGTGTTTTCATTGGATTCTCCTTTGCGATTTGTTGATCAATGTGTCTAGAGCTCGTGTTTGAAGTAGGTAGGGAGAGTTGGTTGGTCTGCTGGTCGTTTAAGGTTTTGCATGTTTTGGGTGTGGTCGGGTTGTGGTCTTATTGTAACGGTTTTAGCCTGGTTTTCCGTTAATTAACTGGGCAATTCTCTTCTTCTTAATTAATAGATTGAGGCAAATCTTTTGCCTCCGTTTCAAAGGATGTTGGGCCGCAATTAACGGATGCTGGCCTACAGGCTTCCTTTGATTACAATCAAGTAACTGGTAATACCAACCTAATCAAACCATGTCCCAGAGACATGCATGCTCGCTGCAGCTTGATTGATTAAATCATCCAGTAGAGGATAAATAGGTTTGAAGAGCTGGGCCGCAGGGTATGCCTTTGCATATATATCAGACATACCCTATAGGCCCGCCACTGTTAATGCAGCAACTAAAACACCAACCGAGCTAGTTCAACTTTGCACATTAGACCAGCAAGCTCATTTAGATCATCCTGTCTAAAGTTTCCCGGTGCATCCTATTTATAGTAATTGTCACATGTGAAAAGCCGGGTGAAATTCAGCTCCTATCATGCTATCTTCATACATTTATCTAGTTGTTCTCTAGAAAGGAAGAAAGCTTTTTTCCTCAGTCTAGCAGATGATTGTTCTTTCATATTGAGATGGATGCAGATATATAACCGCATGGTCTTGTTGTATAGAGTACAGTCAGACTTTAGTTTTCACCAACCGATCAACAACCTATCTTGGATAACCCACTGTTGTGTTGTGTTCCAACTTCCAAGGGTATGCTATCTGAGGAGTAATTATATTAAGATCGTAAGCTTAGAATTTATAACACTTTTGTGTTTGGGCCTAGCTTTTCTAGATAAAAAGCTGGGAATTTATTTGAACATCAACACATCACAGCCATACACAGGTGGTACACCGACCCAAGTCTTACAAAATAATATTATTGTAGCCATCTTTCGCTAACGATGCGACTTTGCCGCTAGTCCCACATGCTTAACCTTGAAGTCATCCAACCCATGCAATAAGGCCTTGACGTCCTCCACTAGCGGACCATGGATTGATCGATCCATCTCCCTATTTGTCAGCTTCCTAATTAACTGGATTGGCGCAGTCTGTTTCCAGCTCCAATATCCTCACCCCCTTTTCCGTTGCCAATCAAGATAAACATTTTACATGCCAACAGTTTTGTTCTCTCCCGGTCTGAAACTACTGGGAAAAAGGGCAATATCCGGTGACAAACCAGGCACCGGCCATGATGGTCACGGATAATTTGCTCCGAATCTCAACGTGAATCCTCCAGCTGCACCATACGCAATCTGTTTATACCTCTTTCAATTTTTGTTACAGTTTCTCGCACTAGCATTCGGAATAGGTTGATATGTTTAGATTGGTTAGATGTGATCTGTTTGTCCATTCTTCTAGTATAAATGATTAGGTTAACTCCTACAATTATATACTCGCAAAAAAAACTCCTACAATTATAATCATGTTTTATCTGCTGTTATTTTGGATTAAATCTTATGAAAAATTGCTTATATATTCAACAAAAACTGTTAAGATCTGACTAGTGACTTGTTAGTTGCAGGGGTTGCAAGCGTACGGTGGCGCGTTGTGATACCTTGGTTCTCCATTAATCAATTGGTGCCAAGAACTCTCTAGAGACATGATGCTGATTTGGTTAATTTCAAAGCACATGCTTAGGGGGCTTATCATTGACCTAATAATTAATGTAAACTAGTCTTGTTTTTGCGATCACTCAAATCTCTGTGGCCGTCTAGAAGTTTGTCACCGACTGACGGTTAGTGTAAGTTGTTATGGTCGCAATATAAAAAACAGCGAGTATCTCAAAATTTCAACAAATTTTACTCGGAAATGACTGACTTTTTGTTACTACTTCAAGTTTTGTGGCCTGATGTGTTAATCAATTGGAACCTAGAACTATTGACATACATGATGATGTATATTTTTATTGATTTCAAAAGCACAAAGTACTAAGTCTCATCATAGCTCTGTGGCCGTCCATAAGTTTGTTGCCGATAGAGGGAGAGTTTAAGACGTCATGGGATCATAGCCTTGAAAAATACATTTCCAAATGTCTAAAAAATTCAAGACAATTTAGACACGCAAATTTCTTAACTTTGAGTATTATTATTTTCATATTTAGTGCTTAAAATTTTAGTTTTTGAGCATTGATAATTCTTGATTTTATCTCAGGGTAAAATCTTAAACATAGAGAATATATATACAATCTATGACCATTTTTATGCTTAATTATATATTTCCCAAAAATGATATTTCTAAATATTTTGAGGCCCATTACTTCAGACAAAATTCCAATAAACATGAGAGCTACACCTACGAATAGCCCAGCCTAATAGAATGCACACAAAGAAAACCCACCTAGTATATATTTCGCTTCTCATGTACTTTTGGTATAACATGCATGGGTAGTAAGAATGAGAGGAGTACATCAGAGAAGGTCAAAGGACGATACTGAAACCAAGGTTTGCTTCTTGTTCTTGAAAAAATACCTGTGGACAACAGTATTTTCGGTAATAGGAAATACCGGTCTAAATACTATCTGAGATTTCTTTAAAAAAAAATTCAACCAGAATTTATATAAAAATTGACCAAATTATCGGTGAATATGAGCTGATATTATCCTATATATAACGGAAGAACCGGTTACCGGTTACCGGTGAGATACCGGAAATACGGGCCGTAAAAAAATAACTTGACTGGAACTAGTACAAACTTAGAATGCCGAATTCAAACTATAAAAACCTGCTAGAACTTTTTGTTAGGACGTGTAGGATTGCAGGAAACTAGAGTTTGTTCACGTAAGGTGAGCGTACTAGAGAAAAGTCTTCGGAGCTGGTAGAGAAAGTGCACACTAGTACCATTTTATGTATGGGCTTACAGGGATAGCGGAACTACTCTCTTTTGGACTTGGTTGTAAAGTAATCGGGCCAGGGCAAAGATTGGTAAGCACAGAGAGTACATGGGCCAGCACAAACCAGTTGATTCGTGGTATATCCTGCAAGCACGATATGAGTGATTCTTATTTGACGCTTCTTGCGTCGATTAGCGACGTAACGCGTACCTTTGACCGTACATCGCCGCATTAGATGGGCTGGCCTGTTAGTGGTGGTCGTGGAGGAAGAAGGTCACTGGAGAGGAAGAAGAAGACCATGCCCACCCTGCTCGAGACAAGGAAAACGCCGCTGGCTACAACGTCCCTGGTGTTGGCGAAGCCGAGACCTCACCAGAGACGGGGACGACGCAGCGTCACCGGCGGAGGTGAGGCTTAGAACTTAGGGTTGGGCATGTTGGGTCTTAGGGTTCTAGGTGTGTTGTAGCTCACCAGTGAGGGACCTGGGTTTTAGCTGTGTGGGGGACGCCGTCAATGGAGAACAGAGGGTTAGGGGAAGGTCAGGGGAGGCGGTGCACTGTCAGAGGCGGTGGATCGAGCAAGGCGGGGCACTGAGGCAACGCGGGAGGCGGGGTCCATGCGGTTCTGGCTAGCAGTGGCGGTAGGGGTTTGCTGGCGAGAAGTTAGACGTTGGTGGTAGGGGACAAAAAGCTTGAAGACAATAAGAGGAGGAAGGGGTACGCTCGTATCCTCCCTAATTGACGAATATAGTGTCAAATAGATGGACCCGGCCGATACCATGTGCAGGAATGTTGGTTTCCCTAAAAAAATGTGCACGAATATAGTGTCAAATAGATGGACCCTCTATCTGAGACGATCTTCTTGGGCACTCCATGCTTGCTGACAATTTCTCTTACATAGATTTCTACCAACTTTTCTGCACTATCTTTCTGGTTCACTGCTACTTGGTGATGGCGCCCAGAAAATTAGCTGCTGGTGCCTAGTTGATGCGTAACAGACAGTCCTTGTGCGTGGTGATGACCAGCCCGTTGGGAACCCCAAGAGGAAGGTATGATGAGTGTAGCGGCTAGTTTTCCCTCAGTTAAGATACCAAGGTTTATCGATCAGGAGAGGAGAGACGGCGACGACTGAAGGTGATATGGAACCTGCACACACACAACCAAGTACTTTGTTCCCAACTTGCGATGAGGTTGTCAATCTCACCGGTTTGCTTGAAACAAAGATTATGAGCGTATCGAGTGGAAAATAATATAGTATGCGAGTAAAGTAAACAGTACGGGAAAAGTAAACAGGTGATTGCAATATGATTAAAATAGGACCGGGGTCCACAGTTCACTAGTGGTGTCTCTCCATAGATAAAATAACATGCTGGGTAAACAAATTACAGTTGGGCAATTGATAGAATAAAGATAACGTGATATGTCAAGAAGATCACTATGAGATTTACTCTGGGCATTACAACAAAATACATAGACCGCCATCCAACTGCATCTATGACTAATAATCCACCCTCGGGGATATCAATCCGAATACCCTAAAAGTATTAAGTTGCGAACAACAGATAATTGCATTAAGCAAAGTGTGTAATGTAAACAAAGCATATGCCCTTGAGCATATGAATGTTGTTTTCTCCCTAGTAGCAACAGCACATCTACCACCTTAGAGGTTTCTGTCACTCCCCCAGGTGAAATAGAGACATGAACCCACTATCGAGCATAAATACCCCCTCTTGGAGTCACTAGCAACTACTCGGCCAAGATAGCTACTAACAACGGAGAGCATGCAAGATCATAAACAACATAGAGATAACAAAAGATATAATTCAGTACAACAACTTAATCATAAACACCAATATTCATCGGATCCCAACAAACCAACATCATAGAATTACATAACGGTGATCTCAATCATGTAGGGCAGCTCATGAGATCTAAACATGAAGCACATGGTGGAGAAGACAACCATCTAGCTACTGCTATGGACCCATAGTCCAAGGTAGACTACTCACTCATCGCTCCGGAGGCAAGCATGGCGATGAAGAGGACCTCCGGTGGCGATTCCCCTCTCCGGCAGGGTGCCGGGAAGAGCTTCTGGACCCTCCCGATCTTCGGGTCGACGGTGGCGGCGGATCGCGATGTGTTCTGAAAATCTGATCGGGTACTTAGGTTTTTTCCATCGGGGGGTATATATAGGCGAAGGGGCGATGTCAGAGGAGGGACCACGCCCCCTCAC
>QXEO01001006.1:1800000-2037956 GCA_007115705.1 Dactylis glomerata
CTATATTCTACGACTAGTACATACACATTACACGTTGGTGCATGCATATATAATATTATACGATGTCTCGCGACTGTATATACTACAATTAATTTCAAACAAGTGTATGTACAACTATTTTTTAAACAAGTTTCAAAACAAACTAAGTTACATGGAGATCACTAAATTACAGATAGCGTTCTTCGTCCTCCACATAGTGTTCTCCTTTCTCATCGAGGACCTCCCTCATGATGAATCCTGCCAGCTCCTCTTGAATTGCTTTTAGGCGCTGGGTTGGTACGAGCCTCTCCCGCGTCACATACAACTTTAAGAAGATCGATATGGATATGTATAAGTTGGATGAAACTCAACACAATTGATTATAATAAAAGAAAACTGTGAATATTATTTACGTACATCAAAGTCCGTGGTACGTGCTCTCCGCTCACTGGTGTACCACCGGATGAACTCGCAGACGTAGAATCCACAGAGATTGGTCCCCGGTGGTTGCTGCAAACCCTTTATCTTTTTAAAAGTTAGCTGTTCTTTGAATTCACCTATTACCGACCTTCTGAAACGTGTCCAAACTCTACAGGGCAAAGAAAATGAGCAAATGAGTTATTAAATACTTGATATCGGGAAATTAATGAAAGGAGCTGATATAGTCGGGTAATGATTGAAATTACTTTTGCAGCATTTCTTTCATGTCGCTAAACAGGACGTCGGGCTTATCCAATGAGTCTAAGATATGAACAGTTGATGTGTCCAATTGAATCTTTAGCAGAATCCAGTGGAAACTGCAAACACACATGCATAACTCATCAATTACACTTAATGTCGAGTAAGCAAAAATAAATGTCTAGAAGATAGAAACACTCACTTGAAGTTGTAAGGAAATAGAATTTCTCTTTTAAGACCTTGCTTGACAAAAAATCTGAAGAGGTCCTTCTCCACGTCTGTGGGGTGATCTTTTAACATCCTTTCATTAATGATATATGGGTCAATGAACCCAACGTCATGAATTCCGTTTTTTTTGCATTCAAACATCTTAAATCTGCATAATAGCATACAAAAAATCATATAGTATTAATTAAGATATATAGGCAATGAACGAGCTTATTAGCTAGATACTTGAATATAAATCACTTATAGACAATAGCAACTGATGGTAGACTTGTCGAGATCGCACTGATTGAATATATGAAATAATTCGTCCATTGGAATATGTACCATGTATCTTTTGAAGTAATGCTCCTCTCTAACGTCCAAGAGGATAAAATGTTTGAAGTTCTTTTTTTGTATATGCATCTTGTACCAGCCGAGCAGATTTCGCATATGTGTTGATAGACCGCGTTCCTCCTCAGGCTTGATCAGAGGCCCCCCCCAGTACATATTGCTCTACTACCTCTCCCACTGGCGCTTCTTCAAGGCCTAACATAACTAGAAGAGGCACACCCAAGATATTCGCGTTCTCTTTTGCCTCCCTTACAGTTAAATCCAATAGTTGTGAAGCTTCTACTACTCTGGGGTCCAATAACAATCGGTCCTCTTCCAAATCGGCTCTGAAGGACGTATCGATATCGGGGGGCCCGACTATGAGCGGGGCGACCGATTGATTCTTCTGTTCTCCAAGCTGGGGAATTTGTTTCCCGCTTCTTTTTGCCTTGGCCAATTTACTTTGCCTTTCAATTTCGCGTTTATAGTCTGATGGCAGATTCATCTTATATTGGGGCTCTGCAGTAAGCATACCATAAGCCCAGTCCTTTTGTTTCTCCGTGTATGTCGGCTTGGGCTCAGGCACTTTAGGTGCAAAAAATGCTTTCACTTCGGCGCGTACTATCGCCGCGTTTTCCTCGGGAGTCCGGTCATAAGCCCTCTTGGGAAGAGGCTTTAGCGATGGCTCTGGTATCTTCGTGGTCTTATGTACTACCTTATCAGTAGTACTATCCGTAGCGGACCTGCTCCGCTTTTTCCCCGTCTGAGTAGTATTGGGGGGCGGCGTTGGCTGACGCGCGGGAGGTGCACTGGGGGACGGCGTTGGCTGACACGCGGGAGGTGCACTAGGGGGCGGCGTCGGCTGACGCGGTGCCCGAGGTGGACTCAGGGGTGGCGTCGGCTGACGCGGCGCTGGAGGTGGACTCGGGGGTGGCGTCGGCTGACACGGCGCCCGAGGTGGACTCGGGGGCGACATAGGTGGACGACGTTCACCGGGGGAGGGTGGACTTGGATTCCTCGGAGCCGGTGGCCTTGGCGCTGAGCCTGGAAACTTGATGTATTTCTTTTGCCATAAAACGATTTGGCGCTTGACATCTCCAAGTCTCCGATCCCCTTCAGGTGTAGCAAAATCAAGCTCTAGGTCCTCGAACGAGCCGACTATTTCAAGCACTAAGACACGAGCATAGCCAGCCGGTATCGGGTTCCCATGGTGGAGTGCTTCAGGTAGACAAGGTAAAGCGTCGCCGCTCGCCACCTTGATGGTCATGTTCTTCATTGGCTGATGTAGCTCACAATTTGTCATCTCCCTAACATCATCCACGGGGTAGCGAGACCCCGGTGCTTCATGCTCATCAGCTGGGACCTCCGTGGAAGCCACGCTGCTTCTCCGCTGACTATTAAGATCCAATGCTGGATCTTCCTGCAGCCGAGATCCGCCTCCCTGGCTAAGTTGATGTATCATACTCTTCATGTCGGCTAATTCACGTTCTACCTTGCCGATCCGATCTGCTTCCCGATCCTTCTTTCTCTTACGGCTTTTGTAACCGTACGGATCTTCATGCTGAGAAAACCCTTCCTTCCATGGAACACCGGCGCCTTTGCCTCTTGTTCTACCGGTGTGTTCTGGATTCCCGAGGGCGTGTGTCAGCTCGTCGTTCTCTCGGTCTACACGGATCAATCCCGCTTGAGCATCCTCCATTGCCTTAACAAGTTTTACTGTGGGAGTAAAGGTTTGTTTCTAATGAACACACTCCCCTGTTGTCGGGTCTAACGATCCTCCATGTCCGTACCACCAGTGCTTGGCCCTTTCGGGCCATCCCTCTGTACCAGGAGTGATTCCTTTGTTCCTCAATTCATTCTCCATAGATTCCCACTTGGGCACTGCTCTCACGTAGCCGCCTGGCCCCAAAATATGGTGATGTTCCTTCTTTTCAGCATTTTTCTTATTTTTTCGGACATTTCCTTGGCTCTCTTAGATGTCTTGAATGCCACAAATTCAGGCCACTGTTGTCTCAACTTCTCGTATGCTCCTTCGAACACTGGAGTTTTCTTTTTTGCGATAAACTTCGCGTATAACATTTTCTTGAAGCCCCGGAATGCTTCAGCCATCTTCTTGAGAGCGTACTTTTTAACTATCCTTCTCCTTTCACGTCCACCCGGAATTTCATTACCATCATCATCCTTCTTGCAGTACTCCAGAGGTAGAATGAAATTTTCCATGAGCTTCCTCCAAAGGTCTTTCTTGGATCTTTTGTTCACAAAAGTAGCTCCAAGACGTGCCTTCTTTGGCTCGTGCCATTCTTGAACCGTGATCGGGATCATGTCCCTAACAATCACTCCGCATTGATTTATAAATTTTGTTGCGTGCTGTTTTGGCTCCAACGGTTTGCCAGCTGGAGATACTAAATCGATGGTCAGCTTCTGATTCGCACTCAACTTTTGGCTCGGACCTCGTTTAGAATACGATTTGCTCGATCCGGAGGGCTGAAAAAAGAAAAAGTCATTAATACAAATATGCATATTCCCTTCGTATCACCAAAACCTAATCTATATACCTCGCCATCGGCGTTTGTTTGCAATTGTCGTTCGGCATCGGTGTTTGTTTGCCCTTCGTCGTCAAACATGTCTATCTCCATTCCGTCACCGGAAGGGTTAAGAAACGACGAAACATCATCTTCAAGTTCAGCTTCTCCGGCACCTTCTTGGCCGACTTCTGCTCGGCCGACATTCTCACGTATCATGCCAAATAAGAATTCTTCAGGGTGGCGTGGGTCATTTTCACCGTCCATGTCTCTTCTAAAGACAGGTAAAACAAGTTAGTATTTGATCAATAACCAAAAAAAAAGGGGGCGTTGGCCGAGCGCCGACGCGGTGGGGGGGGGGGTCTTCCCCCCACCGCGTCGGCGCCCGGCCAACGCCCCCTTTTAGTACACATATTTGATCAATAACCAAAAAAAAGGGGGCCTTGGCCGAGCGCCGACGCGGTGGGGGGAAGACCCCCTCACCGCGTCGGCGCCCGGCCAACGCCCCCTTTTAGTACACATATTTGATAAATAACCAAAAAAAAGGGGGCGTTGGCCGGGCGCCGACGCGGTGAGGGGGTCTTCCCCCCACCGCGTTGGCGCCCGGCCAACGCCCCCTTTTAGTACACATATTTGATCAATAACCAAAAAAAAGGGGGCGTTGGCCGAGCGCCGACGCGGTGGGGGGAAGACCCCCCACCGCGTCGGCGCCCGGCCAACGTCCCCTTTTAGTACTACATTCTAACATTTCTATTTTTTACTAACATTTCAAATATTCTAACATTTCTATTTTTTACTAATACTAATTCTAACACAAATTATAACTAGCTAGTAATATTATTAACTCTATTTTGTAAGTCTATTACTAACAATATTCCTATTTCTAACATTTCTAACTATTAACTATTTCTAACATAAAAAAGTTAGAAAATATATACCTGCTGCAGTGCTGCAGGGGGGCGGCCGGCGTTGCAGGGGACGTGGCCGGGCGGCGGGCGGCGCTGCAGGGGGTGGCGGCGGCGCTGCAGGGGGTGGCCGCGCGCTGCAGGGGGTCGGCGGCGGCACTGCTGCAGGGAGTCGGCGGCAGCGGCGCTCGGCGATTCGGGCGGCGCGCGCGGGAAGAAGAAGGCGCGGCGCGGAGGCTCGGGCGGCGCGGCGGTGGCGGCGTGGGGGCACGGGGGCGGGCGCGGCGGCGACGCGGACGTCTGTCGGCGGCGGCGCTCTGGCGACGGAATCGAGCGGCCGCAACGATCGGTGCTCGATCTCCTCTGCGCGCGGCATTCCGAAACTGCTAAAGTGTGAGTGGGGAAGAAGGAGAGGGGCGGCGCGGGCTTTTATACCCCCAGCCTTTAGTCCCGGTTGGTAGCTCCAACCGGGACTAAAGGGGGGTCTTTAGTCCCGGTTGAAACCACCAACCGGGACTAAAGGGTCTTTAATCCCGGTTGGTGGAATCAACCGCGACTAAAGACTTTTCGGCGGTTCGCGCCCGATTCCCAGATCTTTAGTCCCGGTTGGTGGAACCAACCGGGACTAAAGATATAATAAATGCGCGCCAAGGCCTTATATTTTTTCAGATTTCATTTGAATATGAAATTTGAATTTCAATTTGAATAACTTCTATATATTTTAGAATCTGACAAAACTTTGAATATGAAAAGTGTTTGAAATTTAATAACTAATTCAAAGCTATTTTGAATTTTCAAAATCAATTCATCTAACTATTTAAACAATTAACTATTTTGCCATTTTCAATTAAAACTATATTGATTAATATTCTTTTTGAATATTTTATAATCTGACAAAACTTTGAATATGAAAAGTGTTTGAAATTTAATAACTAATTCAAAACTATTTTGTATTTTCAAAATCAATTAATCTAAATATTTAAACAATTAACTATTTTGCCATTTTCAATTAAAACTATATTGATTAATATTCTTTTTGAATATTTTAGAATCTGACAAAACTTTGAATATGAAAAGTGTTTGAAATTGAATAACTAATTCAAAACTATTTTTGCCATTTTCCAAGGCGGAGCTTCCAAACATGCCGTAGGGCGTGAGCACCAATGACATCTTCGAGAAACTCTGTCACGGGAGATTTCCCAACCCTTTCCTCCATAACTGTTAGAGAAGATGGAGTCTTTCACGGGCTTGCAGGGAAATTTTTCCTCCATCCATGGGAATGAAACTCTCATCGAGCAGTGCATCCACCAGCCGGTCTCGGTTGCACCCACCAGCCGGGACTAAAGGTTACCCACACGTCCTTATCCCACCGACAGCTTTAGTCTCGGTTGCACCCACCAGCCGGGACTAAAGGTTACCCACACGTCCTTATCCCACCGACAGCTTTAGTCTCGGTTGCACCTACCAGGCGGGACTAAAGGTTACCCACACGTCCTTATCATATCCCACCGACAGCTTTAGTCTCGGTTGCACCCACCAGCCGGGACTAAAGGTTAGATGGTTTCCCGCGCCACTGCGTTCCCGCCTATTTTCTTCCCGCGCTTTCCACCGCTTCCCGCCTTCGTCTTCCCGCTATTTTTCACTATATATATGTAGGCTTGGCCTCCATTTACATATCACATCTAGACTCATATCTACAAACGTCATCACTCTCTTCCATGGCTTCCATCGTATATCTAACCCCCCAGGAGGCGGAGGCGCTTTGCGCCTCAAACTACCCCTGCCCGCCGGGCTACCGCGTCCCCACCGGCTGGATGCTGAGCGTCGGAGGCGTACCGGTCCCTCCTGTCCCTCTAGGTGTGGCGCGCCAGATGGCCATCACGAACCACTACTACTTCGAGCTCACACCAGAGCAGCGGAGGAATCCCCAGTGGCATCCGGACTACAGCCCGACTTGGGACGCCTTCTTCATCAATCGGCGTGAGAGTGCGCTTGCCAGGCACGAAGAGGACGGCCCGCCTCGTTCGAACTTCAACGAGGCCGGCCGTCGGCTGTGGTGGCGCGGCCAGACTCTCCAGAGCGTCATGGCCTACCGTGGCCCCCGCCTGCGCTACCCTCAGTCTCAGCCCACGCGTGCTCACCCGCCAAGGTTCGACTACCGCGACCCCGATGCCAGCGACGACGACGTCGGTGACTACGACGACTACAGTGGCGACGTTTATAGGGCTAGGCGCGACTATGACTGAATCAGTCCAACATTCAAAAACAAGTTTGGTCGATTGTGACTTAATCTGACCATGTACTTTAATTCCAGTTCAATCGTTTCCCCGCCTCTCATGAGTGTTATTGTGATACATGCATGATTAGAATAATACATTACATAAAATGTTTAATACATGTTAGAACAATACATGATTAGAACAATACATGATTACACATGATTACACATCATTTCTTCGCTAGTGTCCCTTGCTTACGATTGTGGCGTAACCATGGAGAATCTTCATTACTTAACTTGAGGCTTGTGTCAGTGTTCACTCTGAAGGGCGGAATTTCACCAAACTGATTATAATCTCGTGACATGTCTGTCTTGTCCTCCACTCCCACGATGGTTCTTTTCCCTGAAAGAACTATGTGGCGCTTTGGTTCATCACATGATGTATTCGATTTGGTTCTTTTTCTTGGTTTGCTACTCATGTCCTTCACATAGAAAACCTGAGCCACATCTTTGGCTAGGACGAATGGTTCATCAAGGTACCCTAGATTGTTGAGATCCACCGTTGTCATTCCGTACTGCTCGTCCAACTTTACCCCGCCTCCTGTCATCTTCACCCATTTGCACCGAAACAAAGGAACCTTAAAGTTAGGTCCATAATCAAGCTCCCATATCTCCTCTATGTAACCATAATATATGTCCGTTCGCCCTTTGCCAGTTACTGCATCAAAGCGGACACCACTATTTTGGTTGGTGCTTTTTTTATCTTGAGCGACCGTGTAAAATGTATTCGCATTTATCTCGTACCCTTGGAAAGTCAATATAGTCGAAGATGGTAATTTGGCCAGCAAGTACAACTGCTCTTCAACAACAGTGTCATTCATGAGACGTCTTTGCAACCAAACGCCGAAAGTCTCCATGTGGAGCTGTAAAACAAAGGACTCAGGCTCTCCTGGGTTTGCTTGGCATACAATATTCTTGTATTCCTCACTGTACGGAGCCACCAAGACGGAATTTTGTAGAACTGTGTAGTGTGCTTGAGTCAACGAATGACCATCCCTACATATCATTGGTTTCTTTCCGATCGTGCCTTTTCCACTAAGTCTCCCCTCATGACGCGATTGAGGAAGACCAATCGGCTTAAGGTCGGGAACAAAGTCAGCACAAAACTCAATGACCTCCTCTGTTCCATATCCCTTGACGATGCTTCCTTCTGGCCTAGCACGGTTACGAACATATTTCTTTAAGACTCCCATGAACCTCTCAAAGGGGGACATATTGTGTAGAAATACAGGGCCGAGAATAGAAATCTCTTTGACTAGGTGAACCAGGAGGTGCGTCATAATATTGAAGAATGATGGTTGGAACACCAGCTCGAAGCTGACAAGACATTGGGCCACATCATTTTGTAACCGTGGTAGATCTTCTGGATTGATTACCTTCTGAGATATTGCATTGAGGAATGCACATAGCTTAACAATTGCTAGTCGAACATTTTCCGGTAGAAGCCCCCTCAATGCAACTGGAAGCAAATGCGTCATAATCACATGGCAGTCATGAGACTTTAGGTTCTGAAACTTTTTCTCTGCCATATTTATTATTCCCTTTATATTCGATGAGAATCCAGCCGGGACCTTGATACTGTTCAGGCTTTCAAAAAAGGTGATCTTCTCTTCTTTAGTAAGAGCGTAGCTAGCGCGACCTTGAAACAGTTCCGGATGTCGGTCTTCTGGGTCTTTCACACGTTGCAGGTCCTGTCGAGCTTCCTTTGTATCTTTTGTTTTCCCATACACACCCAAGAAGCCTAGCAGGTTCACGCAAAGATTCTTTGTCACATGCATCACGTCAATTGCAGAGCGAACTTCTAGAAATTTCCAATACTCAAGCTCCCAAAATATAGATTTCTTCTTCCACATGGGTGCGTGTCCGTCTGCGTCATGCGGAACAGATTGTCCGCCAGGACCCTTTCCAAAGATTACTTCTATATCTTTGACCATATCGAATACATCATCACCAGTATTTTCCTTAGGTGGCTCCCGGTGATCTGCCTTACCGTTGAAATGCTTGCCTTTTTTTCTTATGGCATGAATTTTGCTAAGAAATCGACGGTGCGATATGTACACATTCTTCTTACAATTAGCTAAATATATACTTTCAGTCTCTTGTAAACAGTGTGTGCATGCCTTGTATCCCTTGTTTGTCTGTCCTGAAATGTTACTAAGAGCAGGCCAGTCATTGATTGTAACGAACAACAACGCTCATAAGTCAAATTCTTCTTGTTTGTGCTCATCCCACACACGTACGCCTGGTTTGGCCCACAGCTGTAAAAGTTCATCAACTAATGGCCTTAGATACACATCAATATCGTTGCCGGGTTGCTTCGGACCTTGGATGAGCACTGGCATCATAATGAACTTTCGCTTCATGCACAACCAAGGAGGAAGGTTATAGATGCATAGAGTCACGGGCCACGTGCTATGACTGGAGCTCTGCTCCCCAAAAGGATTGAAGCCATCCGTACTTAGACCAAACCGTATGTTCCTTGTGTCAGCTGCAAAATCTTTAAACTTATTATCGATCTTTCTCCATTGAGACCCATCAGCGGGGTGTCTCAACATCCCGTCTGACAAACGGTCCTCTTTGTGCCATCGCAATAACTTGGCATGCTCTTTGCACCGAAATAAATGTTTCAACCGTGGTACTATAGGAGCATACCACATCACCTTGGCAGGAACCCTCTTTCTGGGGGGCTCGCCCTCAACATCACCAGAGTCATCTCCTCTGATCTTATACCGCAATGCAGTGCATATCGGGCATTCAGTCAAATTCTCATAGTCACCACGATAGAGGATGCAGTCATTAGGACATGCATGTATCTTCTGGACCTCTAAACCTAGAGGACAGACAATCTTCTTGGCTTCGTACGTACTGGTGGGCAATTCGTTATCCTTTGGAAGCATATTCCTCATCATTTTCAGCAACTTTTCAAATCCAGAGTCAGATAGACCTTCCTCTGCCTTCCATTTCAGCAATTCAAGTGTGCTGCCCAGCTTTTTTAGACCATTTTGGCAGTTTGGGTATAAGGACTTTTTGTGATCCTCTAACATGCGATCCAACTTCTCCCTCTCCTTATTAGTTTCGCATTCTCTCCGTGCATCAGCAATGGTCCGACCGAGATCATCAGGGGCCTCATCATGTGTCTCTCCTTCAGCTTCCCCTTCAGCTCCCCCTTCAGCTTCTCCCATGAAAGTATCACCATATTCAGGGAACCCAGGATAGTTGTCATCATCCTCTTCTTCATTGTTTTCCATTGTAACACCTCTTTCTCCGTGCTTGGTCCAACAATTGTAGCTGGGCATGAAACCGTGCTGAAGCAGGTGCACGTGAAGGGTTCTTGATGAAGAGTAATTCTTCAGATTCTTACACACACTACATGGACAGATAACAAAGCCATTCCGCTTGTTCGCATCAGCCACACGGAGGAAATCCTGCAAGCCCTTAATGAACTCGCTTGAGACTCGGCTACCGTACATCCATTGCCGGTTCATCTGCATTATTATATAAGTATATAATAAACCAAATTAATATAAGAAATAAATTCACATTGCATATAAATCATATATACTCCCACATTACTCTCTAACGTTACAAAAATTATTGCAAATAAATCCTACTCCACAAATCCCTCTATTTTCTTGAGCATAAAAAGAGCTATATATGTGCATGGAAATCAATCAAGAAAATGCCTCATACTTAAAAGTTATTATTGCAAATAAATCCTACTCAAAAATTATTATTGTAAATCATATAAGCTCACAATTACTCCCATATTACTTTCTAACATTAATTACTCCATAAATCCCTCTATTTTTTTAAGCATAAAAAGAGCTATATATGTGCATGACAAATTTCTACTTCATACTCATTTTGGTCAACATACAAGTACACCACCTCTACACATGTGCAAACTAAGGAATTAATTTAAGCTCAAATGCTATATAAATCAAATAAACTCTCATAATTACTCTCAAATTTTAGCCACAAATCTCACCACATCTAGAGCATTATATGAGCTAAATTAGCAATTAAAGATGAGAGAGTAAAGTTGCTAACCTTTTGAACCAATTAGATAGATGAAATAACTCAAAATCTTGAATAATTTTGATAAAAAAATCGGGCATGACCTCCCCACTCAATCCGAGCTTCCGACCACCATTAGTATACTGGCAGGCTCGGGGGAAGAGAAGCTCGATTTTGTAGGCGACGGCCTTTAGTCCCGGTCCGTGTTAAAGGCCGGGATTAAAGGTCGACCTTTAGTCCCGGTCGTTAACACGGTCCGAGACTAAAGGCCGCCGCCCGTGGAGTTCCCGCCAGCCAACCCTTTAGTCCCAGTCCGTGTTAATGACCGGGACTAAAGGTCCATTACGAACCGGGACTAGGTGCTGGCCGTGCCCCAGCGGCACGAACCGGGACTAATGCCCCCTTTAGTCCCGGCCCATATAATTTGGGGACTAAAGGTGGCGGATAGAAGCCTCTTTTTCCACTAGTGAAATGACCCACTCTCTCTTGCATACACGTTGCTCCATTGTGGATATCTTGTACACTTGACACTTTGACTAGCAGAAAGATTTCCCTTGTAATTAAAAGGGTTAAACCTTCAGCGATGAAGGTATAGTCAGCACAATTTTTTATTTTGTACAATCAATACGAAGATATATTAAATTAGTGAATAGTTGCCATAAACTGCTGTTATACGGCTGTGATAAACTATCAAGATCTTCAAACTCCTTTTCTACGATGGCACAATTTTATATTTTTGTGATGGCAGCCGCAGAAAGATGGCACGTAGACCAACCAACATATATGTGGCTACCAACTGGGGCTTCCGAATAATTTTTAGCACGCACACCACACAACCATTAAAACAATAAGTTAACTATGGGCAGGAATACCAACACCAGCAATCCAGGCAAATAACCACACTGCCTCGTCGAAGTCATCAGCCATCAGGGAGTCGCCAGAATGGACCATTCGAGTAAAGGATGAAGCAGCTGGGACCAAAATAGTGACGACTATCCCCACACAACAATAGAAAAATTTCAAAATCAACATGACACAGCAAAATCTGCGGAACCCTACCTATTAAAAATATTGCAGTGATATTTTTATAATACTCAAGAATTACAATAATATATATCTAATTAATTCAAAGATTTAATCTTTCAATACCAGTATCAATGCCGTGAGGGAGATGTCGTCAACTTCATCGGCACTATGGCAAAAATTTAGAACACAGCTCCCAAAAAACCTGATCTCCTATTGAAGAAACTGCTCCCTCCGACCACTAATACCTGTCTTTGCTGGGATGAATCTAGACACTAAATCATATCTTGATATCAATTAGTGGTCGGAGGGAGTAGCTTAATTTAAATACTACAACCATAAATTTACGTAGAGTGTAAGCCGAGCTGTCAAAGGAAAAACTAGGTTAATTTAAAGTAACCTATAGATGAAACCCAAAATCAGCTTTATCTCCAACAATTCACTCCGTTTCCTGCATCATAAACATTTTCTTTCTCAGATCGATTTTCCTAAGTTAGAAGCGTCAAAGTACGATCCATTCCAAATTGCTGGTCTATTACACAATGTGTTTGAACTTTGAAGTCAACTTTTAACATGGGCGTGTTGCGATCGTATACTCCATCTATATAAAAATCTAGCGGTTCCGTGTACGTGTCTACAATTGATTTCCAGGTATAAATATAGGATAACCTGCCTCTGAGGAAGGCAGATCACAATCTCGATCAATCGCATCGCATCGCAGCGAACCAGATCTTAGTAGCGAGATTGTGGAGTAGAAAGGATCAGTCAATGGCTGCTCCTGCTCGTAAGATGGCAGCCGCCGCCGCTGTCTCCGTCGTGCTGGTTGGGCTGCTCGCCGTGGCCGTGTTGGGGCAGCCGACGCCGGAATGTTCTTCCTGCTGCAACATGAAATGTGCTTCGTGCAGTGACCCTGCTGCTGTATGCGCCTCGACGTGCGCCAGGTTTCCTCCGTCAGCTTGCGAGAGCTGCAAGCGCCAGGTCGCCCAGATTTGCACCGACCAGTGCTTCAACCCCTGCTACACCAACTGCACCTCCACCGGGTGTTGAGCTCCGCCATGGACATGGCTGGTGAGTGGTGACAAGCTGTTGGCTACGATGGAGTTTTCTTATTGCTGCAGTTACTAGTTACTACATGGTGCCATGTAAACAAATATAATACCCTGCAGTGTAAATTAACTTTCGCACGGAAAGTTTTTACGTTTGTAATAAGATTATTACTGTGTGGTATTGATATTACGATGGTCAGGTTCGTCAGCACGATCGATATGTATATTCCCTGTCTCTCTCTTGCCCTCTTGGTTCCGTTTCTAGCTCTCGCCTCTCGGCTGCCCCTCCTAAGTCCCAACATGGAGAGAGGACGACCGGCTTCGCCGCCCAACCTGAAACACCCACGCCTTCTTATTCCATGGCATGCTTTATCTGCCGGGTGATCGACGCGGCCACGACACGCCATGGCCGGTCGCTCCAGCATGCCTCACCTCTGCTCTGGCAGCCTCAGTGTCCGCGACTGAGGACAAGGCGAGAGCCAACGACACCGCCACCCGCGCCAAGGGCGTCTGTCCGCGGCCCTCCCATCAGGCGCAGCCACAGCTAGCAACACCAGCGCTGCCGAGAACGTTTCATGTACTCCGGCCTATCTAATATTCCGGCTGCACCAGCCAGGTCGCCGTCGTCCGATCTCAAATGTGGATACAGGATGCAACCTGTCCGTCCATTTTGCAAAAAACGACCTCAAGTCGTGCGCACTAGTGCTAACCCCCAATCGTAGACACAGCGTTTTCGATCCCCTGTCTGGAAAGGAAGAGCATCCATGGCGGCGGGTTGGAGACTAGCGGGAATAGCAGATTAGAACAGGTTCCCAATCAAAAAGATCAAGAAATCTTAGGCATCGAAAACCATGCCTAAAGATTGAAGTCCTCTTCAGGCGTCGGTGCGGACGGCGGCGTTAGGTGATTGGGTCGTCGAGATCTAGCGGGGCGAGATAGGTCAGCGAATCAGGCGAGGTTAGACGGTCGACCTCGTCGCACAGCAGCGTGGCGAATTTTTCCAATCGACGTCGCTACACAGTTGAGGGCCAAGATCTGCCGCCGGTAGACTCCATGCCCCTGCCGGTTCCTTCTATTCCATCACATTTTGGAGCTAGTTGAGGGGGACGTTGAAGTTATTGTATGCTTACATGGTGTGTTTATGCAAAATTTAGAAGATGGAGTATTAGGACTAGCAGCATGCCCGCGCGTTGCTGCGAAAAAAAAAGAAAATGGTTTAAAAGATATAAAAAAACACATTTGCAATTTGCTTTCTTGTGTATGAGTGTCGTTGATGCTTGTTTGATAAACGATTAGAGTCTGAATTTTTTCCTTTAATGAATTTTGCTTTCACATATGCCGATTTTTTTTGAGTGGGCGATATCTCACTTGCAAAACTGGACTTTCCGATTGATGTTGTGAGACACCAAAACTCAACAAGTAAAAAATATCGGTATCCTTCCATATGAAAATAACCAACACAAATATAATCATTTAGTTAGCATCAGCTACAAATCAACGTAAATTGGCATTTGTTCAGTTAACACAAACGCCAATTCTGTATAATTTCGTGAACCTCTCGACGAACAATTATGATTGTTTTCTCTTAGAACTAATAGCATCAAGTAGCACCTGTTAAATGAACTGGATTATATGTATTGCGAATGCCAATTAAACTTTGACTCGAAGCAACTCATTTCAATTGAGTTATGCAAACCTCTGGACCCTTCTGGGAACTGTACTCGTTCAACACTTGCAATACATATGTATACACATTTTCTTTGTCTTTGCTCATCACACATTTTCTTAACTCAAGTTCTACAATTTTTTAACTGCATTTGTAATATTTTTAAAGTAAGTACTGATGCATTGTAACAATTTGACCGGCTTCTGCAATATATTTCTCGGCTCTATGAGCACATCCAGCTCAGTGTATCGATACACAGAAGTAAGAGGAGAGTTGACCAGCTGCAGGAGAAAATCTTCTCATGGAAAGATGAAGACGCGACGGCCGTCGGCTCTTGCTCCGTCCAGTATCACTGCCACTGACCAACTTAACGCTTGAATACCAGATCCACCACCCAGTCACCGCAGATGCTACGAACTGTTTACACCACCGAGAATTTCTTATATCAAAGCCATTTTTTCTGAACATAGTTTTGCGGCAAATATAAGTTTCATTCAAGCATATAATTGTACACCGGAAGTATTCTACCCACCTTTAATTAGGTTTTAGTGCAGATGACTTTCAGGAAGACATTTTTTTCTTGAACACGGTTTGCAACTTGTGACAGTTTCAGTTTCCTAGCATATAAATTGACTACTGAAATAGTGCACATGGATTGATGGACATGGTCTTCTCAATATCTCCATATAGACTGAAGAATCGTTCATTTAAACTGAAGCATGTAGAAACCAGAGAAGAGTTGGTGAAGTGGGGAGTGGTGACAGAAGTACAGGACCCCATTTACTTGTGCAGATTCAGTCATCTGCTGCACAATTCTTACTCCATTCTAGCACACAACACCATAACATTAATAATTTGGTCTTGAGCTTGAAATTCAGATGTTTTGCCAGCACACACCCTGCCCCGAGTTGACTCCCAGCCCAAGATCTCTCTCCAGTGCATGCTACCAAAATATGGATTTGCAAGCGCTGAACTGGTAGGAGCCTCACGGACTCACCAAGCAAAGATTGCGAGAGAGCAGGAGCGTCCAGGATGGTCGGTGCCGCACGCGCGCAGGATCCAGGCAGACATGGCAGCGCACACCCCCACAGCTAATGCCAACTCTTTCTTTTCCTTCAGAAGTGCCATATTTCAAATCTATGTCATAAAAGCAAAATTAGTTGTAGATGTGGTAAATTTACAGCATGGAATCAGGAATTCCAAATCGGGATGCAGAAAACAATAACTCATAGATATATGAGAGAGTGGTAACGGGAATTCATAGGCCATGGCTGTGCCATGATTGCTTATCCATCAGGAGAGATGAGTTAAGAAACAGGCCGCCCTACGTTTCCGGCCGAAGCTCACATGGCGGCTAGAGAGTCCCTTGAGAGGGACGATGGCGAGCGACCCCTAGAGGTCACCTTCCATCTCCGCCCCCTACCCCCACCATGCGAGAACTTGGGATTAGAGAAGGAAACACGACAGTGAGGTTCTGAGCCACTCGTTGTGCATGATCCAATCTGGAGCAATGGGATGCAGGGTGGAGTTGTGATTTTGGGTCGATGGCTTTGAAGGGGAGGACGTGATGGAAAATTAGGTACAATTTCCATTATTAATTCCAAAATATTAAGCATGACAACAACAGCTACTACCACAAGTAACTCGAACATACTAGATGTACTAAACAGCAAGATGAACGAAAACAAGTAGTAGCGAAACATGTACTCGCAGAACATGATGAACAGATAAACTGCAGTAGACCGCACGTACCGCTCGTTTGCAGATGTAGTCGTTGCAGTAACGTTGTTGATGACAACGTTGGAGAAGACCGGTCGATGCAGACGGCGATGAAGACGGCGGTAGGCTGCACCGCCCGACTTGGAGGGAAGACGACCCGTGATGAAGAGCTTGAGCAGCCGCACAGAGCGCTTCCCAAAAACCTAATTCGCCCTCTCCCGTACAGGATCGCAAAGGCGAGTGGTTCCGGAGACCTGCTCTCCCGTTCGCCGGTGCACGCCGGCGCTCGGGATGAAGTAGACTACGGAGGCGGCGCAAGTAGCGAGAGGTGGCAAAACCCTAGATTGATTTCAGGTGTGTGCGGCGGTAGCCGGGCAAGAGTTTATATAGGCGCGGGCACACAGCGGAGAAACCCTAGGCTACGTGGGCCACGCCCACGTCGCACGTCCGAGTCGGTTACAGCAGCCCACGATCCGGGAGCGACCCGAACCGGCTAGCTGTGACGCGTCCGTCAAGGACTCGGTCAAACGCTCGGTTTTCCTGTGCAGCAAAAAGATAAGCTCGGCTCCGAGGCTCAATTCCGCAACGTGACGTGACGTGACGTGACGTGTCGTGTCGAGTCGAGTCGAGTCGAGACGAGCGAGCGAGGAGGAGGAGGAGGAGCGCGCGTGTGGCACTTCTCTTCTCACTCACTTACCAAGTGGTGCAATACCCCACCTTATATGTTGGTCTACATCTCTCTCAACTTTCCATGTGGGACTAAACTTAGCTCCCACCCCTTGCCTTTGTGCAGCCAAAAACTTGGGCTGCATTCCAAATGGGCTCACACACATGGGCTTTGAGATTTCTAGGAATTTCTGAAATATATTATGGGCTCATATGAAAAGGCCCAATATTTCAATAATCCCCCACCAGATCTCAAATGCCCATTTAGAGATTTGTCAAACCTCACTACTTGTTTATATACCACTGTTTCAGCAGAGACTGTTAAGTTGAACTTCCGCCTAGAACCTTAAGCTACATCTATCAGCAACTTGAACAATGGACTACGCCTTGAATTGCAAGTTTTGTGCGTCAAGATTTCACTCAAAGTCATAACCAGTACATGGCTGCCAGTAGCCTACCCCGCGGGTTGGAGCATATGCGTCGTACTCCATGGTCTCTTCATGAGTTTATTAGAGATCACCCAAATCTCATAGACTGCGACGTTTAACAGTCGGACTCATATAGGTGTGTTCTTTCAAGAATGCTCTGTAGGACAGCATCTTTGCTAATCATAGCCAACAGAAACACATTAAGGCATGTTGCCAACCTGCCTTACAGATTTTGAGAGTTTTGCATCTTCACATGGAGAGGGTTACAGAATACTCTCCTCAGTTAAACCACTAGCTTGTTTTCCCAGGTCCTAATTCACGGGATCTCCGATCACAAAGGTTGGGTTACTGCTATGGCATAACATCTATGGGTCTCAAACCCATCTCCCTCGATGCACTGTCTATCACATTACGTGATAGTCCCTTTGTAAAGGGATCTGCCAGGTTTTTGTCTATTTGAATATACGTAACAGTTATTACTCCGGAGTTTCGCAATTTCCTGACAGACTTCAAACGTCTTTTAACGTGTCTTGATGACTTCGCGTTATCCTTAGAATTGTTCACTTTGACAATAACTGTTTGATTGTCACAATTCAAGAGGATGGCCGGCACAGGTTTTTCAACCACCGGCAAGTCCATCAAGAGCTCACGCAGCCATTCTGACTCTACAGTGGCTGTGTCTAAAGCAGTAAGTTTTGCTTCCATAGTTGACCTCGTCAATATGGTTTGCCTACATGATCTCCATGATACGGCGCCACCTCCAAAGGTAAACACATACCCACTAGTGGCTTTGATATCATCTACATCAGAGATCCAATTTGCGTCACTATATCCTTTAAGCACAGCAGGGTGCCCTGAATAGTGAATCCCGTAACTCATTGTACCACATAGATAGCGCATGACCCTTTCAAGTGCATGCCAATGATCAATACCCGGGTTTGACATGAACCTACTCAACTTGCTCACAGCAAAAGAGATGTCAGGTCTTGTCGCGCTCGCTAAGTACATGAGTGAACCAATGATCTGAGAATATCTCAGTTGATCTGTTGGTTCGTTCTTGTTCTTACGCAATATCACACTGGGATCATAAGGTGTTGGAGAAGACTTGCCATCAATAAAGCCAAACCGGCTCAAGATCTTCTCAACATAGTGGGATTGCGATAAAGTAATCCCACTCTTGTTCTTATTTAGCTTGATGTTCAGGATCACATCAGCTTCTCCCAGATCTTTCATATCAAAGCACTTTGACAAGAAAGACTTGACCTCATGTATTACTTTCATGTTTGTACCAAAGATGAGAATATCATCAACGCACAAACACAATATAACACCTTCGCCCCCACCATGGCGATAGTAAACGCACTTGTCAGCCTCATTAACGACAAAGCCAACAGAAGTTAAAGTTCTGTCAAACTTCTCATGCCATTGCTTAGGTGCTTGTTTCAGGCCATATAAAGATTTTAGCAACTTGCACACCTTTGTCTCTTCACCTTTTACCACAAATCCATCAGACTGATCCATATAGATTTCCTCTTCCAACTCTCCATTAAGGAAAGCTGTCTTTACGTCCATTTGATGAACGATAAGACCATAAGAGGCAGCCATGGAAAGTAGTACTCGAATGGTGGTTAGTCTAGCGACTGGTGAATAGGTGTCGAAGTAATCTTCGCCTTCTTTCTGTGTGTAGCCTTTCGCTACAAGTCTCGCCTTGTACTTCTCAATAGTACCATCAGGCCTTAGCTTCTTCTTGAACACCCACTTGCAGCCCACAGGCTTACAGCCATGGGGGCGCTCTGATAATTCCCATGTTCCATTAGAAAGAATCGAGTCCATCTCATTTTGGACAGCTTCTTTCCAATCATCTGCATCTGGTGATGCATATGCCTCAGCAATGGACTTGGGAGTATCATCCACAAGGTACACAATGAAATCATCACCGAAGGACTTTGCAGTCCTCCGTCTCTTGCTCCTTGTAGGAGCTTCATTGTCATCCTTCTCATGAACGTTCTAAAAAACGTTCTCATGTGGTTGCTCAAAATAATCATCAGATGCACTAGATTCAGGAATTATCTCAGAAGAAAATCTAGCAGTGCTATGCATATCTTTCATAGGAAACATATTCTCAAAAAATGTTGCATCACGAGATTCCATTATAGTGTCAACATGCATATCAGGTACCTCGGATTTAACTACTAAAAATCTATAGCCAATGCTCCGCTGAGCATAACCTAGAAAGATGCAATCCACAGTCTTTGGTCCGAGTTTGCGTTTCTTTGGGATGGGAATGTTGACCTTCGCCAAGCATCCCCAAGTGCGCAAATACGAAAGTGATGGCTTTCTCCCAACCCACTCCTCATAAGGGGTTTTATCTTTATTCTTGTTAGGAACTCTATTCAGGACATGACATGCAATCAACAAAGCCTCCCCCCACCATGCCTTTGATAAACCAGCAGTGTCGAGCATGGAATTCACCAAGTCAGACAGAGTGCGGTTTTTCCTCTCGGCCACCCCATTAGATTGGGGCGAGTAGGGAGGCGTCCTCTCATGAATAATACCGTGTTCCTCACAGAATTCGTCAAAGATTTTAGGAAAATACTCTCCACCACGATCCGACCTCAGACGCTTGATCTTTCTCTCTAGTTGATTTTCAACTTCGGCCTTATAAATTTTAAAGTAGTCTAAAGCTTCATCTTTAGTTCGCAACAAGTAAACATAGCAAAATCTAGTCGCATCATCAATCAATGTCATGAAATATCTCTTTTCACCTTTTGTCAACACACCATTCATCTCGCATAGATCAGAATGTATGAGTTCTAGAGGTGCCAAGTTTCTCTCCTCGGCCGCCGTATGAGGCTTACGAGGTTGCTTCGATTGCACACAACTATGGCACTTAGAACCTTTGGCAATAGTGAATTTCGGAATTAAACTCATGCTGGATAACCGAGACATCAAACCAAAATTAATGTGACATAAACGAGAATGCCAAACACTGGTATCATCATTAACACCGCCACAAATATGGTTCACGGATTTATTACAGAAATCTGAAAGTGAAAAGCGGAACAAGCCTCCGCACTCATAGCCTTTTCCAATAAATTGTCCATGCTTGGAAACGACTACCTTATTCGACTCTAAAACAACCTTAAACCCATCTCTGCAGAGAAGGGAACCGCTAACAAGATTCTTGTTCATAGAAGGGACATGCTGCACGTTCCTCAGCTGCACGATCTTCCCCGAAGTGAACTTCAGATCTACCATGCCAACACCACGAACAGAGGCATGTGACCCATTGCCCATTAGGACGGAGGAATCCCGTGCGGCCTGATAAGAAGTGAACATAGAGATGTCAGCACACACATGAACGTTAGCACCCGTATCAATCCACCAAGAGGGAGATTGAAATACCGAAAGAACAGTAAATAGATTACCATACCCATCAGTATTGCTAGCAGTCACGACATTGACATTCTTGGCCATTTTCCCTCTGCGGTCTGCGCGTTCTGGGCAGTCCTTGGAAAAGTGGTCGGGCTCTCCACAAGTGAAACAAGTCAGATCACTCCTGTCCCTGTTCGGCTTCTTCTTCTTGAAGGTTGTAGTCTTTACAGGCTTGTTGAAAGAGGGCTTGAAGTTTCCTTTATTCTTGCCTGAGGATTTGCCTTTCTGCTGCACAAAGTTAGCAGTAGCATGACCCTCTCCTTTCTCAGTAGTGTCCTTAGCACGAGCCTTCTCCTCAATATTAAGGGACGCTATCAGATTTTCAACTGATATCTCCTGTCTCTTGTGTTTGAGAGCTGTGGCGAAGTTCCTCCATGAAGGGGGCAACTTAGCAATAATGCAACCCGCCACAAACTTGTCAGGTAAGGCACACTTAAGGAGTTCGAGCTCTTTGGCAATGCACTGTATCTCATGAGCTTGTTGAACCACAGGAAGGTCCTTAGTCATCTTAAAATCATGAAAGCTCTCCATGATGTACAGTTCACTGCCAGCATCTGCAGCACCAAACTTGGCGTCCAGTGCGTCCCAGAGCTCCTTCCCATCTTTTATGTGCATAAACACATCACACAGACGGTCAGCAAGAATGCTCAGAATGCATCCCACAAAGATAGTATTGGCTTCCTCGAACTTTTTCTGATCATCCTCCGACATAGTTCCTTCAGGTTTGCCTTTAGTAATCTGGAACACTTTCATCGTGGTCAGCCAAAGCTCAGCTTTGTACTGCCACCTCTTGAAGTGCACACCGGTAAATTTATCCGGCCTCAGTGCATCGGTAAAACTAGCCATTGATAATTCAGGAAATTGCCTACAATTAGGTTTTTGGATTGTTGGAAAATTAGGTACAATTTCCATTATTAATTCCAGAATATTAAGCATGACAACAACAGCTACTACCACAAGTAACTCGAACATACTAGATGTACTAAACAGCAAGATGAACGAAAACAAGTAGTAGCGAAACATGTACTCGCAGAATATGATGAACAGATAAACTGCAGTAGACCGCACGTACCGCTCGTTTGCAGATGTAGTCGTTGCATTAACGTTGTTGATGACAACGTTGGAGAAGACCGGTCGATGCAGACGGCGATGAAGACGGCGGTAGGCTGCACCGCCCGACTTGGAAGGAAGACGACCCGTGATGAAGAGCTTGAGCAGTCGCGCAGAGCGCTTCCCAAAAACCTAATTCGCCCTCTCCCGTACAGGATCGCAAAGGCGAGTGGTTCCGGAGACCTGCTCTCCCGTTCGCCGGTGTACGCCGGCGCTCGGGATGAAGTAAACTACGGAGGCGGCGCAAGTAGCGAGAGGTGGCAAAACCCTAGATTGATTTCAGGTGTGTGCGGCGGTAGCCGGGCAAGAGTTTATATAGGCGCGGGCGCACAGCGAAGAAACCCTAGACGACGTGGGCCACGCCCACGTCGCACGTCCGAGTCGGTTACAGCAGCCCACGATCCGGGAGCGACCTGAACCGGCTAGCTGTGACGCGTCCGTCAAGGACTCGGTCAAACGCTCGGTTTTCCTGTGCAGCAAAAAGATAAGCTTGGCTCCGAGGCTCAATTCCGCAACGTGACGTGTCGTGTCGAGTCGAGTCGAGTCGAGTCGAGACGAGCGAGCGAGGAGGAGGAGGAGGAGCGCGCGTGTGGCACTTCTCTTCTCACTCACTTACCAAGTGGTGCAACACCCCACCTTATATGTTGGTCTACATCTCTCCCAACTTTCCATGTGGGACTAAACTTAGCTCCCACCCCTTGCCTTTGTGCAGCCAAAAACTTGGGCTGCATTCCAAATGGGCTCACACACATGGGCGTTGAGATTTCTAGGAATTTCTGAAATCTATTATGGGCTCATATGAAAAGGCCCAATATTTCAACAGGACGTGCCCTCGTGCCACGGCGGTTGACGCACTTGAGTATTCCGTTACACCGGCCGGAGGAGGGCGGCGGCTGAAATGACCGGAAATCGAGCGGGCTGGCGGCCATCCACAGACGCCCATTATTGCCCTCACTTCCAGATTGAGGCAAACCCACTCTTCCGCCTTGTCCGACGCCGCGATTGGCACTCGCGATGGCGCACCAGGGCGGCGGCCACACATCAATGGAGAGATGGTCAGGACTCAGGTGGAAGGACTGCAGGTGACGCGGTTGGCGCTCCCGATGCCGCACCATGGCGGCGGCCACGCAACAGGGGAGAGAGACGTGGGAGGACTGCGGCTTAATTTTATGTTTTCTAGGGGGTGAATTGCAAAATTGGCGACGCCGTACGGCCTTTTTTCAATTTAATCTCTACTAATAATACGGCTTGAGGTCGTTATGGTCAGAAAACCGTGGTACGTAAAAAAACCGAGGTAAAGCGTTTCGTACGTTAGAAAGATCGGTTCGTACGGTGAACAAACCGGGTCGAAGCCTTCCTCTTTTCCCTTCGCTGCCCCTCATCGAGCCAGGGACGGAGCAGGACCAGGCCGTCATCCGGGCGATCCCCAGCGACCGGCTCCACCTACCTCCTCCAGCGGGAGGAAGGGAGCCCTCTCCCTGAGCTCAGGCGCCGCGTCGCTCTTTTGATCGAACCGCGTCATCAGCAGGGCCGTGAGGGACTTTAGATGCATCGTCTTCTTCGTAACGACGACGTCCGCGACGATATGATCCAAGAGTCAAGGACCATGTCAGGCGTTGCTGGGAGGAGCGTCGTCCGCAGCTATGGGCTCGACCATGTCGGGAGTTGTGTGCTGTCGACGGCCGCCTGCGACTGCGAGCACCTCCAGGCTTAGCTCGTTCCCCACGGCCCATGCCCACGCGGCACCGGCCAGAGCACTCCCAGCGAGGCTCCCACGCCCCCGTGGTGCAGCCCGGGAGAACGCTCACGACGCGAGCCTGGTACCCGCACTCGCCTCGGCCTGCCTACGAAAAGCGTGCGCGACGGTGGCGGCAGCGATAGGCCCGACGATCTGTCCCGACTCCACGACAGCACGACGTCGTCTCTTTTTCTATGGACATGGGTAATAGTAGGTCGCCTTGCCGCTAGATCCTGAGGGGGCATCGACCAGGTCGCTCCTGCACCAAATATTGGAAGACGATTTCGACTGCTCTGTTCTGAAGATCCTTCAGGAAAAGGCTTAATCCTGCATCAAAAGGCTAACACAAGGTATACCTTTATTCACCGGCTGATTAAATCATTTCTGGTAAAGTAAGTGAATATTACATACTATCAACGATAACATCTATGCCCAGTGCTATAATTTTTCTTATGTTTCACTGATTCTACTCATGCGTGTGTGTTGAGATTTCTTTGGTACATTTCCTTGCAAATTGAAATTTATTCAGTTGTGAAACCTTCCTTTGTGTGTTCTGTGTTAGTTGTAAATGCTGGAGTATCCTTTGCAGAGCAGCTTGATGCATCACACAAGAATAGTTGTCCCTGGAGAGGCAGTAGTTGTGCTAATAGCTTGGTTCAGCTCCACCTTGCACCGTCTCAACTACTCTAAATTTTGCTGTATGCATCAGGATTTGTTCTAAAATCTAGAACGTATGCTTCAGTACTGCATCACTAGACTACATTAATATTGCGTAAGACATTGATTTCTTATACAGAGGCCAGGATGCTCCATTTTTTAAAAAAGGGGCTGATTTCGTAGTATCTCTAATTGATGTTATAATTTCTGAAAAAAAGCATTGATGTTGCAATTTCGAATTCCCATCCAGTAGCTTTTTCATTGATGGTAGTACAGTGTTTCTGAAAATTTGACTAAATCTGGTACTGAGATGTTGTGGATAGCTCCTGAAAATTTATTCCATAATTTTAAAATCAAAAGTAGTTTATCTGCCTTCCTCTGCTTTTTCTACTCCTCAACTCCAAGGGAGGCCAAGACCTTCACGGAGTTGGATGAGTTGGCCCTTCACGAAGTTGGGTGAGTTGGCAATGGCAGCACATGCCTTTGTTGGTATTGGCACACGTGTACCGGGTGGCCTTACTAAAGCGGCAAGAAGAGAAGGGTGGCGTCGCGGTGTGGATGTGATACTCCCACGACAAGAATTATGGAAGACATAGAGTATTAAATATTCATGGCATAACATTTTCTACTTTGTAGCATGCAGATGCAGGTGCAATTTGGGATGATCTAAAGTTCATCAGACAACTGGTTGATTCTCTGGTAAAAATTTGTATCATGTCTACATAACAAATGGTGATTTTATTGTCATGCCCTCACAGGATTACATTAAAAAATACAGATTATTAATCTATGTTGTTTAGTACTGTTTATGTTTTCATGGAGAAAATAAAAGAAGTGTCTGAATTTAGGTTGAGTATAGGGTAATATGAGGGTCGTCTATTGCTTGTGGGGATTAACATACATGCTATGTAAATGCAGAGTTTCAATACTAATCTTTAGGATGCTATTGGGTGATCTTTTCTGCTCTGATAACTAGAATGCTTTCTCTTTTGACTCATCTTGATTTGTTGATGAAGTTAAGTGATCTGATCAGAAAATTCAGTAGAGCAACGAGACAATTCCCTCAAGCAAGGATTTAAGCTGGTAATTGAGAAGGAGATGTGACAAAGGTTCTCACCAGGTAATGATTTAAAAAAAGAGATAATCACATCTTGCATTCATGGATGAAGGTCTTGATTAGAGGTAGTTATGTCATGCTGGTGCCTGGATTTACATACCTTTTGTTGCAAGGAAATTTGGTAGCATTTTCATTTGTAATCTTTATCTGTGCAAGATGGCCGGACCAAATAAGAGATGCACCTACAAAACAAGACGTGCACATATCTGATCTTGATGTGTTTTGGCATAGATTGTAATCTTGGATTTGCTTAGGGCATGTACAACGCCCAGCGCTTACACGGGTGCTTAAAATTATTCAGTTAAGTATTCGTCACACGGGGGCAATGATTTGAGCGTATTATTCAAGCATCGGCTGTCTACTTTTTTGTTAATGCTGAAAAATGACTGTAAATAGCCGTGTGAATTGACAAAATGCATGGGATTTATTTCCTAGCGCCCCTGTAAGCATCGGGCATTGTACATGCCCTTAATCAGCCAAGATGTCAGATTGTTCCTTTCGTGCCTTTGACGAAGCTTGTTGTGTGGTGCTCGGCGAAGTTGGCTGCTAATGTCTAGGCCTTGTAGCAACACTGCACGAATTTCTTGCCGGTTAGACCAGGATATAGTCAGCATCTTGCAGTTGTAAGAGTAGTATTTCTCATATTTACGGTTTTACAAAAATGCATTGAAACATATAAAAAACTCTTGCATGAAAATAGAAAAAAATAGCCCAAGATTCTTCAAAAATAATTAGGTCTTTGGCACAAAAAATGGCCTATTTTCCTTTTGCTATCGATGCGTATTTGTGATTCTGTTGCATAGTGGTTGCTGGACATGGAGAGGCAAGAAGATTTAAGATATTTCTTGGCGGGGCCATCTAAGACCAGTTTGCCACTCATGACATAAATTAGAGCCACAATTTTGATGTTTGTCTAAGTATTCTATTACTGCTCCGTAGCAACGTACGGGTAGTCAGCTAGTACTAGTAAAGATTCAATTCTGTACGTACGTTCTGTGTTCAATGGCTGGAACCTGGGTGGTGCAGTAGGAGTACAGGACACGGTGGAGTACAGGATATGCTCTCCGCGCTGCCAGTGTAATAGCCGCGACCCGCGCCATCGATGCTGCCAGAGCGAGCAATCTTTCACACTAGTACACCATGTCCTAGAATCTAAGGCATTAAAAAATGTCTTAAATAGTTAAATTAGTATCTCTAATAGTTAACAGAGGCATTTTAAAAAGTATCACATTTGATTGCATAGGTAAAGATTTTTAGTGGTACTTTTTAAAACTGCTTTAAAAAAACTATCTTTTAAGACACTCTTAAAACTGCCTTAAAAAGTTGGACGCTGATACACGGTGCCTAGTTACCAGTTTGTCTTACCCTTTTGAAATGTGAAACTTCCCCAAAACAGGAAGTGTGAAAGACCAGTACCAGAATTCACAGGGCCATTTTCCCGCTAGGTTCCTACACGACGGGGGAGCAGCGCTGGCGCCGGGAGAACGCCTAAAACTACAGTCCGGGTGGTCCATGTAACGATGCAGGCGGCGCGGACTCGGGACATCCCGCCTCACTCCTGCTTGGCCCAAGGGGAGAAATGGATTACTCGGATTACAACAAGCCGGATGTTTAGATCCAGCGGGACCCACCGACACTATGATAGCCAGTCAAGGGGCCGATGGCCCCGAGCCGTCGGTACAGGCACAGGCTGTGCCGACGGTGGCCGTTGGCATAAGGCCGTCGGGCTAGGCAGGCATTGGCATAGCTAAAAAAACAATCGGCATAGATATGCCATCGGCACAGAAGGCTAGGCCGTCGGCATAGGTAATTACATTTTTTTATTTTATTTTTTCATTTTTTCAAAAAAATTAAAATATTTGATTTGTTACCATTAATTTTAGCTCAAATCTCTTACTCCTAATTAGACTTCCCAGTCGGTCACCCATCCTCAGAATACTCCAACTCTAGCAAGCTTAACTTCTTTGTTTCTTCCTATTAAACTTCCGAGAAAGAAGTTATACCTTATTGATAATAGTATCATATCTATCCTATGAACCCTTCGGCATGATACCACACGCCTTTATATTTTGAATTTCAAAAAATTATTTAAGTAAAAAGATGAATAAATAAAAATTATCTGAATTCAAATAACAGTAAAATCAATTTTAATTTATTTTATTTTTCCATTTAATATTGAATAATCCATATTTACAAATCCGTAAATCGGAATTCGACAAATAATATATCTAAATTTATCAGAAAAATGAGAGGAATCTAAATATGAAATCCATATCATCATTCGCAACATGCATTTTGTTCAATCCCACAAAAAATACTTTTTCCATTTTTAAAGTACCGAAACCGAATTTTTTTGTGAAGTGGCTATCGAAACACGAAATCAAAAGCTGGGCACAACACCCCACATAAATAATAGACCACCTGGATACACATATCACCTCTCGTTTCATTGCGGAACATAAGTATTTTTAATTATAATTCACAAAAAAAAGTATTTTCAATTGATCGATACATGATCGACAATGCTGATCGCGATAGCTTTTAACTTTCTTACGTTCCTGGCCTACTTCTTGCACATGCATAATTCAGTAGACTGAAGTTACACATAACTCTTTCTTAAGTGGACATTGTTGGATACTAGGAGTACTTTTAATTGTAATTCGCAAAAATAATATTGTGCTGACGGCCTAGCCGTCGGCATAGACTTTGCCGACGGCGTCCGTCGGCACAACTCTGCCAAATGAGCATAAAAAATATGTGCCGATGGCTAGACCGTCGGCATAGGCTGTACCGGCGGCACAGCTCTGTCTATGCCGACGGTAATTATGTGCCGACGGCAATCTTGCTTGTCTACCTTATCCTCGTGTTGTGCCGACGGCTCTAACAAATTGCCGTCGACGCAGTTTCTGATCGTCGGCCCCTTATTTCTTTCCCGTAGTGCGATAAGCATGCAAAGTCAAACTTCTCACATGCTGGCCGCAGAGTCTGGTAGCCCCAAGCCCCCAAGTAGCGACTCCCCTGAGCAGTTGGTGTGCTAATTAACATGACGCTGGGTAAGGATGGGATAAGCGGGACAGTATCTCTAATCCCTCCAGCGTTAAAAGGGATCTCGCAAACAGGATTAACTGAATTTGCTGACGAGATGGGAGGCGGGCTTGGCCGGAGAGCCCATCCCAGTTGCATCGTTAGGTCCATGTAAGAAATAAACAAAAATCTGCCTGAAACAAACTAGGGACTGCAAATCCACGCCATAATCTGTTTTTAGAGCAGAAAAGTTACATGCAAAGTAATCACGAGAAAGGAGAAAATAACAGGCAAGAGAAGGAAGATCAACCGAATTTATACTATACAAAAACACAACGAAGGTAAAGTTTTGTGCAAAGTGATCCCTCTAAAACTTTGTTCCGTCTGTTGTGCTGTACCACCTAATCTTCTTCCTCTAGCTTCTGTGCAAGATCTGAATATTACATCATCCTACAAGAAATCAAGGTAGATGTGGTTGGTTTACTGCTACATTAGCTATAGGGAATATCTTTGTTCAGGAAGATCCACATATTTACTGGAAAGAACCCACATAAACTGTGATGATTTGTTCAAAAAGTTTAAGAGGGCCGAACTTTGAACCAAAAGTTGCTTATAAAAATATAAACTAGTATAATGACCCTAGAATTGTGGGTCGCCACAAGAACTTGACATGTTAAACTCTGTTATGAAGCATGTAATTTTCCGAAAGAGTCTCTGTTAAACTCGCCACGAGTATTTGATCTGCTATTTAAAAGTTAACGAAGCTTGTAAATATACTTGTTTTGCAAATTTCTGGAAAGAGCATGTACCGAAAGTAATTTTGCAAACTATGAGAACAAGTCTATTAGCTACAAACTTTGTTGTCAATGATGTTATGAAACTGTAACTTCATGTATAGATTTGTAGGGATGGATTTCTGGTTTCGTAATGTTGGTATTCACATAAATATCATAGCACAAGAAGATGATCATGATCAGAACATCTTGCACAACCATGATGAGGATGTAGTAGGTGAGGGTGAATAAGTTTCTCTTGTAACCATACTAGTCCATCCTTTGGCACCTGACTTAAGAGAATCTCTAGCAGATCCCGGATAAGTGTCCAAAATCGAAAAATTATGTCCGTTTTCCGATTTTGGCCCGTTTTTGTGTTTGATGTAGATCCTGCAAATTCGGTAGGCCCAGAAAAAACTAGTGGGGGCCTGGAAAACGAACGGCCGATGTGCCATATGCACAGGCCAGAGATCGCTTTCCGGTAGGCTATATGCATTTCCCCCACCAGCGCATCCCCTCCTCCGCCGCAAAATCCCCCGCACCCCAACCACTTCGGCAAGAAATCTAGTTCAAATCCAGACCACCAATGGCCGGATTTTGAAGGGAAATTGTTCCTGTGTGCAAGGTTGCCATGAGCATGGGCTCCAGCAGATGGAGGACATATTGGAGCGCCACCGGGAGAATCGCCTCCATGACAGCGGATGGCACGGCTGGGCTCGCCTCGACAAGCTCATCGCGCAGCGGGCCGGGAGAGGCCACGACAACGGAGCTCAAGGTCCGCAGTGGGGAGCTCCCGTTGCCTGGCCATGTACTTCCGCCTCTAGTTGGAGCTCCACGACCACCGTGGGGAGCTCGAGGGCCGCTCCTAGGAGCTTACAGAGGAGGTCGACGACGAGGAGTTGTATCAGGACGAGAAGGATGACAACTTCACACCGGGAGTCGAAGAGGCTGTGATCGAGGAGGCAATGGCGCGGTAGGTGCGCATGGCCAGGAGCGACGAGGAGTTGTATCAGGACGAGGAGGATGACAACTTCGCACCGTGAGTCGAAGAGGCAGTGATGGAGCGGGCCATGGCGCGGTCGGTGCGCAAGGCCAGGAGCGACGAGGAGGAACGCCACCGCATCGCGGAATTCAACGAAGACCAGCTTGAGCATGGGCTGTGTTGAAGTGTATAAGTGGATTGTACTAGCCCTTTCCATCAGTTCGAACTTTTGGTTGCATTGGCTAGTGCATGAAGCTTGACATGGTATCAGAGCCCAGGGTCTCGAGTTCGAGTCCTGGTTTTCACAATTTATTGTAAAATTGTTGTTGCCCCCCTTTGTGTCCACGTGTTGACTTTCTCTTCTCCCGTTTGTGTCCACGTGTTGATTTTCTCCTCTCCTGTCTGTGTCCACGTGTTGACTTTCTCTTCTCCCGTCACACGTGAGTGGGGGTGTTGAAGTGTATAAGTGAATTGCCTAGCCCTTTCCATATGTTGAAGTGTATAAGTGAATTGCCTAGCCTTTTTCATCAGTTCGGACTTTTGGTTGCGTTGGCTAGTGCATGAAGCTTAACATGGTTTCAGAGCCCAGGGTCTCAAGTTCGAGTCCTAGTTTTCACAATTTATTGTAAAATTGCTATTGCCCCCCTTTGTGTCCACGTGTTGACTTTCTCTTCTCCCGTTTGTGTCCACGTGTTGACTTTCTCTTCTCCCATCACACGTGAGTGGGGGTGTTGAAGTGTATAAGTGGATTGTACTAGCCCTTTCCATAGTTCGGACTTTTGGTTGCGTTGGCTAGTGCATGAAGCTAGACAGGCAGCACGACGCGTGGCACAAGTACTGGCGTCAGCAGGCCGACGCCAGGCCGTCCTACAAGCCGTCATCATTTTGTCCTCCTCCGACCATGAGTGAAATGTTGTGCAAGCTAGCGACTTCCCAGCGTGTTGATGTCCCGTGGTGCTTCATATGTGAGCCCCTGGCAAGCTAGCTAATGTTAGAGATATATTAGGCAGTTACAGATATTGCGGGTTTTTGTAGTTAATCTCCTACCTTATCTCTAGAAGAGTCTTCTTGGCCTCCAAATCTACTATAGTATATAACTCATCCAAAAGACTCAATACAATTATCCACCATATTTCACCAATCTTTCTCCCTCTCTTATCACTACAGCTACTTTCCAGCGTGTTGACCTCCAGCGCGTGTACTACAATCAATCAATTCAACTCAAGCTAGGTACCTGGTGTTAGGAATAGATAAGTTGTATTCCATAGGGGCCAAAGGCCACATATATATAGTACAAGTATAGGTGTGCAAATATGCAGGAAAACCCCCTAACAAGTGGGGAAATACAATATACAAATATATACATCTAACACCCCCCCCTCAAACTCATGGTGGATCCACAACACTGAGTTTGGAGAGTAAGCAATCATGCGGCGCTCTAGTCTGTGCCTTTGTAAAGAAGTCCACCAACTGTAACTCTGAGGGAACATACTGAATCGCAATAACCTGAGCCTGCACCTGAGCACGTGTATAAAAAGCATCAACACCAATATGCTTGGTAAGCTCATGCTTTACCGGATCACGTGCAATACTGATAGCACCTGTACTATCAGACAAAACTGGAGTGGGTGTCGTAACAGAGACCCCAAAATCCGCAAGCAACCACCGTAACCAGGTCACCTCAGCAGTCAACAAGGCCATAGCTCGCAACTCAGCCTCAACACTCGAACGGGAAACCGCTGTCTGTTTCTTCGTCTTCCAAGCAATGAGCGAACCACCAAGAAACACACAGTAAGCAGAAAGTGACCGACGATCCGTAGGATCACTCGCCCACGTAGCATCCAAGTAGCACTGGAGCTGGAGGGAGCCAGAACGAGGAAAGAAAAGGCAACGAGTGATCGTGCCACGAAGATAGCGAAGAACACGGGAAGTGAGAACAGCAGCAGCACGAGCATCCTCATCCATCCACTGAGTGTAGGCGGCCAGATCCAGCCGATAAGTCTCGAGATCATCAGAGTACTGTTTGAGTTTGAGCTCATAGGCAGCAACAGCACTATCATCGGCACTCTTAGCAGCATCCTTGGTCTCCTGAGAAGCACCATCGCCAAGAACAACCGGCGTCGGTGGAATAGGAGCCACAGGAGCAGTGGGGTACGGCGGACAGGAGACCTCGCCGGAGAGCACACACCATAAACGGAGACCGCGCATGTGAACGCGCATAAAGGCGGCGAAATCAGGGTAATTCGCGCCATCAAAAATTACCGGGCAGCGAGGAATCGCAACATAGCCCGATGAGGAAGACATACTTCTCTCTCTCTTTTTCTTTTTTCTTCTTTTTTTTTCTCTCTCTTTTTTTTACTCACGCGGGTCAACTCAACTCACAGCAGATTGATTCGATCCGGCGAGGGCTGCAGGCCACCAGCGAAGTATCGAGGGGTGGACTGGGATTCTAGCAGCGCCGGCCGGAACGCACCTGACCAGGTCGGGACGACGAGGGCTGCGGGACAGCAGCGGAGCGGCGCCGGCCGAAGAGCAGCTGACCAGATCGAGCCGAAGGCGGATTGAGGGTCGGGGCCGACCAGCGGCAGATTGATTCGATCCGGACGAGAACTTCCAGCGAGGAACTTCCACGGGCAGCAGGCCGGCCGAGCGGATCCAGGAGCGAGCCGGCCGAGCGGATCGAGGAGCAAATCGGCCGAGCAGATCGAGAACTTGCAGAGGCGGCTGAACGGCACCAGACGGAGGACGGAGCAGATCCCAGCAGAAGGCACGGGAGACTTGGGGCGGCTCGATCTCGGGCGGATCGGGGCGGCTCGGGGGAATCGAAGACGATGCCAGCTCTAGCGGATCCAAGACACGGACGGAGACGGGGCAGCGAGGACAACAGCGGCGGCCAGAACGGGAACCGGCGACGATGCCGGGGCGAACTGGCGGCGGCGGTCAGAAGCAGAGAACCGGAACCGGCTCTGATACCATGTTAGGAATAGATAAGTTGTATTCTATAGGGGCCAAAGGCCACATATATATAGTACAAGTACAGGTGTGCAAATATGCAGGAAAACCCTCTAACAAGTGGAGAAATATAATATACAAATATATACATCTAACACCTGGTACATGTATAGTTGCACTGTCTTCGGAAGCAATAGAGCAAGCTCTACAACGTACGCGCTCTATCGAATAGTAATCGGCGAGTTGACCGGTGGGTGGATAAGGAGGGCGCCCTCGAAACCGGTGGCGCCGCCGGCTTGTCCTGATTAACACTCCGACCATTGATTTCGTACATAAACAGATGTGTAATATATTTGTACATATTTAATTAAGCTATAGGCTATGTATTCTTTGCATAATCAATAATTATAAATTATTTAATTATTAATAAATATTATTTTATTAATTATAAAGGGGTATGAAGCGATCTTAGTGGTTGTTGTGTTTAAGTTTTGAAAAGGGGGGCCGGGGGTACACTGAAGCAACAGTCGGAGCAAAAATGTATCATCGAGAAATTCACATCACAGCATCAACAACTTTGAAATAAGTAAAGTCTCCTATACTAATAATTGATAGCTGTTCTGGAACAAAATATGTACAGTACGACACCGGGGAGCCTATTTCTAACAGCTAAAACCTCAACAGACCTGCTCCAAATCCAATGGAGCAGACACAACATGGCAGCGGAGCAGAACTCAACAACACTAGGAGCGAGAACACATAGCAACTGTATATAGACATCCTAAAGCGAACTACGTATGTAACTACGACGACGAGCACGACTCACGTATATTGTACAGGAGCACGAACAGGTACCCCTAACCTAACCCCTAATAATTTACCAATCTGAGAAATCTAGGCTCCCCAAAGCCATACTGAACCCGACACTAACGTGCTACGTACTTACATCCTCGCAGCCACCTGATCCTGCTGCGGCAGCGACGTCCCATGAATGAAGGGCCCGCCGTGGTACTGCGAGGAGGCGGCGAAACGTCCTCCGAGGCTCTGGTAGCCCATCAACATTGCCATGTATCCTTGGTCGGCCGTGTTCTGTGCGGCGCTGCCGTGATAAGTGTAAGTTATAGTAGGCGCCGCCACCGGATGGCGATACACATAATTGGTGGCCGGCTGATATGTCACCAAGCTTGGAGCAATGTTGTGGTAGTTGTATCGTAGATGATAAGAGGATGTCTCATACTCCATCGTCCTCATGTATTGGTGTGGCAGCTCCTGCGGCACCGGCATTGGCACCATGGACGGATTGAAGCTGTTGGTGTTACCTGGCAAATAAGGTACACGTTCTATCTCTGGAAATAGGGACTCATCATACCACGGATACTCCGTCGAAGATATCCCATTTGAGCCGGCAGAACGAGTGTTGTAGTTGCCTCCACCTCCAGCAGAAGTAGAGGTCATCTCCGAGCGCGGTGGGTCGTGCGGACACGGCGTTGGCGCCATGTTTGGGCTGCTGCAGTCAGTGTCTATGAAAGCGGGAGACAATATCTCCGAGAGCGGTGATTCATCTTTATGCACCTTTAGCACGGGCAAGCTCTTCATAGGGCAACTGTTGTCAAACATCCCCATCTCATATCCTTCCTCGGGTCTTAGGTGCGCCGGTAGCATTGGGGCCTTGGATCTCTTCATGAGGTGAAGATCTTCAATCTGGGACTGATCAGTTATGTTCTCCGCCTCCGTCTGTTCTTGCTTCACCTTCCTCTTCTTGCTCGCTGACTTGGCTTTCCCATTGATGTCCTCGGTCTCCGCCTTAACCTTCTTCTTGCCGGCGGTACCCGTGCCTTCCTTTCTCACATCTTTCTTTTTCTGCTTTTGTATCGTGCACAGCACATACTCGTCAAGCTGCAAGAGCGTGATGCAACAAATTACTTTCGTATAAAAGATGTTCTGAATATTTTAAATATAGATAAACTATATACGGATGGACTGAATGAATGAACCTACTCATCGAAACCGTCTAGATACGCCTATTTCAGATAAACTAAAACATCTTATAATTTAAACGGAGGTAATACCATAATATCATATTGAATGAGAACAACAAGATGAATAAGTACCAGAAGGCAATTGAATGAGAACAAGAAGATGTATAGTACGAGAAGGCAAGATCACCACCTTGTTGACGTTGCGGTCAGCAGCCTCTTCCTCGGACGTGAGGTTCTCGTACTCGAACATGGTCCACGAGGTCTTTTCCTCGGACTGCGCCTGCTTCTTCTTTCCCTTGGGCAGCCCCGTCTCTTTGGGCGGCGCTTTGTAGAATACCAGCGTCCTCGCGCGACCCACCAGCGTCCGTTCTCCGTCCTTCACGCTGTGGATCAGCTTCTGAGGACCCGTGGCCTTCCAGGACCCACCGGCCACCGTCGTTCGGTTCGGCCGGTTGCCGATGCTGTACTTCTGCTCCCGCGTGGTGAAGAAGTACCACCGCTCGTCCGCCCCAAATTCCCTGTACTTCGCTGCAATACACAATCTCTGATGTTTTACTTCGCATTCCAAGTCAAAGAATTACATCACGCACAAATTTCTGGTACTTCAATTTACATTCGAAATCAACAGCAACAACAAATTACTACATCAACAACTACTAGTACAAGTACTTTGGTACTCCATCGTGTACCTGTGATTTCCTCCGGGCCGAATTCAATGACATTCTTCTCTTGGAAGATGGGCAGCAGCGGCGAGAAGCCGGCGATCTTCGGGCGAAGGTAGTAGATGATGAGCTCCTCGTGGGTGGGGGCGAAGTGGTACCCCGTTGGCAGGTTGAGCAAGGACTGTTTCCGGTCGCCGGACGACGACGCATCGGCAGCCTCCATACTTCTTCTTCTTACACACGGCGGTCCGGCCGACTGGCCCACCCCGATTGACGGGTTGCCGCTGTTAGCGCGAGATCGAGACAGACATCCGACGATCTAGGGTTAACCTAGAGGAGATACGATTTCGTACGAATTTACCTTAATTATATAGTACTGCCTGGCGCGGACCGCCTGCGCAGCGCACGGCCTCGTGGCGGCCATGGAATCCTGCGTTTTGAGTATAGTTCTCTAGAAGCATGTCTCGAGTCTTTAGGCCTCACGACACTAAACTTTCCTTCCAAGAAAACTTATCTGGATATACTACTATGTACTAGTAGAATGCTCGTGCGTTGCTACGGTCCACAAACTTCAATCTTATACACTGTTTAAAGTATTTAAAATGTTCGAAAAAATTGTATACTTGTGATTGTGTAGTTTGTGCTGATAACGATCTTGGATTTACCTATGAGCAAGGTTAATAGGTTATACCATGCCCATCCCTTGTGTATTATTATATCAGTGAAATGTATACTTTTTTCTCTGGAATGTACATTGTGCGCTCTGGTTTTCACTCCTATTTTTTTAGTAGTAAAATTGTCGGGCAACAAATGCAAATAGAAAAATATCCATGCATAAAACGAACAAATGGAGCTACCGAAGTGAATGAACTACTTCCGCTTCAAACCTGGACATTGTACATATTAAGAGCCTGTTTGGATTACAGTCGATGCATACCATACCAAAAAATTGGCTAGCCAACAAAATTTGGTCGGTGTTTGGACTGACGCCTAGATATTGGCTCGCCAAAGTGTGCCCCGGCCCGCCAATGTAGTTTTCGCCCGCGCAAGGGCGAGCTGAGGGCGCGGAAATCATGCGCCAATATATTGGCAGCCCCGCCTGCTTCTTCTCTTTGGTGGGTCCCATTCAATTAATGCTTTTTTCCTTGCTACAGCCTAGTAATAGCGATCCAGTCCTTCTGTTTTATTCTTGCAAAGCGAGCTGGTTGCCGATGCATGCCAAGTTAGTTGGTTGCAAACCAAACTGAGGCACTACTCTACCAAAAATTTGGAAGAGCAATGGCTATAATCCAAACAGCAAGACCTCACCAAAATTTTGGTCATGCCCATGGTTTGGTCATGACAATAAATTGGTCGGGTTTGTTGGGGGCTTAAACCAAACTGGCCCTAACTGATCACAAAACATATTGATTTTGCCAAAAAAACCAAAGACCAAAGTCCCCAAAAATGCCATCATTATTAAATAACTAGCAGGGTGGCCCTCGAAAATGCTAGGACATCGGTCGATTAGATGATTTTATGTTATACATAAATTCCACAAATAGAAAATCAAGTGTCCATAGATTTTCTATAAATTATCAAATTTATAAAAATATTATTGTCTTGTGGCAAGAGTGTCTAAAATATTTTTATCTCATTTTATGTTTATATTCAAATTAAAAATATAATTGTATTGTGATTATTTTTTCTATACTCTCCACATTTTTGCCACAACATATAAACATGCATATGTATAAATCTGTATACTCAACTACCAGTATATACTTTATATTCTAGAATATTTATCCACAACACGTTCTAGCTAGCTAGCCAACTATGCAGCAGCCGTGTGTAATTTTTTTTAATGGTGTTAACTATTTTATAGAGATATTATATTCCTCAATCCGAACAATTATATTATGGGAGTTCTGTTAATAAAATTTACAATGAGTGATGTATTGATCGATAAAGCAGCTGCCTGAGGCCTTGCATTTAGTCAATCTAAAGCCCCATTTCGTGCTAAACTTTTTCGTAGTGCCTTTTTATTTTGTTTTAACGCATATAAGATATGGCATGTGAGTTCACAATCATTCACATTAGTTAATTTAGCTATACCACCGCTGACAATATAATACCACAAAAAAAAAGTTGTTTTAAATGATATGTTTGTATGACTAATAATCTTTCATTCAATCGTGGCCACAACTTCTTGATCTAGCAATCAAATTAATTTAGATTAAGTGGTCTATTTATCCACAAATGGTACATTTAAAGACTAAATGTAAATTCTCTAGCCTATATAAACAAATCTAATAAACTATATTTTGCAGTGGTTTAAATAATATGATATTATCTAGACGTATTAATATAATATATGGGTCTGTCTATTCCTCCAACATGTGAGGCATAATCATCAAATATGCGAGTGGTCTAGGTAGCTCATATATATTTTCGTGATTAATAATACGCAAAACTCACCCTCTGTCCTTAGAAAAAAATACATTCATAGTTCAATTAACTTGCACAATCCATTGAGTCTTCAGTATGCTGTGAATTTTCGTTATGCCTCGGCAGGGTGGCAGCATAGCGCTCTCCTTCGTCCATTTTTAGTAGTAGTGGTTTTTCTTTTGGCAGGAGTAGTAATTGCTAACCAAACTGGTCTTATGGTATCTAAGCAGTAGGCATTAGTCATATATTCTTCACTAATATTTCAGTATTTCAACTAATCCATCTGTCCTAAATTAGTTGCATCAACTTTATCTAGATATGATATATATGTACTCCCTTCGTCCATGAAAAACTGTACTTCCAATTTGTTGAAGAGTCAAACTTTTTTTTAGTTTGACAAATAAAAGGGCACCAACATTTACGCCATCATATTAGTGCCATTATAATTTGTGTAAACTTGATCAAATTAGAAATAGTTTGATTCTGCAAAAAAAATTGAAAGTAAACTCCTTTATGGACGAAAGAAATATCTACACACTAAAAAATATTTAGATAAAATAAAAAAAATTAGATATATATTGTATTTAGATAAAATTGATACAACTAATTTATGATACAAAGTACTATTAGCTAGCATATACAATTTCTTGAGAGAGACCTAACGATGCATGGTCTAGCTGGCTCGGTCTCTTTTTTCTTTTCCCTTTGTTCACCGGACTACGTCTTGCTTAGGTAGCATGTATGTATGCGATGGTTAGATTTTTTTGTGGTCCGTGACAGTTCGTGGCCTGCTAGGTCTCTCCATGTCTAGCAATTTTTTTTTTTGACGTGACCAATTATTTGGAGCGTGCACCGTGTTAGTCCGATCCATTTAGTTTTTTCCACATTAAACTTCTTAGACGTGACATTGCGGACAGTTGCACGTACTAATTACAGTTTTGCGTAACCTTTATTATCTTTAAATCTCAGCCATATATTTTAGATCTAACCATTAAAATTAATTTAGAAGATGTGGATTAACGTGGTGGCTTTATTTTAAAACCCCGTATTGTGCTTTTAGTATATAATAGATAGATAGATAATTAATTGCAAATTGCGTGTACTACAAATAATGCTAAAAAAGAACACTATCAAATGCCAACTTGTTTCATGGAGGAAGGGCAGGTCACACGCTGCCACACATGTCCCTGCATGCCTTCTAATTTTTTCTTAGTTGTCATGATAGACCAAGGATGGCGTGTCTGCAAATTAACAAACTCGTGCATTGGAATAAAAAATGCATTTCAAATAAGGAATTAGGGACTAAAGTAGGTACTCCCTCCGATCGAAAATAAGTGTCGATGATTTTGTATTAACTTAGTATAAAGTTTGTACTAAGTCATCTACACTTATTTCCGATCAGAGGGAGTACTTCATTTTCTGATTTTATTTCCACTACTTATACGAAAAAGGTAACAGAACAGATATCCTATTGACAACATCTCAATTTATTTATTTATATATATATATATAGATTATGTGAGATGCGACATGCTATACCAAGTCTAATATCCAGACAATCTCTCGTGGGCACAATAAACTCAGCAAAGCCTCTTGAATACTCTCGAATATAATGAAACTTACATGCATTTTATCACCTTTCTGATACTGATCAAAGTTCAGACTGTAGCCTAAGCCTCCCTCCACGTCTGTTATGATGGATATGAATACACCATGAGCATCCATCAGTTCCACGCATGGGGCAATGGTATTAATCTTTCGTACAATCACCTCAATATGCATTAGATAGCAACAGTAAAACAATGAGTGACAATCAATCTTCTCTATTGTATAGGAGCAAAGGTGAAGAAAAAGAAAATCTCTCACGCTCTTGTTCAGGTTGAGAGGGCAAATGAGAAGTAGCATCACGTTTGCTGAAGTGAACGAAGCAGACAAAATATAGAAATGTTAAATATTAGTTACGACTGGCAGACAAAAAAGAAACCCACACATCACGATTGCCATACCCTGCATGGCTGCATCTGTACCAAATCCTGGGTGCTGACATTCTGTCGAGCAGGTTGTATGCGGCGGACTTGTACCTGCACGCACCAATTTTGCAAGCCGGGCGTGTAGTACGGAATCTGATATGCAGTCTGGTCGCCGCCTGTTTCACCTCGCTCAAGCGCAGGCACGCATTGCCGCTGTCGCCGGAGAAGGACGAAGGTGGAGCATGCGTGCTGCTGTCTAGGCGCAGGAAGAGAGGGCGTTGTGGAGGAGGTCCAGGAGCGGCACAGCGCGGAAGTATCCGTCGACGATGCTGGCGGCAGAGCAGGGTCATGGCGGGGGAGGGGTGAAGTTCAGGATGAAAGTGGCGCGTCCAGCGGTCGTGAGGTGGGTTAGTGGCAATCTCAACGCCGGGGCAGCCAAATCTCGTCGTCGAGGAGGACAGGGATTGATCTAAGTTGGCCCAGTAACGAACCGTTTTCTTTTCACTTCGTGGCAGGAGTGAGTAATCTCTACTAATAATATTGCTAGAGGACGTGCCGTCATATAAACCATCGCCCTGTGTCCTCGATTTACTGTTCGTACGTAAAAAAAAATCGTACGCTAGAAAAACCGGGTGGAACCGTGGAAGCCTTCATCTTGTCCCTTGGCTGTCCGCCTGTCACTCATCGAGCAGCAGGACCAGGCCGCCCTCCGGTCCGGTCGACCCCTGCTACCGGCTCCGCCCACCTCCTCCGGTGGGAGGAAGGAAATCCTCGCCCTGAACTCAGCCGCCGCCATACCCCCGGCCCCCTCCCCGGCGCGCCCAGACTGCTCGTTCCCCACCGACAGGAGATGTGTAATCAGGAGGCAGCCAACAAGGTGAGTTTACAGGATTTACCGAGAAAATCCACTGGATCAAACAAGTGTGATTGTCTTGGTTCGTCCCAACTGGCCTGGGGAATCGTCACAGAACGACCCATTGTGCACAGATTCTTACCCCCTACTGGAGCTGGTCGTTGGAGCCCAGCAGCTTTTCCGCTAGATCAGGCTGCTCTCACTTCCGACGATCCCAGATTTTACCCCCTTCACGAGGTCCGCAATGCCAGCGCCGAATTGCTCAGCGATGGAGCCGCAATCCAGGCCGCCCGTGTCATCGACCATGTCATGCAACAGCCCGCTGCGACAACCGAAGGGCCGGCGCCGAGTCCCGCGAGCAGCGCCGCGGTCTCCACGCAGTGCTGCAGGTAAGGGTCGCCGCTCGCGTGCATCTGCAGAAATCACCAAGAACTTAGTAATGTCATCCCGATGTCACCACACGACCAAAGATTGTTGACAGGATTCCAATCATACAATACACTAATGGTATCACTACAGCACAAAATCACTATGCCAACGGCTTTTTATCGGGGCCGTCGGCATAGGTCTTGGCCTCGGACGTGGCCGAAATTTGGCCGTCGGCTTAGGTATGCCGTCGGCGTAGATTTTTCAGGGGACCTAACCCGACGGCAGGTATTTCCTTTTTTTCCGATCGCCTTTTCTGTTTTGTGAAAAATAAAAGAAAATGGTAAAAAAATTCAAAAAATAATATCCTTTGAGGTGTAGTTATGTTACATGATCTAGTTCTTAGGAAAATTAAGAAACTTGAATTTTGAAATATTTTTCAAAAAACTTGAATTAGGAAAATTAAAAAAACCCTATTTCGGCACTCTGAAAATGGAAAACGCACTTTTTGTGGGACGAAATGAAAATCGGCCTTCATGGCATTCCTCGCCATCCCAAGGGCCACACGCGTGTCCGATATGGCCTTGTTTCAAAAAACTATGATATGATCAGGGCTAAAGCTAGCTCATTTGACTTAAAAGCTATGCAACCTCGAACGTGCTAGATCATTTTTGTGAAGGGACTTTCTAGTAAATATTCTTTTATCAAGGTTTGAATTTTTTTCTCCACATCTAGGTGATATAAAATGACTCCACGTGAAGGTCTCACATTTTTTGATTTGTTTTGAATTAGTTACTCCCAATTTGGAACCCCCATGAAAATGACAACGCAAGAAACTCCCGCTCGCGGCTAGGCGGTGCGGAGTACCTCTTTAACGGTCAAAGTTTAGTGAAGAAATGACATGCTGTGGATCTAAAAATGAATTTTGCAAAAAATCAGGAGCTCATCTTATTAGAGCTGAAGGGCAAACCCACCCCGGTTTCAGCGAAATCGGTATGAGCTTGCGTAAAATCCAGAAAATAACTCCAAAGGTTTACGCGATAAAATGAGAGCTGTTATGTGAATCTCGGGTGGTCTACTATTTATGAGGGGTGTTGTGCCTAGTATTCCGTCTGCCATTTCGGTAGCTGTCTCACAAAAAAACTCGATTTCAGCACTCCGAAAACGGAAAACGCACTTTTCGTTGGACGAAACAAAAATTGGCCTCCATGGTGTTCCTCTCCATCCCAAGGGCCACGCGTGTGTCCGATATGGCCTCGTTTCGACAAACTATACCATGATCAGGGACAAATCTAGCTGATTTAACCTAAAAGTCATGCAACCCCGAACGTGGTAGGTCATTTTTGTGATGGGACTTTCTGGTAAATTGCTTTTATCAAGGTTTGAATTTTTTCTCCACATCTTGGTGATATAAAATGACACCACGCCAAGGTCTCGCATTGTTTAGATTTTTTTTGAATTAGTTACGCCCGATTCTGGACCTACATAAACATGACAACGCACGAAACTCCCGCTCGCGGCCAGGCGGTGCGGAGTACCTCTTTAACGGTCAAAGCTTAGTGAAGAAATGACATGATGTGGATCCAAAAATGAATTTTGCAAAAAATTCGGAGCTCAACTTATTAGAGCTAAAGGGCAAACCCACCCCGGTTTTAGTGAAATCGGCATGAGCGTGCGTAAAATTGAAAAAATAACTTCGATGGTTTGCGCGACGAAATAAGAGCTGATATATGTATTCCAGATGGTCTATTATTTATGTGGGGCGTTGTGCATAGCATTTCGTTTGCCATTTCGGTAGCTTTCTCACAAAAAAACTCAATTTCAGCACTCCAAAAATGGAAAACGCACTTTTCATTGGACGAAACAAAAATTGGCCTCCATGGTGTTTCTCTACATCCCACGGGCCACGCCCGTGTCCAATATGACCTCGTTTCAGCAAACTATGTCATAATCAGGGCCAAATCTAGCTGATTTAACCTAAAAGTCATGCAACCTCAAACGTGGTAGGTCATTTTTGTGAAGGTACTTTCTGGTAAATTGCTTTTATTAAGGTTTGAATTTTTTCTCCACATCTAGGTGATATAAAATGACACTACGCAAAGGTCTCGTATTGTTTCGATTTTTTTTGAATTAGTTACGCCCGATTCTGGACCTACATAAACATGACAACGCACGAAACTCCCGCTCGCGGTCAGGCGGTGCGGAGTCCCTCTTTAACGATCAAAGTTTAGTGAAAAAATGACATGTTGCGAATCCAAAAATGATTTTTGCAGAAAATCAGGAGCTCGTCTTATTACTTATTAGAGCTAAAGGGCAAACCACTCCCGTTACAGCCAAATCGGTAGGAGCTTGCATAAAATGCAGAAAATAACTCTGAAGTTTAAGCAATGAAACGAGAGCTTATATGTGTATCCCAGGTGGTCTATTATTTATGTGGGGTGTTGTGCCCATCTTTCCATTTACCGTTACGGTAGTTGTCTAACAAAAAAACTCGATTTCGGCACTTTGAAATTGGAAACGCACTTTTCGTGGGGTAAAACGAAAATTGGCCTCTAGGCGTTCCTCGCCATCCTAAGGGCCACGTGCGTGTCCAATATGGTCTAGTTTCGACAAACTATGCCATGATCAAGGCCAAATCTAGCATATTTGACCTAAAAGTCATGCAACCTCGATCATGGTAGGTCATTTTTATGAAGAGACTTTCTGGTAAATTTCTTTTATCATGGTTTGAATTTTTTTCCACATCTAGGTAATATAAAATGAAGCCACGTGAAGGTCTCATATTTTTTTCGATTTTTTTTTGAATTAGTTACGCCTAATTCTTGACCCGCATGAATATGACAACGCACGAAACGCGCATTCACGGCCAGCCGGTGCGGAGTCCCACTTTAATGGGCAAAGTTTAGTGAAGAAATGACATGTTGCGGATCCAAAAATGATTTTTTAAATTTTTGTGAAAATTTTGATTTTTTGATTTTTTTAGTTTGTTAATGTTTTTATTTTTAATATTTTTGAAAGTTTTTAAATTTTTTAAAAGTTTTATTTTTTTTTCAAAATGTTAGCAAACACATATATACATGCATATATAGGGTAGATCTATAGTACAACCGGTTGTAGAATAAAAATCTACAACCAACCTATCCCTATAAGGCGAGCGATGCGCGAAACAAGTACAGGAACTGATTCCATTCCTACGTAATCATCTACATCCCACACCGCACGCCCAATATCCCACCAACCACCAGACCACGAGGTGCCTTCCAGGGACCAGTCCGCCGCCGGCCAGGGACCCGCGCGTCGCCGGCCAAGGACCCACGCGTCGCCGGCCAAGGACCCGCGCGTCGCCGGCTAGGACCCGTGCGCCGCCAGCCAGGAACAAGAGCGCCATTGGCCAGGCACCCGAGCACCGCCGGCCAGGGAATCGAGCGCCGCCGGCCAGGGACCAGCGCGCCGCCCGCCAGGGACTCGTGCTCCGTCGGCCAGGTACCCGCGCGCTGCCGTCAAGGGACCTGGGCGCCCTCGGCCAGGGACCCCACGCGTCGCCCACCATGGAACAGCGCACCGCCGGCTCGTCGGCCTTCCCCGAGTTTGAGTTCGATTTCAAGTTTGAGCTCGACGAGCTCCACTAGCTCGTCGGCCTTCCCAAGCCAGGGCCACGGTGTCTCATCCAAGCAGCAGCAAGGCCACAGCGTATGTGTGTGTTTCAGCAATGTCAACGGCGACCTGGCCAGCGGCGCATGTCCTCAAGTCCTTGGATCATGTCGATCCGCGCGAATCGAGGACCAAAGTCGATCTCGATGGGCGGCTTGTGGGCGCCGTTCGCGTGCTACTTCACCACCGTACGTGTAGCCGCCCGTGAGGTGCTTCAGCATGCCACACAGCATCTCGGTGAGCTCCATCAGGTTGTTGTAATCTGCAACAAACCAGTAGTACGGCAACGACGACCGGAATCCAAAAGTGCTGATACAAAACTCCGTCAGATTCAGCCAACATATGCTCTGTCTTCCTGTTCTGCATGTATGTGTTTCAGTAATTTGATTGATGCATATAATTTGTTGCAGAGAAGTATTAACTTGCTATCGTGTACTCTATTAGCGACAAGAATAGACTGTTATGTGCAGGGCCACTCGTGTATGTATATCTGCTGCTGTAGTACACACCCTGCCCCTATTTTAGTTTAAGAAAATAAAAAGTTCAATTGCATATACAGAAAAGTTCAGCTGTATGTAATATGCAGTTTAGATGCTCTGTTTTTTCAAAGCGGACATTTCATGCATTTAACTTTTATCAATAAAGGCAGTTCAAGAGCGCGAGTGGAGGAAGTTTAGGAGCATGAGTAGGAGAAGTCCAGGCGCACAAAACGCGGCAATTCACCTCAAACATGCTAGAATTTTTATTTAAATTGGATTTAATTTTTACCACCACGGGCAGTTTAGAGGCGCAACTACGGAAAGTTCGGGCGCACCAAACTCGGCAGTTCACCTCAAACATGCTAGAATTTTTATTTAAATCAGATTTAATTTTTACCACCACAGGCAGTTCAGGAGCGTGAGTGCGGGAAGTTCAGGCGCACCAAACGTGACAGTTCACCTCAAACATGCTAGAATTTTTATTTAAATCATATTTAGTTTTTACTACAATAGGCAGTTCAGGAGCGTGAGTGGGAGAAGTTTAGGCATACCAAACGCGACAGTTCACCTCGAACATGCTAGATTTTTTATTTAAATCGGAATTATTTTTTATCACTACGAGCAGTTCAAGAGCGCTAACCAAAGCAGTTCAAGTGCGCTACTCAAGGCAGTTCAGGTGGGCTTACGAGGGAAGTGCAGGTGGTGGCTAGGCATTTAGAAAACTCGACCGCGATACGCGACTCAAAGCAGTTCAGGTGCACTAGCGTGGGAAGTTCAGAAATGCCAATGTGGGAAGTTCAGGTGCACTAACGATGGAAGTACAGGTGGGCGGAACTTCGGGAAGTTCAAGTGCACTAACGAGGCAGTTCAGAAAACTCGACCGCGGTACGTGACTCCGAGCAGTTCAATTTTACTAGCTCAAAAAGTTCAGGACCGCAACTCCGGGAAGTTCAGGCGTACAAACGAGGGAAGTACAGGCTAGCAAAACTTCAAGAAGTTCAGCCGCACCAACGATGCAGTTCAGCAACTTGACTCGGGCAGTTCAGGTGCACTAACGCGGCAGTTCAGAGAAATTGACCTATAGGCATGACTCAGGGCAGTTCAGGCGCACTGACAAAACAGTTCAGAAAAGCAACTCTGAGAAGTTCGGATGCACTAAACGCATCAATTCACCTTGAACACGCTAGAATTTTCACTTTTGAGGAATTTCTTTTTTACCACTATGGAAATTTATGTTTATACTAAGCGAAAGTTTACTTTGAACAAGAGGAAAGTTCGATTGCAAGAAATTAAAAAGTTAAATTTTGTCAACATTCAATTTAATCATAAAATAAGTTCAGTTACACATCCAGAGCAGTTCAACTGCATGTGAGAAGCAGTTCAAGTGCTCTGTTTTTTCCGAGCGGAAATCCTACCCATTAAAATCGTTTCTATATGTCCCGGTTGTACAAGTAAACCACATAAATACTTCATATACAATGATATGAGTCTACTTTCACTTGTATATGGCGTCATGCCCCCACTCAACCATCATAGCCATGCCAAATTCAAATCACTCGCATATGAGCGTTGTTCCTATTGTTTACTATTCTTTAAAATGATTCCAAAATCTTGCAAAATTTGGAAACATCACCTTGACAAAAAAGTTGCGCAATTTTAATATCTTTCGAACGGTATATCATTTACTTTATTCCGATTAGTCGTTTAGAAGTAATTGCAAAAACAGTTCATGCAAAATCGAGAAATCCAGAAATCCGAATCACCTATATTCAAAACTGCTCTTAAATGGAAGGAAATCCGCAAAAATGATCAAAACGAAAAAGTTGCGCCTAATCCATAGCTTTCTAATGCCATATCATTTGCATCAATCGGATAAACGGTTTGAAAATAAAGAGCAAAATACTGCTAGATATGAAAAAATCTGCGAAACAAATGTTTCGTATATTTAAAATTACTTCTAAACCGTTCCGAATTTCAAAAAACACTTAAGATCAATAAGTTGTGCAATTTTCTTGCGAATCCAACGGTATATTGTATGCGTTATTCCATTAAACGATGTGAAAACCGTGGCCAAATTACTGTCCGCCCATACAAAATGACGCGAAAATCCAATTATTCTTTTTTAAAAATAACCTGAAAAATATTTAAAATTTCAAAAAACTGTTAAAACATAAAAGTTTAGGAATTTGATAAGCTTTTTAACGGTATATCATTTGCTCAAATCTGATGAACGGTTAGGAAACTATAATCAAAACATTGTAGTCTCATATATTATAGCGAGAAGTTCAACAATGTTCATCTAAACAAATAGCGAGAAGTTCAACCGTGTTTATCATGGAAGTTCAAAACTGGTTGTAGATCCTTAATCTACAACCGGTTGTAGAATAGCTGGGCTATGCATATATATATATACCTACACACACATAGATATATACACTTACATACTTATACACAGTCATATAGACACATATGCCTTAAGAGGATTGATATACTACTAATATCAATAAAGACTTAGTAGTATAGGGATAGCTTATTCAAGTAGAACTTAGGAGTTAAGCGTGCTGGGCTTGTAGTAGTCTGAGGATGGGTGACCGAGCGGGAAGTCATTGTTCCGGGGTAATTAGAGAGATAACCAAATTAGAGAGATAATAAAAAAAGTTAAAGAAAAGAAAAAAATTATAAGAAAAGAAAAAATACAATTTTTTTTTGATTTTTTTCAAAATTTCGAATTTTTCAAAAAAACTGAAAATGACCTGACCCGACGGCATTTTTAGGCCGTCGGGTTAGCCTACGCCGACGACAAAGGCTAACCCGACGGCTTTTAGGCCTGCCCCAACGCCTGATTACGCCGACGGCACCTGACCCGACGACATCAGGAAAAAGTCGTCGGGTTAGGCTATGCCGACGGCAATTTTGGCCTAACCTGACGGCTTTGGGCCGTCGGCATAGCTATTCTCTGCTGTAGTGTATGGTATGAGCATTTTACAATGTCAATTTTTATCATTTTCAAAATTCAGGATACCAATCATACAATACACTAATGGTATGGTATGAGCATTTTACAATGTCAATTTTTACCATTTTCAAAATTCAATGGCATTGAAATGTGTTACTTCTCTACACAGAGGTCATCCTTCTACTGTGATGGCACGACGAAATCAAATCTTCTTCGATCAATTGAAGCCGAATTAATCAATATATGCTATATAGAGTTCTATCTCCTGTATCAATGCAAAATTTATCGATTTCATAGTTATAATTCATTTTTATTATCACTTATGCTTTGACCATGGATTGAACCAGCCTATGGCTCGATGCATATCAATCAAATTAGCAACTATGTCATATCAATCAAATTAGCAACTATGTCCAGAAGCAGGAAACAGGAAACACCTCACGGGAGCAAAAAAATGAAAGAATTTTACATGTGTTTGTCTCCTGTAGAGGTGGAGCAAACCAGCCGACTCCAGGTGATGCCTTTGATGGCAACAGGCAGTCCTTGTGCGTGGTGAATGACCAGCCCGTTGGGAACCCCAAGAGGAAAGTATGATGAGTGCAGCAGCAAGTTTTCCCTCAGTTAAGAAACCAAGGTATATCGAACAGGAGAAGGGAGACGATGACGACTGAAGGTGTTTGTGGAACATGCACACACACAGACAAATACTTTGTCCCCAACTTGCGATGAGGTTGTCAATCTCACCGGTTTGCTTGAAACAAAGGTTATGAGTGTATCGAGTGGAAAACAGTAGTAATATGCTAGTAAAGTAAACAGTGCGGGATAAGTAAACAGGTGATTGCAATATGATTAAAATAGGACCGGGGTCCACAGTTCACTAGTGGTGTCTCTCCATAGATAAATAACATGCTGGGTAAACAAATTACAGTTGGGCAATTGATAGAATAAAGATAACGTGATATGTCAAGAAGATCACTATGAGATTCACTCTGGGCATTACAACAAAATACATAGACCGCCATCCAACTGCATCTATGACTAATAATCCACCCCCGGGGATATCATCCGAACACCCTAGAAGTATTAAGTTGCGAACAACAGATAATTGCATTAAGCAAAGTGTGTAATGTAAACAAAGCATATGCCCTTGAGCATATGAATGTTGTTTTCTCCGTAGTAGCAACAGCACATCTACCACCTTAGAGGTTTCTGTCACTCCCCCAGGTGAAATAGAGACATGAACCCACTATCGAGCATAAATACCCCCTCTTGGAGTCACTAGCAACTACTCGGCCAAGATAGCTACTAACAACGGAGAGCATGCAAGATCATAAACAACATAGAGATAACAAAAGATATAATTCAGTACAGCAACTTAATCATAAACACCAATATTCATCGGATCCCAACAAACCAACATCATAGTATTACATAACGGTGATCTCAATCATGTAGGGCAGCTCATGAGATCTAAACATGAAGCACATGGTGGAGAAGACAACCATCTAGCTACTGCTATGGACCCATAGTCCAAGGTAGACTACTCACTCATCGCTCCGGAGGCAAGCATGGCGATGAAGAAGACCTCCGGTGGCGATTCCCCTCTCCGGCAGGGTGCCGGGAAGAGCTTCTGGACCCTCCCGATCTTCGGGTCGACGGCGGCGGCGGATCGCGATGTATTCTGGAAAACTGATCGGGCACTTAGGTTTTTCTCGTCAGGGGGTATATGTAGGCGAAGGGGGACTGTCAGAGGAGGTCCCACGCTCCCTCACACGGGCCCGGCGCGGCCAGGGGCCTGGCCGCGCCACCCCTGTGTGTGGGGGCCACATGGCCCCCCTCCGTCAGGTCTTCTGATCTTTGGGAGCTCCCCGGTGAAATATGACTTCAGGAACTTGTTTCGTCCAATTCCGAGAATATTTCCTGTGTATCACTTCTGAAACACAAAAACAACAGAAAACAGGAAACTGGCACTGTGGCACTTCGTTAATAGGTTAGTTCCGGAAAATGTATAAAAATGCCACTAAGTGTAACGAAACAATAGGCAAATGGTGTAAAAACAAGCATGGAGCATCAAAAATTATAGATACGTTTGAGACGTATCAAGCATCCCCAAGCTTAACTCCTGCTCGTCCTCGAGTAGGTAAGTGATAACAAAAGAATAATTTTTGAGGTGACATGCACCTACACAATCTTGATCATATATGTAAGCATTGGTGAGCTGGGATCAATAGAACTTAAAACATGGGCATGAAAGATATAATCATGACAATAAGAACTTAGCAACCATGTTGTAAACATGCAAATGAACACAAACAAAAGATCATGATAATGAAACAATGAAAGTCAAACGTGTGTTCAAATCATAAGGAAAAACATACAAATGGTTTTCAGCTTGTCCTTCAAAGAGAGCAAAACATAAATGCATAGGACACCTCAAAGTTTAAGAGGGCGACTAGATACAAATAATTTAAGAACAAGTGAAACCAACAATATGAGTCAATCAATGAACCTTGGGACAATGCATATCACACTAAGAATGACAACTATGCTCTCTTAATGGTGCATAAAGAAAGAAGGTGGTGACTCAACATAAAAGTAAAAAAAAGGCCCTTCGCAGAGGGAAGCAGTGATTGCAAGTTTTATAACCTTCAAAAATTATGGTACTTACCGGCTTTGAGCTCTCATTGCCCCCATCATAAGCATCTTGAATGGTTAAAGTTAATGCGAGAACAATTATGATGCATATGCTTGACAAATCATAAGTTGAAAACCTCGTGTCCCGTGAATACGAGTACCCAAACTATGCTAGTTTACTTAGAGTCCCAAGCAAGGCTCTTGTCATTGTAAGTATATGCATATCATTGAGAACCGCCAATGGGGTACCTCCGTGCCCGATGACATGGAACAAGCCCACACCAAAATGACAGGACAAGCAGACAATGAACACCTCGACATCTCTTTTATTTGCTATATTGTTTAGCTTTTTATTGTGAGATGCGTCGTCGAATGTTCACCATGGGTATGCTGCAAATTTCCACCATGAATTATGCATGGCTTAGATTGGCGGCCCGGCGTTTCCCTAACACATATAAAAACTCCATGATCCCTACAAGATTCTCAATTCATTTCACACAGCGGGCATCCATAAACAAAAGATCACGACATCAACTCAAATAGGAAGTGCAATGTTGAAAGCTTGCCCCATGACGGCATGGTTGGGCTAGAATCCAACTTACAACTTGCAAGCATAACAACTCAACATAAAAGACCACAATGTCAAATTTTTAGAACAGGAAAAAGTAAAGTGTGCCTTCTGGTTCGTGAGAGCTTTACTGACCGAATTTCGCATAACACTGGTAAGAGTTTAATTTGAAGAGAATATAAAAGCAAGTCAAATTTACTTGGAATAGCAAATTGCTAGTAGGTATGTATGGTGGACACAATGGAAAACTTTGGCTTTTAGGAGTTGGATGCACGAGTAGAGCTCATACTCAGTACAAGGTGGGGGCTAGCAAAAGACTGGGAGCGACCAACTAAGAGAGCAGTAATGGCCATAATCATGCAAAGCGACAAAGCGACATTAAAAGAAGCATATGATGGCGTCAAAAGTCAAAAACTAAATGATCATGAAGGCTAATGGCGACTTTGGAAGAGTCTAACATGTGTGAGCATGCGCCAAGTCAACCCAAATAAAGCATCAAGGAGAAAACCAAAATAATGCTTCCATACAATAAAAACAACGCATGATTTTTTCAAAGGCTCATTAAGCAATCTCAGTTATTTGAAACAAGTCATGCTACAGCAAAACCACTAAGCATACTATCAAAAAGACATCAAGCATGACATGAAAAAGCCTAAGCCGCAGTCTACACAAGCTCCTTCTTGTACCACTATTTTGCACAAAGCTTTTTCTCTTTTCCAACACCATTTGAAATTTTTATAAACACCTCTTTTGATGAAAACGAATGAAGATCAGAGGCAAAAATACACCTTGATGAAAAGATATGACAAGATCTGAACGCAAATCAAGGCGAAAACGAAAACCAAAAGCAGTAGCAGAAAAAGTAGAACGCTCGATTTATAAGAGTGAAAACTAGAGCATTCTTTGCAAATGAAAACGAGTACATCTCCTCCAAGGGAAATTTGTTGGGGTCCAACCATTTATTGCAGCAAACAAACAAACTAAACAAACTAAGAAAACTAAAACAACTGACGCTCCAAGAAAAACACATAGTGCATGAAGCAATAAAAATATAGTGTTTTGAAAGGTGACCTGATTTTTGCCGATGAAGAAGGGGTGCCTCGGGGGCATCCCCAAGCTTTGACGCTTGTACTTCTTGGATATTTCTTGGGGTGATGCATGGGCATCCCCAAGCTTGAGCTTTTGTCCATTCTTCAACTCATCTCATCATTCTCCAATCCCTACACTTGAAAACTTCCTTCATACAAAACTAAACACAATTCTATTAGCAACATTAGTGTAAGCATAAAATATATTCAACCTCTTTTAGCTTCAGGTTTCAACCCAAAACCACCACATATAAAGTATATACTACTGTAGCAACTTCCACAAGAGTTCCATGATAAAAAAGAACACAAAAGAAAGCGATAAAGTGGCAAAAACAAATATTGGCAGAAATCTGTCAAAACTGGACAGCTGATAATGGACGAATTTTTGAGGGATTTTCCGTTGCTCAAATCAAAAAGTGTTCAACTAAGAAAAGTTTGGATATAACCTGGGGCATATGCACAAGAAATCGCAGGTCCAAAATATAAATAGAGAATTTTTACGAATTTTTACGGTGCAGCACCGAAAACAGTTTCAGGACAGCAATAACCCCAAATCTTTACCTCACTCAAATTAGAGGCTTCTCTTGGCACAAAAACGAAATAAACAAGATAAGGAGCGGTCATTACAGTAGTAATGACTTCCAAGACTCAAGAAAAAGAAAAAGTACTGAAAAGTAAACAATGGGTTATCTCCCAAGAGTGCTTTTCTTTAACGCCTTTGAGCTAGGCGCAGAAAATTGCGAATCAAGTAATATCAAGTGATGAAGCATTAAGCTCATAATTTGCTCTAAGAATAGAGTCAAAAAGTAATTTCTTTCTTTTCCTAGGGAAGTGTTCCATACCTTTCTTTAGTGGGAATTGATACTTGATAGTGCCTTCCCTCATATCAATGATAGCACCTACAGTTCGAAGAAAGGGTCTTCCCAAAATAATAGGACATGAAGCATGGCATTCAACGTCCATAACAAGAAAATCAACGGGAACAAGGTTATTGTTAACCACAATAAGAACATCATTAATTCTTCCCAAAGGTTTCTTCTTAGCAACATCAGCAATAGGAACATCAAAATAACATTTTTCAAGCGGTGGTAAATCAAGCATGTCATAAATCTTTCTAGGCATGATAGAAATACTAGCACCTAGATCACATAAAGCATGGCAATCATAACCATTAACATGCATATCAATGATGGGTTCCCAACCATCTTCTAACTTCTTGGGAACAGAGGCTTTTTGCTTCAACTTTTCATCCCTAATCTTTATGAGAGCATTGGTAATATGCTTAGTAAAAGCAATATTTAAAGAACTAGCATTGGGAGTCAAAGCAAGCTTTTGCAAGAACAAAATAACCTCAGATATATTGCAGCCATCAACATCAAAATCATTAAAAGAAATAGAGCTATCATCTCCCACACTCCGAAAAATTTCAGCACTCTTTTGAGAAAAAGTTTTGGCGGTTTTAGGATTTTTAACACAAGGAGTGGGAGTTTTCTCTACACCAGTCAAAGTAAGAGGATTGCTATCAGTAGGAGCAACATCATTAGAGGTAGTAATAGTACATACCTTCATCTCTCTAGCCATCTCATCTTCTCTTTCCCACCTGGCATGCAATTCCGCTAACAATCTAATATTTTTATCAATTCCAACTTGGGTAGCATTAGCAGCAGCAACAATATTGCTCACATTCACATCGTTAGGAAACACTTTAAGTTTCAGAAGTTCAACATCATGAGCAAGGCTATCAACTTTAGAAGCAAGAATATCAATTTTGCCTAACTTTTCCTCAACAGACTTGTTAAAAGCAGTTTGTTTACCGATGAAGTCCTTGAGCATTACCTCAAGCTCGGAGGGCGCGGCCCTAGTGTTGTTGTAGGAATTACCATAAGAATTACCATAACCATTACCATTGGTAGAAGGATACGGCCTATAATTGTTACTAGCAAAATTGTTCCTATAAGCATTGTTATTAAAATTATTATTTCTAATGAAATTCACATCAACTTGCTCTTCTTGAGCAACCAAAGAGGCCAAAGGAACATTATTAGGATCAACATGAGTCCTATCATTAGCAAGCATAGCCATAATGGTATCAATCTTATCATTCAAGGAAGAGGTTTCCTCAACAGAATTTACCTTCTTACCTTGTGGAGCTCTCTCGGTGTGCCATTCGGAATAATTTACCATCATGTTGTCGAGTAGCTTTGATGCGGCGCCCAATGTGAGGGACATAAAAGTGCCTCCAGCAGCTGAATCAAGTAGGTTCCTTGAAGAAAAATTCAGTCCTGCATAAAAAGTTTGGATAATCATCCAAGTAGTCAGTCCATGAGTGGGGCAATTCTTTACCATAGATTTCATTCTTTCCCAAGCTTGAGCAACATGTTCATTATCAAACTGAGTAAACTTCATAATATTGCTACGCAACGATATAATCTTAGCAGGAGGATAATATCTACCAATAAAAGCATCCTTACACTTAGCCCATGAATCAATACTATTCTTAGTCAAAGACAGCAACCAATCTTTAGCCTTTCCTCTCAAAGAAAAAGGAAACAACTTGAGTTTAATAATATCACTATCAACATCCTTATATTTCTGCATCTCACATAGCTCAACAAAATTGTTGAGATGAGCTGCAGCATCTTTAGTACTAGCACCAGAAAATTGCTCTTTCATAACAAGGTTCAATAAAGCAGGCTTGATCTCATAAAAAGTGGTAGCAGGAACAGTTGGTGCAATAGGAGTGCAGGTAAAATCACTATTGTTCGTGCTAGCAAAGTCACACAACTTGGTATTTTCAGGAGTACCCATTTCAGCAAAACGAAAGTAAACAAGTAAAAACAACTACCAAGGATTCTAATTTTTTGGGGTTTTTGATATAGAAAGCAATGCAGGTAAAATAAAATAAAGTAAAGCAAAACAAATAACAAAGTAAAGAATGTGTGTGCGAAGAACTCACCTCGCAGAAGTCTTCTCTTCCTTCCCCGGCAACGGCGCCAGAAAAAGTGCTGATGCCTTTGATGGCAACAGGCAGTCCTTGTGCGTGGTGAATGACCAGCCCGTTGGGAACCCCAAGAGGAAAGTATGATGAGTGCAGCAGCAAGTTTTCCCTCAGTTAAGAAACCAAGGTATATCGAACAGGAGAAGGGAGACGATGACGACTGAAGGTGTTTGTGGAACCTGCACACACACAGACAAATACTTTGTCCCCAACTTCTGATGAGGTTGTCAATCTCACCGGTTTGCTTGAAACAAAGGTTATGAGTGTATCGAGTGGAAAACAGTAGTAATATGCTAGTAAAGTAAACAGTGCGGGAAAAGTAAACAGGTGATTGCAATATGATTAAAATAGGACCGGGGTCCACAGTTCACTAGTGGTGTCTCTCCATAGATAAATAACATGCTGGGTAAACAAATTACAGTTGGGCAATTGATAGAATAAAGATAACGTGATATGTCAAGAAGATCACTATGAGATTCACTCTGGGCATTACAACAAAATACATATACCGCCATCCAACTGCATCTATGACTAATAATCCACCCCCAGGGATATCATCCGAACACCCTAGAAGTATTAAGTTGCGAACAACACATAATTGCATTAAGCAAAGTGTGTAATGTAAACAAAGCATATGCCCTTGAGCATATGAATGTTGTTTTCTCCCTAGTAGCAACAGCACATCTACCACCTTAGAGGTTTCTGTCACTCCCCCAGGTGAAATAGAGACATGAACCCACTATCGAGCATAAATACCCCCTCTTGGAGTCACTAGCAACTACTCGGCCAAGATAGCTACTAACAACGGAGAGCATGCAAGATCATAAACAACATAGAGATAACAAAAGATATAATTCAGTACAGCAACTTAATCATAAACACCAATATTCATCGGATCCCAACAAACCAACATCATAGTATTACATAACGGTGATCTCAATCATGTAGGGCAGCTCATGAGATCTAAACATGAAGCACATGGTGGAGAAGACAACCATCTAGCTACTGCTATGGACCCATAGTCCAAGGTAGACTACTCACTCATCGCTCCGGAGGCAAGCATGGCGATGAAGAAGACCTCCGGTGGCGATTCCCCTCTCCGGCAGGGTGCCGGGAAGAGCTTCTGGACCCTCCCGATCTTCGGGTCGACGGCGGCGGCGGATCGCGATGTATTCTGGAAAACTGATCGGGCACTTAGGTTTTTCTCGTCAGGGGGTATATGTAGGCGAAGGGGGACTGTCAGAGGAGGTCCCACGCTCCCTCACACGGGCCCGGCGCGGCCAGGGGCCTGGCCGCGCCACCCCTGTGTGTGGGGGCCACATGGCCCCCCTCCGTCAGGTCTTCTGATCTTTGGGAGCTCCCCGGTGAAATATGACTTCAGGAACTTGTTTCGTCCAATTCCGAGAATATTTCCTGTGTATCACTTCTGAAACACAAAAACAGCAGAAAACAGGAAACTGACACTGTGGCACTTCGTTAATAGGTTAGTTCCGGAAAATGTATAAAAATGCCACTAAGTGTAACGAAACAATAGGCAAATGGTGTAAAAACAAGCATGGAGCATCAAAAATTATAGATACGTTTGAGACGTATCACCAGGGCATGGCCATCGGCTCCTTGTGGACTCCCTTCGGGAGGCTTGTGGCCTTCTTCAAAATTGGCATCACCTTCTTGCAGTGCGCGCACCAGGACGCGAAGAACTCCATGAGAACCACTTCGGATCTGCAACCTCCAGGTACGCGCTGTCGTGCTCGAGACAACAAAAGCAGTAGCGCCACCAGGGAACCTCCTTTTCCAGGTCCGGGCTTCCGCCTCGAGCAGGTCGAAGCAGCCGATGCCTCCCGGGATCCGCCGTCTGCAGGTCTGGCCTGCCAATCGCAAGCCGGTCACAAGCTTCGCGTTTGATGAGAGAAGTAAGGCTAGCGACAGGTGGAGCTGCGTTCTGCAGGGGGAAAGCTCGCCGGGAGGAAAAGGGGACCGGCGATTTGACCCCCTCCGCCGTCAATGTTCTGCTCCTAGGAGTAGCTGGTGGGGAGTGAGGCGTCTGATAGGAGGGGCAACTGGACTCGTACGAGATACAGATCGGTATTCTCCAGTGAGGGAAGAAGCCGCGGGACGCACCGATAGGAGCAGGAACGCGGCATAGTCAAGCACCGTTCAGTAAAGTGGGGATCGATACGAGAACTCCAAATGGAGCTCAGGCTCCAAGAGCTCCAAACATCCATTTTTGGGATCGGTAGCGGTACACAGGTATTCTCCAAGAAGAAAGGGGAAGGTCAGAGAAGAAAGGGGAGCGGTACACAGTGATGAACCGTGGCTTAGATGGTCCCTGTAGCTTGTAACCTGTTCATTTTTTAAAGGTGAGAGAGAATACATGTTGAGTAGTAGATTTAGAGGATTTCAATCGGAAAAATTGTGTATAACTCTAAAGACAATACATTTATCGGTGTAAAATTTTACACAATAGCATGTGCTCGTATGATGGCGACTCGTGTTAAATTTCCATGAATACATTTTTCGCTAGCAATACAAAAACAATAGTTCCGAAGTGATGATGCTACGGTGGGAAGAAAAAACTCCAAATTTTATACTATCAAAGCAATTATTGTTCCTCTTTCTACACATGTTATGTATTGTTATGTATGACTAAGTAAATAATTAACTCATCAATATTGATTAGAATGAAAATAGATAGTCTTGACGCTTAAAAAAACCCTAAATAAGTCATGACGTGATGTTGCTAGAAACATCGAAAATGAAAAAGATAAATAATAATGGTCGTAGCAACGCAAGAACATTCAACTATGTAATCTAAACTAATAAAATTGCTAGAGGACGTGATGGTTAAAAAACCATGGTAGATAAAAAACCACCGGTCCACTTTCCTTCGACAAAAAAATTGGCCGTCCTCCGCACCCCCACTTCTCCCTCCTCCGCCTCCGCATCGATCCCCTACCTCCGCTCCTGCTCGATGGGACAGGCGGAGGGGACTGCTTGGATTGGGAGCTATCGGCGCTCAAGACATGGTGAAGTTGTTGCGATGTGGCCGCCACGTCCGTGGTGGTGCTCCAGAACGATGGCGTGGCGATGGATGCGCCCATGCAGTGGAGATCTGTAGACGGCAGGCCGGTATAGTGGGGCCATTCTTGCTCGGAAATCGGTCGGTCTTGGCCGGGAATCTATGGGGATAGCGGCGGCCGCGAGGAATTGGTCCGGGGCTGTGTGTGGTCGGCCGCCACTTCTTGGACGCCGTCGTCTGTCTACACGCCCCGAGCTCTCCGCCGCCGCCTTCACCACGACTGGCCCGGCTGCTCCACCATCACCCACCTTTCTCCTGCATTTAACCACTGAAACACTGCCCTTGTCGCCACATCGTGGAGGTTGCAGACGGAGGCGAAGAAAGGTGAGCGGCTTGGCGCAGGCAGCGTCCGCGAGCGGGTCGAGTAGATGTCCGCGCGACAACCATGTGCCATCGGTCCGGCTCCTCCCAGGACGTAGCCATCTAGGCGCGGTACTGTCGGCACACCGCAGGACATCACCGGCGTCCAGGGCCTCGCCGACATGGCCGACTAGGGAAAACTGCGGCCCTTGGCCCGTATTGGGAACGGCGGTCTCGCGAGCGCTGCCGATGGTGCTCCAGAAGCGCTCGGGCGGCTGTTGTCCTGCAAGCGCACAGCTCTTGCTGCCGATCTGGGCCATGGTTTTGCACATGTTCCCCGTTGACGCAGGCAACAACGCCCAGCTCTGCTCCGACTAGCTAGCGGCTAGCGCAGGACCAACCCGCAGTTTGGAGTTCAGTGCTAATGATTCTTGGTTCTATCTCATGTATGAGAGAGGGTCGACAGTTTTATTCTCGTTGTGTTCTGCTACTTGTTTGAGAGCAGAGACCATCGACATATTTTTTGTCCCCTTTGAGAGCATGAAGAAGAGGGTGATGTATGCTGAAACATCCGATTTTCACCAAGAACTCATGCATCATGTAGAAGAATACATTATTTTCAAGCCTCTCGAGAGCAACAGATCAACATCTTCATAAAATTACAGGTAATATCTCTTAGTCTCTTACAGTGTTGAGGTCAATCTTACAACCTTGTAGATAAAATTACATGTTGCGTTCCAGCAAAACAAAATTGACAGATATGCATGCTCCATTACAAGATCGATGGTAGTGTAGAGGTTGCTGCCAACTTTCTGATATCCTATTTTTGTAGAGCATGAATTAATATATAAGATTGATAATGTAAATTGACATCTATGCAAGCTCCATTGCAATATTGATGGCAGTGTACAAGTTCCTGTCAACTGTCTGATAGCCCATTTTGTAGAGATGTGATCCGGTAGATGATCAAATCATTTTCGAAGGGAAAATGTAGAAATATGCGCATATGATGTCTTTTATGTGTTGGCATTTCATTGTGTTCTTTTCAGCATTATCTCTACTACTAAAAACAAACAAATTATGCACATAGGATGTTTTCATTGGTATCGTTTGAGATTTCAGTATTCTTTCTACTAGAAAATTGTTTTACCATCACAAACTAAACTTCCCTGTTGGTAAGAATTTGCAACAGAATGACATTTAATTTGAATTTCTCCCAAAGTTTAAATAAAGCATTATAGTTAGTTCAGCACACATTCTTAATCAACACCAGTTTTAGCTCTTGGTTTAAATTCTATAGTATTTTTTATAAACAAAATACCGATTGGTCCCACTGACTTGCCCACCTATTTTTCATTGTTGTAAAGTCTAGGAGGAGGCTGTAAAGAGAGGACAAAGCAGCTAATTTCCCATGCAGTGTACTTCAAGCAGTATTGCAGAATAGTATATTTCTCAATTTTGAAAAGAGAGAGTAGTGCATATTCTTATTTAAATGTCCTTCTCTTCAAAGATATTTTGCTAAACTTTTTGGATTTATTTGAACAAGTACATGTCATTTCAATGCCAACTCCTTTCACTGAATTTAGTAGTAGCTGACTTAAAAGGAGCTATTTTTTCCATAGGCTTTTTATTTTGAACGGTAAACAAATTGTCTTACTGCCTTCATGTTTGTGCTGAGTAATCGAATATCTCCATAATAGTGTTTTGTAGTCCATCCGTTCCAAATTAAATATCTCAACCTTGTCTAGATACGCATGTATCTATTTCAGTGTGTTGATACATATGGATCTATTTGAATGGTTTACTAGATACATCCATACCAACAAGTTGATACCTTCAGTGATAATGACTATACAATGTAATTGTGAATGCATCTATATGAGATATAAATTTGTTAGACCGTAGCAAAGCACGGGCATTCAGCTAGTTATTGTAAACTCCAGGAGCAATACGGACGAAACGATATAAACCCCTATTTGTTAGGCCGACAAAGCGTATTTTGGGTGGATTGAAAGCGTACTTGTGAGCCATGGACCATACCTCTAGCAATATTATTAGTAGAGATAATGTACACGTAGCCACGTAGGAACTCCTTTCCAGGTAGAGTAACATTGCAAGTCCCACAACACGCTTCAGAGTGAACTGTCCCACAACTTAGCCGGGATTAGTTGGTCGATTTAGTCCCAAACGTGCCAAGCTGAACCCTGTCTGTTTCAACATTTGCACTTTGGTCCTTTTGAGAAGCAGAAATTGCACTCCCTAGTCCTCTGTGTCTGTCTGAGTTTGGTTGACAGAAAGAGACCCCTCTTTTCCACAATTTCTTTTCCTTCCTTACATTATCGTCTTCTCCAACTTATCTCGGAGAGGCGGTTTCAGTCACCCCCACCTCAATTACGTTGGCAGCCACGTCGAGCTTGTCTGTGTCGTCATTTTTTTGTGGCGATGTCGCCAGACATGCGCTACCGCAAGTGGGCCGAAGGCCCGCTAGACTATAGTATACCCCAAATTTTCTCTCTTGGCCTTGTTGTATTAGAGTACACTGTGTAAAGTTGGTGAAGATTGTGTGCGGCCATGCATGTTTAGTTGGTTTTTGCACTAAATTCTGAAATTTTGCTTCACGTCTTAGTATGGGCTTTATCTCTGCATTTCTTCTTATCTCTGAATTTTTGCTACTACAGTGTTCAATGCATGGAAGATTGTGATATGTTCTTAGTCGTTAAAGTATGGCACAGCGGGGTTTTCTACGATTTAGGAGCGAACTTGTCATATGTTAGTGCATTTACTAGATTTTTTGACAACTGCAGTGCTGGTGTTTGCTATCTAAGGATTACGGGCTATCATAGGGATCGGAAACTTCATGTGTATGTACTGGTGTTTGATAGACAAGGATATAATCTATGGCCTAGTAGCAATTGAAAGAGATACCTAGTGTTTTGAAATGATCAAAGCCAGCAAGACATAGACAACACTTGTTTTATTTGTAGATCATACAAATTTCTGAGACAATTAAGAGATGATGTTGTCATCAATGGTGGTCTTGCATTGTCCATATCATCAGTCCTAGAAGAGTGCCATGAGCAGTTGTTGTGTTAATAGGAGAGAAGGCAAATTTGGTAAAAGATTTTCAAGATGTTATTTCAGAGAATATGCAATCACATGACAGTGAGAGTTTCTATGACTTTTTATGACGGTGAATACAATGTCGAAGAAGGAGATGATGATATATTAATTGATAATGTTGACACTTCATTAAATAATTACAATGAGAAGGCGGTGTATGATGGGCATGAAGATGAGGATGTTGATGCATGTAAAATGCATCCAGGAACTTTAAAGTTTATTATGTGTTATTACTTTATATTTGCATATTATCTAAGGTACTATGTTTTTAATTTATTCTGGGGATTTTCCACAAACTCTCCTTTACTTTGTATCTACTGTTGCATGTCGAACCAGATTTCCTGTTTTGTGTATTTTTCAAGTTTCAAGAACCTTCCTCACATCAAAATTTAAACATATACAAACTTTTTAGAGAGTCATTTTTTCGGGAAATACAATAATATGAGAAGAAGGTACAGGCCAGATGCCAGCTACGTCGGATAGGATGTCCCATGGTGCGTCTCCACCTCTAGGTCATGCCAAGGGGCCCACCTTGGGCCTCGAGCCTCTGTTTGCCTCGTTCTTCATGCCTGTGAAACCGTCTTGGCCTAAAATCATTTTTTTATATGAGGTAGACTAAAATGAGAAACACCAAAATAAGACAGAACCTGAGAAGATTGGAGGAAGAAACATCACCGGCACCCGCCCACGGTTGCTCATTCACCTCCATCAACATCAACTCCTTCATCTCCATGATGACGAGAGAGTAGTCCACCCCCTGAACTATCGGTTTGTGGAAGTAACTTGTAACATATCTCTCTATATACTTCACTAAGAGTCACATGAGCTGCCTTTATATGATTGTGGTCATATCTGTATTATCCATATGGTGGATCTTTTGTGTTATGAGATGAGTTTTTAGATGCTAATTTTTGGTATTTGTATGATGTATTGATAGATGCATATGTTACACGTTCATGTATGATTAGTTATGATCAAACTTGTATGTAAGAACCCCTAAGGTATGTGTGTGTTAGAAGGAGCAAACTGGTAGTAGCATGGGATAGTGACGATAAATCCATGTGTACTAAGCTTTTTACCTTTCCAATGTTCTCCTCACTAGGGATAAATGAATGACTATGCTATTGTTCATTTGTGACAGTTGAGATGACCTTGTTTGTTCAAGCTAGTGTTTGCTTAATCTTGGCTTGTTGAGTTTTCTCCTTCGAAGTGAGTATTAGTGAGATGTGTTTCATAATCTCTATGCTAGGATGTGATGCCCATATGAATGCGCATCAATCACTATAGCAAAATTGCATGCTTTAATTTTTGTGTGAAGCTATAATCATGCCACCATGTTTGTGAGTGAGGGATCAAGTCAACCCATGATCCATGGTTCAATTTTAATTATATGAAACCACATTTACTTCGCTTTGCAACTAAATCCAAAAAATACTTTGCAATATTTTACTTGTTATTTTTATTAAGTTTTTTATTGCTTACACATCAAGTGTACCTCACAAACACCATGATAGAGTTGGGGACCCAGAGTTATTTCTTTGTTGTTACCTGTTGGTTGAAGAGGATAAGGAGAAAAACTCACTTTTTCCCGAGAGTTCGATATAAACCCTTGACTCACCTTGTGGGGAAAATTACGCTTGCTGAAGGAAATATGCCCTAGAGGCAATAATAATATTGTTATTATCATATTTCTTGTTCATGATAATGTTTATACTCCATGCTATAATTGTATTAAGCGGAAACATTAATACTTGTGTGGTTTATGAACAACACCGTGTCCCTAGTATGCCTCTACTAGACTAGCTCATTGATTAATGATGGTTAAGGTTTCCTAACCATAGACATGAGTTGTCAATTAATAATGAGGTCATGTTATTAGGAGAATGATGTGATGGACAGACCCAAATAAAGCACAGCAATTAGATCGTGTCATTGTGTTCATCTTTGCGAAGCTTTTCCTATGTCAAGTATTGTATTCCTTAGACCATGAGATAATACAACTCCCTGGTATCGGAAGAAAGCTTTGAGGTCATCAAACGTCATCCTATGTGAGGGTGATCATAAAGGTGTCTCTCGGGTGATCGGAAAGTACTTGTTGGGTTGTATGTATCGAGATGGAATTTGTCCCTCCCGAGTCGGAGAGATATACTTCGGGCCCACTCGGTAATCGATATCAACACCGCTTGCAAGCACGTGGTTAAGGAGTTAATCACAAAGTGATATCGGATTATGGAACGAGTAAAGTACTTGCTGTGAACGAGATTGAACTAGGTATGTCGATACCGACGATCGAATCTCGGGCAAGTAAAATATCGCGAGACGAAGGGAATACATATACGGGATTAATTGAATCCTGACATCGTGGTTCATCCGATATGATCATCGATGAATATGTGGGAGTCAATATGGGTTTCCAGATCCCGCTGTTGATTATTGATAGAAGATCATGTCTGCATATTCTCGAACCCGTAGGGTCACACACTTAACGTGCATCGACGCTAGGATAGAATGGATAATTGGTTTATGAGTTTTTGTTCGGAGTCTCGGATGAGATCCAGGACATCATGAGAGGTTCCGGAATGGTCCGGAGAATAAGATTCATATAAAGGAAAGCAGTTTTTGGATTCCGGAATCGTTTCGGAGTTTATCGGTATTGTACCGGAAGGTTCTAGAAGGTTCCGGAGTGGGACCAACATGGGCCCACTTGTCGGAGGCCTGCGTGGGCCTAAGGGGAAGTGCCCTGGCCACTTTGGGCCAGGCGCACAAGGCCCCTAAGGCCCAGCCGGCCAGCCCTTAGGGGAAACCCTAAGGGAACCTTCCAGAAGAGGGGGGGGGAAGACTTGCCCCCTACTCTTCCCCCTAGCCGCCGCCCTAGAGGCTTGGAGGAGGGGCCAAGGCAGCCGGCCAGCCCCCCATATAAGGGGGGGCAGGGGCGCAGCCCCCTCCTACTCCAACCCTAGCCGCCGGCCAACTACTGCCCCTCTACCTCTCTCTCTCGCGACTGTGCGTAGGCGAAGCCCTGCCGCAGAAACTCTCCACCATAAGCACCACGCCGTCATGCTGCAGATCCAATCTATCTCTCCACCATACTTGCTGGACCAAGGAAGGAGGAGACGTCGCTGCACCGTACGTGTGCATCTCTCGGAGGCGCCGCCACTTGCGGCGTAGGATCGGATCGGATCGCGGGGAGGAGACGGCTAGTACGACTACATCATCCACGTTCTGTTGAACGTTTCCGCTGTGCGATATCTTCAAGGGTATGAAGATCTCATCTACCTCTCTCGTTGATTACATCTCCTAGATTAGATCTTGGCTTTCTTGTTCGCATCCGTAGAAAATTTTTTGATTTACTATGCTGCGAAACCCTTCATTGGTATCAGAGCTAGATCTATGCGTAGATGTGTTTCACGAGTAGAACGCAACATGCTTGTTGCGGGCGTTGATGTTTTCTGTTGCAAACCTCTTGTTTTGTATTTCTTATGGCGCGGCATAGTGAGATCGAAGCGGTCCAGGCCAACTTTACGCGACCTCGTTCGCGAGACCGGCTCCGCACTTGACGTGTGGCTTGTTCCACACATGCGGCTGGTGGATGTCAGTTTCTCTCACTATAGTAGTCATGGGATTTACAACGGATGTTAGCAACCATAATATCACCGTTGTGGCTTTTCGTAGGTAAGAATCGTTCTTAACTTGCTACTCCCATAAGCCACGTAAAACATGCAACAACAAAGTAGAGGCATCTAACTTGTTTTTGCAGGGAGTGTTTTGTGATATGGTATGGCCACAAGATGTGATGTGATATATGTGATGTATGCGATGATCATGTTTTGTAATATTTCACGACTTGCATGTCGATGAGTTCACAACCGGCAGGAGCCATATGGTTGTCTTTATAATTGTGTATGACCTGCGTGTCAACTTCTTATACGCCATGTAATAGCTTTACTTTATCGCTAAGTAGTTAGCAATAGTTGTAGTTGCTATTCGTGGTGGAGGCAATCATGGTGGAGTGATGGAGATCATGCCGGCGTGCACAAGATGGAGATCATTGCGCGGAGATTGGCTATACCATGTCACATAAAAATTATATGCATGTGATGTTTATCCTTTTATGTATCTTATTATGCTTAGATCGCGACGGTGGCATTTTAAGATGATTCCTCACTTAAAGATCAAGATAAAATTGTGTTCTCCCCATGTATGCACCGTTGCGAAAGTTCGTCGTTTTGAAGCATCTCGTGATGATCGGGTGCTATAAACTCTACGTTCACATACAACGGGTGCAAGCCAGTTTTGCACACGCGGAAATACTTGGGTTTGACTTGACGAGCCTAGCATGTACAGACATGGCCTCGGAACACACGGACCGAAAGGTCAAGCATGAGTCATATGGATGATATGATCAACATGTTGATGTTCACCATTAAAACTACATCATTCACGTGATGATCGGTCTCGGTGTAGTGAATTTGGATCATGCTTCACTAAAGAACTTTGAGGGATGTTGAATTTAGTGGGAGTTCATTAGTAATTTGATTAACTTGAACTAATTATCATGAACGAAATCTTGATGTATTTGCATAAGTCGTTGTAGTCTTTGGCACCGTTTCCACCGACACTTAGCTTAATTGAGTTAAAAGAACTATAGAATTCTGGATAATCACTTTTCGGTCTAGTGCCGTTTAATGTCAAGACTAAAGATTAAGTCCCATTGCAAACTTTAGCAAACCTTGCTTGCTCCATACAATTTAATAAATTGTATTGATCTAAGAGCAACGATTCAAATTTAGTATCTAAAGATCATATGTTTGCCTTCATGATAAATTGATATTCAAAATTGTTTGAGAATCAAAGTGATCATCGAGCTGAAAGAATTGTTTCAGAAACAAACAAGAAGTGAAAGATATTTGATATCTAAAACTTTGATTGTTTGCAAAATGATGAAGTATAATTTAGTAAAAGAACATATGCTCATATTGTATGACTATATGCGAAGATTGAAGATGCTAGGCGTCCCGATCACCCAAAAGTTTGGGAACTAATATTATACTTGCATTCATCCTTATAAGCTATAGTAGTTTCATCATGAAAGATGTCATGATAGGACGAATGAAAAGGTATCGGCTAAATTGTTTTGCTATACCAAAAGAATACTAAAGAATGGAATCTGGAAGAATACCAATCATATGATGATGGCGATCCACTTCAAAGTGCAAAATCCAAGGCTATTAGTATTTGACTAAAAATCCTTTGGACTATGTGTCAAATGATTGACGCCACTATTGATGTCGATAGATTCTTCTAAAAGGAGAGGAAATGCTAAATAGGATCTGCAAAATTATTTGGTAGAAAAAGGAAAAGACTGGAATTGTCCATCTCAGGTATATAAATGATATACATGTTATAGATGTATTCTTTGCTAGTACATAATGTAATTCTTGGGTATTGGATACTAGATTGTTGGTATGAAATGTCATACAAAGCAACAATACAAGAACTATGATGGCCTAAGTAACTAGCAAAAGAATATGGTAACAATGCGCATCGAGAAACAAATAAATGTGTTATTGTGTTTTTCGTTGGCATAAAACCTAGCCTTCTAGATTTGTTAAGAACTTAATAATTGTTATTTTGTTCCGGTATTATGAGAGCAATGGTTGTTCAAATTATTACCGTCTTCCATAATCGATGGATAGATTATTATTATCTTGTTGGTGAAATAGACATTTATAACACTGATGCTAAAGGTCGCAAGACAAAACAAATTTCACTTATATGTGACACCGCCGTTTAAGTCATATTGGAAACAAAACATGAAAGAAATTCTATATTGATAGATTTTCGAGTCATTTGATTTTGAATTGATTGACGCTTGTGAGACTTTTCCTAAAGATGATTAAACTCCGTTCATGGGCCATAGAAAGAACAAGCGACTAACTACATGGAGATCGTACATGTTGATATATGTAGTTCATGTGTGAAGTCGAGCGTGGTGTATTTTCTATTTCATCAATGACTCGAATAGATGTATGGTATATCTACTTGATGAGATAGAAGTATGAAATTGTTCAATTTATGAAGTGAAAATTGTTGTAACAAGAATATTCGAGTTGAATGATTAGATCATAAAGAAGAATATTTGAGTTACAAGTTTAGCAAACATCTAAGAGTTAGGGGAATTGTTCCACAAACTTGCATCGTGCTAACACTATAGGAGTATGGAGTTTTCGATGGATGTAATCAAACCTTGTTTGACATGGTTAGATCAATGATGAAATAAACTACCAATATAATTTGTGGATTATGCTTTAGAGACTACCGCTTTTCACTGAATAGAGTGCCATCATAATCTGCCGAAATGACACCATACAAGTTATAGTTGTCTTTTCTTGAATTTTGGTATGCAAGACATATGTGTAAAATGTTTACAACCAAAATTGGATTAGTAAGTCTTTGTAGGTTATCCCAAAGAATGTCGATGGGTGTTTCTTCTGCCATAAACCCAATTAAAGGTGATTGTCACTGAAAGAAGTGAACTTCTTATGAAGGAGTTTTTCGCAAAAGGTTTAAGTGGGAGGAAGATAGAACTTGATGAGGTTATTGAATCTGAGCAAGATGATCGGAGTAGCGCAGCACCAGAATATGTTCTAGAAGCGGCAACTGCATTCATAGCTCACGCGTCTACAATATGTTGTAGTCACGGCATCGAAGTTCCTATTTAACCAAGTTGGTCGTAATCAAATAGCAAGATTTGAGGACGAGATATTATTAGATAATAGTAACCAACAATATACAAAGAAGCGGTGATGGGCCCTGACTTCGTCATATGAATTATTCTAGCAACAATTACATATAGAGATATGTTAGTTGAATAAACGAAACAACATTCCTCTACCGGAATGCACACCAAGGACGTGTAACTGACACGACCCAATGGGTTTTTGTTGATTCAAAGGTTGCTAGATATGTATGCAAACTTCTATGGTAGAAGTAAGCATAGCAAAGTTGGAATCTTCAATGATGAAAATGTTAAAGTGTTAATTTCATCAAGATATTTGAAGATGCTTGTATTTACAAGAAAGTAAGTGGGAGCGCTAAGACATATTTCTAATGCTTTATGTAGATAACATATCGTTCATTGGAAATTATGTGTTTTTCTTGATATTGTTAAGTTTTCATTAAAATTAGTTTTTGATGAAAGACTTAGGTAAAACCAGAATATTAAGCATCAATGTTTATGCAGATAGATTGAGGCACTAATATAGTTTTGCCAGAATACATAGATGAAATATTGAATTTGTTCAATATGGAAACAATAAGAACGGTTCTTGTTGCATGGAAGAGGTTGGAGCAAGAATCAATTGTTTTGACACTTGATGAGTGAAACCACAAGAATGATTTTATCAATCTTGTATACCATGATATGTAGATCCAGATGTGTCCAATGCTCTAAAGGTTATAGCATTCATATGATGATCGTTGGACAATAGTAAAGGTATTCTTATGCACTTTCGAAGAAGTAAGAATATGTTCTGTATCCAGAAGTGACAAATGGTTCATTGCAATGAGTTACATTGGCTTTGTCACACATACAAGTAAAATTTTATCTCATTTTTAAGCTATTTGTTTTGAGTTAGAAGGTGGCATAATAAGATGGAAGAAAGTTCCATGATAACTTGGATGAGTTCCAATGTTAATATTGTGGCGGACACTGCAACGAGGGCTAAGTATATAATCGCTTTAGAAGCGGCATAAAAGATGCAAAGTAGATAGTGATAATCCAACTTATTTGTGGCACTGTCGTCCAGGTCATATTGGCGTAAAATGCATGAAGAAACTCCATTCTGATGGACTTTTGGAGTCTCTTGATTTTGAATCATTTGACACGTGCGAGCCCTGCCTCATGGGCAAGATGATCAAAACCCCGTTCTCCGGAATAATGGAGCGAGCAACGGACTTATTGGAAATCATACATACCGATGTGTGCGGACCAATGAGTATTTCGACGCACGGTGGATATCGCTATTTTTAAAAGTGTGCTAGTACTATGTAGTTCTATTGTATGACAATAGTGACAACATAGTCTCGGCCAAGAAACAAAGGTCTCACCAGAAGACCAAGTTTATACGATGCTATCTCATACAAGATGAGTAATGCGTGCTGACGCAAAAGAATATGCAAATACAAACGGACCTGAAAGTGTCAGACCCGTAGATAAGGTTTACCACGTGCAACGCGTATGAAGAACACCGGAATGCCATAGGTGTTAAAGGCGCAAGTATGACTAGATTATTGACTCTAGTGCAAGTGGGAGACTGAAGGAAATATGCCCTAGAGGCAATAATAATATTGTTATTGTGGGGGAAGGAGTTTTGGCTCCCGGGACCATATAGTCCCGATATCTGTACCATTCACATGTGCTCAGTGATTGATGATTCCGGCAGAAATGACAGAGGTACGGTCTGCCGAAATTCCCGGATACACTGTCGCCAGCGCATACAGTGAGCCGTGAGGTCCACCCATAGTAACGGGGAGGTGACGGCTGAACATCTGGACTGTGTGAAAAGATTGTGGCGTCTTCCTGGACCTGCGGAACAGGTTGTTGATCGCCGCCATGGCGATGTGTTCGATCGCCACGCTCACGCGCCACCCTCCAAATTGCTTCACCGAGATGCCACATATCGCTGTCTCGCTGAGCTCAGCAGCTTCAACCACTTCCTAGGACGCATGGGGAGTCTTCACGGAGGTGGCAGCTCCAGCCCCGGACGCGCGTGTTCATGCAGCACGCTACCGACGCTTGGGGACAGTACTGGCGCGGCGGGCAAGCTTGGGTGCGTGTGTCGCCGACCTCGCTGGCGGCTGGCTTGGCGCTGCACGTTGCCGACAAACGCGTCCGCTACGCCACGTGCGAGCCCGAACATCTCGCCATCCAGTTCACGTCTGTGCCGCATGCCCTCAACACCAGCGACCGCTTATTCTGCACAACATGCAAGCGCAAGAATAGAGGGACCCAGAGCACGCGCGCTGCCGGCGACGACACTTGACCATCCAGAAGACTACGACCATGGCCGTCGCGCTTGGCATGGCCATGTCGTTCCCAGTGCGCATCCGCGGCGCGCTCGTCGCAGTGTGTAAGCAGCTAGCAAGCCGGGCAGACATGTGCGTACGTGCAATCAAGATGCGCTGGTTTTGCACGCGAGCTGGCTAGGCTGGTGCGAACCAGCATGCTTGGGCGTGGGCGTGGATGATGCTAGTAAGCAGATCGAGGCGCGGACAACAAACACGGCCGGGCTCTCCTTGGTCACGGCGGTCGACACTGCCGCTGGCGCCTCCAAGACGGCGCTTCTCGCTTCCATCTGCTTCCCGTTCTCCTAAACGACCACCTTCAGGAGCTCACCACGACGGGCGACATCCTCAAGTGTTAGCAAATAAACCACGACGGATGTGTGTCCGGCGCGCGTGTGTGCGCGTGTTGGTGACGCGCGAGTCTGTTCTCGCGTTGGCGTTCATCGCATAGGTCTAGCCGTCTAGGCGCATGAGTTCGTGCTCGTGTTGACTGTTGAGTCGGTCAGCAGCTTAGGATATATGTAGATAGCGTCAAGGAGTTGCATGTAGCTAGTAGGCCGTTGAGATCTGTTGAGGCAGCTGCGTCGTGGCGTCGTGCGCGCGGCCTGGCCGTGCGGATCAAGAGCGCGTGAGAGCGCGTCGTGTGCGAGCAGGCGGGAGTGGGATGTGGCGTGCGTGCGCTATAAAGCTCCTCCCTGTGTACTGTGTGAGTTGAGCTAACTGAAATAGAAAAGAAAAGGCGTCTATGCGCCGAGCGTCTGTGCGCTGAAAAAATCTCCTCTATCTTCTTCTACCTCCGACTGTGAGTTGAGAGAGAGCGCTAGCTAGAGCTAGCGCCAACATCAAGCAGCCACACATATACATCAACACACACTCAACCTGCACCTGCTCAGTGACCTCGATCTCTAGCCGCGCGCATGGCCGCTGCTGCAGCGCAACACCCTGCCCTTCGCACCTACGGTCCTGCCCTCTTCACCCACTGGAACGCCGGCGCCGGGACGTTTCCAAAAACGTCTGGACCGACACATAGAAAACGGCGCGGCGTAATCAATGTTCCTACTGCTCGCCCAGCAGCACTGTCCAATAATCGCGAGACATGGATATACTGAGGGATATATGTACCTGACAACTCGACCTGATTGGTCCAGCCGGCGAGAGTATCTGCACCCGGGTGCCAAACCCAATTTCCGTTGTTATTATCATATTTCTTGTTCATGATAATGTTTATACTCCATGCTATAATTGTATTAAGCGGAAACATTAATACTTGTGTGGTTTCTGAACAACACCGTGTCCCTAGTATGCCTCTACTAGACTAGCTCATTGATTAATGATGGTTAAGGTTTCCTAACCATAGACATGAGTTGTCAATTAATAATGAGGTCATGTCATTAGGAGAATGATGTGATGGACAGACCCAAATAAAGCACAGCAATTAGATCGTGTCATTGTGTTCATCTTTGCGAAGCTTTTCCTATGTCAAGTATTGTATTCCTTAGACCATGAGATAATACAACTCCCTGGTATCGGAAGAAAGCTTTGAGGTCATCAAACGTCATCCTATGTGAGGGTGATCATAAAGGTGTCTCTCGGGTGATCGGAAAGTACTTGTTGGGTTGTATGTATCGAGATGGAATTTGTCCCTCCCGAGTCGAAGAGATATACTTCGGGCCCACTCGGTAATCGATATCAACACCGCTTGCAAGCACGTGATTAAGGAGTTAATCACAAAGTGATATCGGATTATGGAACGAGTAAAGTACTTGATGTGAACGAGATTGAACTAGGTATGTCGATACCGACGATCGAATCTCGGGCAAGTAAAATATCGCGAGACGAAGGGAATACATATACGGGATTAATTGAATCCTGACATCGTGGTTCATCCGATATGATCATCGATGAATATGTGGGAGTCAATATGGGTTTCCAGATCCCGCTGTTGATTATTGATAGAAGATCATGTCTGTATATTCTCGAACCCGTAGGGTCACACACTTAACGTGCATCGACGCTAGGATAGAATGGATAATTGGTTTATGAGTTTTTGTTCGGAGTCTCGGATGAGATCCAGGACATCACGAGAGGTTCCGGAATGGTCCGGAGAATAAGATTCATATAAAGGAAAGCAGTTTTTGGATTCCGGAATCGTTTCGGAGTTTATCGGTATTGTACCGGAAGGTTCTAGAAGGTTCCGGAGTGGGACCAACGTGGGCCCACTTGTCGGAGGCCTGCGTGGGCCTAAGGGGAAGTGCCCTGGCCACTTTGGGCCAGGCGCACAAGGCCCCTAAGGCCCAGCCGGCCAGCCCTTAGGGGAAACCCTAAGGGAACCTTCCAGAAGAGGGGGGGGGAAGACTTGCCCCCTACTCTTCCCCCTAGCCGCCACCCTAGAGGCTTGTAGGAGGGGCCAAGGCAGCCGGCCAGCCCCCCATATAAGGGGGGGCAGGGGCGCAGCCCCCTCCTACTCCAACCCTAGCCGCCGGCCAACTGCTGCCCCTCCACCTCTCTCTCTCGCGACTGTGCGTAGGCGAAGCCCTGCCGCAGAAACTCTCCACCATAAGCACCACGCCGTCGTGCTGCAGATCCAATCTATCTCTCCACCATACTTGCTGGACCAAGGAAGGAGGAGACGTCGCTGCACCGTACGTGTGCATCTCTCGGAGGCGCCGCCACTTGATACGTCTCAAACGTATCTATAATTTTTGATGCTCCATGCTTATTTTTACACCATTTGCCTATTGTTTCGTTACACTTAGTGGTACTTTTATACATTTTCCGGAACTAACCTATTAACGAAGTGCCACAGTGCCAGTTTCCTGTTTTCTGCTGTTTTTGTGTTTCAGAAGTGATACACAGGAAATATTCTCGGAATTGGACAAAACAAGTTCCTGAAGTCATATTTTACGGGGAAGCTCCCAAACATCCGAAGACCTGACGGAGGGGGGCCACGTGGCCCCCACACATAGGGGCGGCGCGGCCACCCCCCTGGCCGCGCCGGGCCCACGTGAGGGGCCGTGGTCTCCCCTCTGACATCGCCCTTTCGCCTATATATACCCCCTGACGAGAAAAACCTAGGCCCCGATCAGTTTAACAGAATACATCGCGATCCGCCGCCGCCGTCGACCCGAAGATCGGGAGGGTCCAGAAGCTCTTCCCGGCACCCTGCCGGAGAGGGGAATCGCCACCGGAGGTCTTCTTCATCGCCATGCTTGCCTTCGGAGCGATGAGTGAGTAGTCTACCTTGGACTATGGGTCCATAGCAGTAGCTAGCTGGTTGTCTTCTCCACCATGTGCTTCATGTTTAGATCTCATGAGCTGCCCTACATGATTGAGATCACCGTTATGTAATTCTATGATGTTGGTTTGTTGGGATCCGATGAATATTGGTGTTTATGATTAAGTTGCTGTACTGAATTATATCTTTTGTTATCTCTATGTTGTTTATGATCTTGCATGCTCTCCGTTGTTAGTAGCTATCTTGGCCAAGTAGTTGCTAGTGACTCCAAGAGGGGGTATTTATGCTCGATAGTGGGTTCATGTCTCTATTTCACCTGGGGGAGTGACAGAAACCTCTAAGGTGGTAGATGTGCTGTTGCTACTAGGGAGAAAACAACATTCATATGCTCAAGGGCATATGCTTTGTTTACATTACACACTTTGCTTAATGCAATTATCTGTTGTTCGCAACTTAATACTTCTAGGGTGTTCGGATGATATCCCCGGGGGTGGATTATTAGTCATAGATGCAGTTGGATGGCGGTCTATGTATTTTGTTGTAATGCCCAGAGTGAATCTCATAGTGATCTTCTTGACATATCACGTTATCTTTATTCTATCAATTGCCCAACTGTAATTTGTTTACCCAGCATGTTATTTATCTATGGAGAGACACCACTAGTGAACTGTGGACCCCGGTCCTATTTTAATCATATTGCAATCACCTGTTTACTTTTCCCGCACTGTTTATTTTACTCGCATATTACTACTGTTTTCCACTCGATACACTCATAACCTTTGTTTCAAGCAAACCGGTGAGATTGACAACCTCATCGCAAGTTGGGGACAAAGTATTTGTTTGTGTGTGTGCAGGTTCCACAAACACCTTCAGTCGTCATCGTCTCTCTTCTCCTGTTCGATATACCTTGGTTTCTTAACTGAGGGAAAACTAGCCGCTACACTCATCATACCTTCCTCTTGGGGTTCCCAACGGGCTGGTCATTCACCACACACAAGGACTTACTGCTCCCACGTCAACTAAACGCCACAGTCTTTTCTGGCGCCATCACACGAGTAGCAGCTTCTTTTCTGGCGTCGTTGCCGGGGAAGAGAGAAGACTTCTGCGAGGGGAGTTCTTCGCACACACATTCTTTACTTTGTTATTTGTTTTGCTTTACTTTATTTATTTTACCTGCATTGTTTTTTATATCAAAAACCCAAAAAAAATAGAATCCTTGGTAGCTGTTTTTACTTGTTTACTTTCGTTTTGCTGAAATGGGTACTCCTGAAAACACCAAGTTGTGTGACTTTGCTAGCACGAACAATAGTGATTTTATCTGCACTCCTATTGCACCAACTGTTCCTGCTACCACTTTTTATGAGATTAAGCCTGCTTTGTTGAACCTTGTTATGAAAGAGCAATTTTCTGGTGCTAGTACTGAAGATGCTGCAGCTCATCTCAACAATTTTGTTGAGCTATGTGAGATGCAGAAATATAAAGATGTTGATAGTGATATTATTAAGCTCAAGCTATTTCCTTTTTCTTTGAGAGGAAAAGCTAAAGATTGGTTGCTGTCTTTGACTAAGAATAGTATTGATTCATGGGATAAGTGTAAGGATGCTTTTATTGGTAGATACTATCCTCCTGCTAAGATTATAGCTTTGCGTAGCAATATTATGAAGTTTACTCAGTTTGATAATGAACATGTTGCTCAAGCTTGGGAAAGAATGAAATCTATGGTAAAGAATTGCCCCACTCATGGACTGACTACTTGGATGATTATCCAAACTTTTTATGCAGGACTGAATTTTTCTTCAAGGAACCTACTTGATTCAGCTGCTGGAGGCACTTTTATGTCCCTCACATTGGGCGCCGCATCAAAGCTACTCGACAACATGATGGTAAATTATTCCGAATGGCACACCGAGAGAGCTCCACAAGGTAAGAAGGTAAATTCTGTTGAGGAAACCTCTTCCTTGAATGATAAGATTGATACAATTATGGCTATGCTTGCTAATGATAGGACTCATGTTGATCCTAATAATGTTCCTTTGGCCTCTCTGGTTGCTCAAGAAGAGCAAGTTGATGTGAATTTCATTAGAAATAACAATTTTAATAACAATGCTTATAGGAACAAGTTTGCTAGTAATAATTATAGGCCGTATCCTTCTACCAATGGTAATGGTTATGGTAACTCTTATGGTAATCCCTACAACAACACTAGGGCCGCGCCCTCCGAGCTTGAGGTAATGCTCAAGGACTTCATCGGTAAGCAAACTGCTTTTAACAAGTCTGTTGAGGAAAAGTTAGGCAAAATTGATATTCTTGCTTCTAAAGTTGATAGCCCTGCTCATGATGTTGAACTTCTGAAATTAAAAGTGTTTCCTAATGATGTGAATGTGAGCAATATTGTTGCTGCCGCTAATGCTTCCCAAGTTGGAATTGATAAAAATATTAGATTGTTAGCGGAATTGCATGCCAGGTGGGAAAGAGAAGATGAGATGGCTAGAGAGATGAAGGTATGTACCATTACTACCTCTAATGATGTTGCTCCTACTGGTAGCAATCCTCTTACTTTGATTGGTGTAGAGAAAACTCCCACTCCTTGTGTTAAAAAGCCTAAAACTGCCAAAACTTTTTCTCAAAAGAGTGCTGAAATTTTTCGGAGTGTGGGAGATGATAGCTCTATCTCCTTTAATGATTTTGATGTTGATGGCTGCAATATATCTGAAGTTATTTTGTTCTTGCAAAAGCTTGCTTTGACTCCCAATGCTAGTTCTTTAAATATTGCTTTTACTAAGCATATTACCAATGCTCTCATAAAGATTAGGGATGAAAAGTTGAAGCAAAAAGCTTCTGTTCCCAAGAAGTTAGAAGATGGTTGGGAACCCATCATTGATATGCATGTTAATGGTTATGATTGCCATGCTTTATGTAATCTAGGTGCTAGTATTTCTATCATGCCTAGAAAGATTTATGACATGCTTGATTTACCACCGCTTGAAAAGTGTTATTTTGATGTTCCTATTGCTGATGTTGCTAAGAAGAAACCTTTGGGAAGGATTAATGATGTTCTTATTGTGGTTAACAATAACCTTGTTCCCGTTGATTTTCTTGTTATGGACATTGAATGCCATGCTTCATGTCCTATTATTTTGGGAAGACCCTTTCTTCGAACTGTAGGTGCTATCATTGATATGAGGGAAGGCACTATCAAGTATCAATTCCCACTAAAGAAAGGTATGGAACACTTCCCTAGGAAAAGAAAGAAATTACTTTTTGACTCTATTCTTAGAGCAAATTATGAGCTTGATGCTTCATCACTTGATATTACTTGATTCGCATTTTTCTGCGCCTAGCTCAAAGGCGTTAAAGAAAAGCACTCTTGGGAGATAACACATTGTTTACTTTTCAGTACTTTTTCTTTTATTTGAGTCTTGGAAGTTATTACTACTGTAATGACCGCTCCTTATCTTGTTTATTTCGTTTTTGTGCCAAGAGAAGCCTCTAATTTGAGCGAGGTAAAGATTTGGGGTTATTGCTGTCCTGAAACTGTTTTCGGTGCTGCACCGTAAAAATTCGTAAAAATTCTCTGTTTATATTTTGGACCTGCGATTTCTTGTGCATATGCCCCAGGTTATATCCAAACTTTTCTTAGTTGAACACTTTTTGATTTGAGCAACGGAAAATCCCTCAAAAATTCGTCCATTATCAGCTGTCCAGTTTTGACAGATTTCTGCCAATATTTGTTTTTGCCACTTTATCGCTTTCTTTTGAGTTCTTTTTTATCATGGAACTCTTGTGGAAGTTGCTACAGTAGTATATACTTTATATGTGGTGGTTTTGGGTTGAAACCTGAAGCTAAAAGAGGTTGAATATATTTTATGCTTACACTAATGTTGCTAATAGAATTGTGTTTAGTTTTGTATGAAGGAAGTTTTCAAGTGTAGGGATTGGAGAATGATGAGATGAGTTGAAGAATGGACAAAAGCTCAAGCTTGGGGATGCCCATGCATCACCCCAAGAAATATCCAAGAAGTACAAGCGTCAAAGCTTGGGGATGCCCCCGAGGCACCCCTTCTTCATCGGCAAAAATCAGGTCACCTTTCAAAACACTATATTTTTATTGCTTCATGCACTATGTGTTTTTCTTGGAGCGTCAGTTGTTTTAGTTTTCTTAGTTTGTTTAGTTTGTTTGTTTGCTGCAATAAATGGTTGGACCCCAACAAATTTCCTTTGGAGGAGATGTACTCGTTTTCATTTGCAAAGAACGCTCTAGTTTTCACTCTTATTAAAAATCGAGCGTTCTACTTTTTCTGCTACTGCTTTTGGTTTTCGTTTTCGCCTTGATTTGCGTTCAGATCTTGTCATATATTTTCATCAAGGTGCATTTTTGCCTCTGATCTTCATTGGTTTTCATCAAAAGAGGTGTTTATAAAAATTTCAAATGGTGTTGGAAAAAGCTTTGTGCAAAATAGTGGTACAAGAAGGAGCTTGTGTAGACTGCGGCTTAGGCTTTTTCATGTCATGCTTGATGTCTTTTTGATAGTATGCTTAGTGGTTTTGCTGTAGCATGACTTGTCTCAAATAACTGAGATTGCTTAATGAGCCTTTGAAAAAATCATGCGTTGTTTTTATTATATGGAAGCATTATTTTGGTTTTCTCCTTGATGCTTTATTTGGGTTGACTTGGCGCATGCTCACACATGTTAGACTCTTACAAAGTCGCCATTAGCCTTCATGATCATTTAGTTTTTGACTTTTGATGCCATCGTATGCTTCTTTTAATGTCGCTTTGTCGCTTTGCATGATTATGGCCATTATTGCTCTCTTAGTTGGTCGCTCCCAGTCTTTTGCTAGCCCTCGCCTTGTACTGAGTATGAGCTCTACTCATGCATCCAACTCCTAAAAGCAAAGTTTGCCATTGTGTCCACTATAAATTCCTATGCATGGTATTTGTAAGCCATTCCAAAGTAAAATTTCCATGTGCTACCTTTCAAAAAACCTTCAAAATACTTCTCGTTTTGTGACACTGTTTTCAGCTCATGGGGACGTAGTGGTCGGATTTGCTATCTTCCATATTGCTTATTCCAAAAAGAAAAAAAAGGGAAAAAAGAAAGAAAAAAGGCACTCCTCCAAAGAATGTGAATGTTGGTGGGCACCCGATGGAATCGGTTAGCCATGGTATGTGAAAGGAAAAGGTGGGGAGGAGTGCCAAGTTTTATAAAAAGAGCACGAAGTGCCAATCTCTCTCTCAAAAACTTGCTTTATTTTTGTATGGAAGATAGTAAGAACCCCATTGCCAGTCGTTGACAAAGACAACCACCTCTCAAAATCAAGTTTTATCTCTGTTTTACAAATGAAAAGCTCTAGCACATGTTTAAATCACTGCTTCCCTCTACGAAGGGCCTTTCTTTTACTTTTTATGTTGAGTCACCACCTTCTTTCTTTATGCACCATTAAGAGAGCATAGTTGTCATTCTTAGTGTGATATGCATTGTCCCAAAGTTCATTGATTGACTCATATTGTTGGTTTCACTTGTTCTTAAATTATTTGCATCTAGTCGCCCTTTTAAACTTTGAGGTGTCCTATGCATTTATGTTTTGCTCTCTTTGAAGGACAAGCTGAAAACCATTTGTATGTTTCTCCTTATGATTTGAACACACGTTTGACTTTCATTGTTTCATTATCATGATCTTTTGTTTGTGTTCATTTGCATGTTTACAACATGGTTGTTAAGTTCTTATTGTCATGATTATATCTTTCATGCCCATGTTTTAAGTTCTATTGATCCCAGCTCACCAATGCTTGCATATATGATCAAGATTGTGTAGGTGCATGTCACCTCAAAAATTATTCTTTGTTATCACTTACCTACTCGAGGACGAGCAGGAGTTAAGCTTGGGGATGCTTGATACGTCTCAAACGTATCTATAATTTTTGATGCTCCATGCTTATTTTTACACCATTTGCCTATTGTTTCGTTACACTTAGTGGTACTTTTATACATTTTCCGGAACTAACCTATTAACGAAGTGCCACAGTGCCAGTTTCCTGTTTTCTGCTGTTTTTGTGTTTCAGAAGTGATACACAGGAAATATTCTCGGAATTGGACGAAACAAGTTCCTGAAGTCATATTTTACGGGGAAGCTCCCAAACATCCGAAGACCTGACGGAGGGGGGCCACGTGGCCCCCACACACAGGGGCGGCGCGGCCACCCCCTGGCCGCGCCGGGCCCACGTGAGGGGTCGTGGTCTCCCCTCTGACATCGCCCTTTCGCCTATATATACCCCCTGAAGAGAAAAACCTAGGCCCCGATCAGTTTTCCAGAATACATCGCGATCCGCCGCCGCCGTCGACCCGAAGATCGGGAGGGTCCAGAAGCTCTTCCCGGCACCCTGCCGGAGAGGGGAATCGCCACCGGAGGTCTTCTTCATCGCCATGCTTGCCTTCGGAGCGATGAGTGAGTAGTCTACCTTGGACTATGGGTCCATAGCAGTAGCTAGCTGGTTGTCTTCTCCACCATGTGCTTCATGTTTAGATCTCATGAGCTGCCCTACATGATTGAGATCACCGTTATGTAATTCTATGATGTTGGTTTGTTGGGATCCGATGAATATTGGTGTTTATGATTAAGTTGTTGTACCGAATTATATCTTTTGTTATCTCTATGTTGTTTATGATCTTGCATGCTCTCCGTTGTTAGTAGCTATCTTGGCCGAGTAGTTGCTAGTGACTCCAAGAGGGGGTATTTATGCTCGATAGTGGGTTCATGTCTCTATTTCACCTGGGGGAGTGACAGAAACCTCTAAGGTGGTAGATGTGTTGTTGCTACTAGGGAGAAAACAACATTCATATGCTCAAGGGCATATGCTTTGTTTACATTACACACTTTGCTTAATGCAATTATCTGTTGTTCGCAACTTAATACTTCTAGGGTGTTCGGATGATATCCCCGGGGGTGGATTATTAGTCATAGATGCAGTTGGATGGCGGTCTATGTATTTTGTTGTAATGCCCAGAGTGAATCTCATAGTGATCTTCTTGACATATCACGTTATCTTTATTCTATCAATTGCCCAACTGTAATTTGTTTACCCAGCATGTTATTTATCTATGGAGAGACACCACTAGTGAACTGTGGACCCCGGTCCTATTTTAATCATATTGCAATCACCTGTTTACTTTTCCCGCACTGTTTATTTTACTCGCATATTACTACTGTTTTCCACTCGATACACTCATAACCTTTGTTTCAAGCAAACCGGTGAGATTGACAACCTCATCGCAAGTTGGGGACAAAGTATTTGTTTGTGTGTGTGCAGGTTCGACAAACACCTTCAGTCGTCATCGTCTCTCTTCTCCTGTTCGATATACCTTGGTTTCTTAACTGAGGGAAAACTAGCCGCTACACTCATCATACCTTCCTCTTGGGGTTCCCAACGGGCTGGTCATTCACCACGCACAAGGACTTACTGCTCCCACGTCAACTAAACGCCACAGTCTTTTCTGGCGCCATCACACGAGTAGCACCACTTGCGGCGTAGGATCGGATCGGATCGCGGGGAGGAGACGGCTAGTACGACTACATCATCCACGTTCTGTTGAACGTTTCCGCTGTGCGATATCTTCAAGGGTATGAAGATCTCATCTACCTCTCTCATTGATTACATCTCCTAGATTAGATCTTGGCTTTCTTGTTCGCATCCGTAGGAAATTTTTTGATTTACTATGCTGCGAAACCCTTCACTTGCTGCATCACTCTATGCTTGTAGTCCCATTGAGTTGGTGAACATGTGTAGTTTTATTGCCATCATATGACCTTGAGGATAGTGACCTTAATCTGGGATGAAGACCAACAATACTTGCATCACAAGTTAAGAACATTCAATCTAGAAGTAAACATGGATAATCCTACCTTTAGAGTTGGAATGGTGTTTAGTGATGTTAAGGAGGTGAGAAAAGCAATGCTAGAAGAAGATTAGTTGTTGCATGTGCTACTGATGCATGCAAAATTCATGCATGAACTTTGTAGTTTATTGATGCATATTCCAACATATTAAGATGTTATTGTTTGTTATGATCATGTTTTGCATCGATTCATGGGGATTTTCCATCGATCCCCCTTATTTTGGTTATAACTCTGTAGAACAGGAAAACCCTATTTTGTGTATTTTGACATTTCAGGGACCTTCCCGAACTCAATTTGACCTAGAATTTTTTGGCGTTAATATTTTATCATGAGAACCTTCTGGAGGACAAGAAGTCAACTGGAGAGGCCACAAGGCTCAAATGAGACTAGGTGGCCCAGGCTCTCGGCCAGGCCGCGCCACCAAAGTCCGTTTGACCCTCAGACCTCCAATGCCGTCCATCTTCGTCCCAGATTGATCATCTTGACCTAAAAACAACTATATAAAGACCCCCCCCTCAAGGTGTTCTCGCGAAGAGGCGTCTGAGAAACACGAAATAGAGAAATAGAGGTTGTTCCAGCAAAGATTGGAGGGGGAAATGTTGTTGGGGTTGCCCCTGGTCGCTACTCCAACCTCTTCGGCATCACCACTATCGCCACCATCATGAAGAGGGAGTAGTCCACCTCTAGACAATGGGTTTGTGGCAGTAGCTTGTTCTATTTCTCTCTTATCCTATGATTGTTTAGATGCCATATGAGCTGCCCAACATGATTATGGCACATATTATGTAATTCCTATGTGGTGGATCCTTATTTTATTGGATGATCTATGAGATGTGATATGTTATTATGTTCTCTATGTATGAGTAGATGCAAATTATTACCCCGCTCTTTATTACTTGTTCTAATCCAATATGTATGCGAGAGCGCGAGAGGGCGATGGTGTGTATTAGATGGAGTAACTAGGTAGTGGTAGTGAATTGTGGAAAGAATTCATGATCTGCTATGGTGTTCACCAATTCCATGGTTACCTCACTAGGGATAAAAATAATGCATGTGTTATAAGTTCTTAGTGACATCTGATAATTCCAAGCGACATTCATAAACATTGTTCTATTGTATTATGTCTAAGCGGTAGCATATTCGTTGTTCAACATCATGTCAAAGTACCTAAGGCTATACTCTGTTAATTCTTAATACTAGAGTGCTTGAAGTGTATTCCTTTCTAGTGGAGTATAAGTAAGATGTGTAGTATCATCTTTATGTTAGGACATGATGCCCATATGAATATTATCAAGTTAACATAATAAATCATGTCGATGTTTCGGTCATCTATCTTGCTCTTAATGCCACCACAACTTTATGACAGAGTAGACAACTAAACCCATGAACCCCAGTCCAATTCTAATTAGAAACACCTTTCCAACACTTTTACTTGCATTTTAATTTTCATCATTAATTAAATCCAAAAATACTAAAAGATATTTCCTTTCTTGTAATCATATCAAAAACTCAAAAACACTTTTGCCTTATCAATTTAATTGCATATTAGTTTAGTTTACATTATTGCATTGTTATTTATTTTATTGCATTTATTATTTATTTTTACTTACATTCAACACCTTGTGCTTGACAACCACTCGGTGGAGTTGGGGATGCAAGACAAGGAGATTGTTTTGCAGATTGTCTGATCAGAGTGAAGAGAGCTTTTTTGGCTGTTCCCCAAGAGTTTGATATAGACCCCTAGTTCCCTTGTGTGGAAAATGTACTCTTGCTACAACACTCTGCACTTGGAGTCCCAACGAAGTGGCACATTACTTAGTGTCATCAAGACTATTTTATGGCACTATTGCCGGGGAACAAAGGAAAGCATTCACAATTGCGAGCTTCCACGAGCAAAGGTTATTCTCTGATGCAAGACTATTCTTTGGCACCGTGCAATTCCCTAAGCTTGGGGAGGTTGCACCAATGTGAGTCTTCTCGTTCTTTTAGATTTGCAAAGCATTCCTCTTTTTCTTGTTTTTGCCTTTTTTGTTTTTTTTTTGTTTTTGCTTTTATAAAAAACCCATAAAAATGAAAAGTGGAAGATACTATATATTATGCTCATATATCTGATGCTAGAATATTATTGCTTAAACATAGAAGGTCACAAGAAGAGAAACATTTGAATGAGTTATTGAGATCTCTAGAACATATTGCCAAGGATTTGCTTGCACATTATGGAAGAACTTGTTTATTTTGCTATTGTGATCACTTTGACTTTCAATGTATAGATCATAAGGAACATGTGATTAAATATTATTATTCTTATAGGCATAATATTCCTTTAGGGATAAAACAAGTAGAGCAATATGTGATCTTTAAGGCAGCTTATGAATTAAAAAAATTCATTGATGTTATTTATGAAACTAGTGGTATGACTAATAAACATGATATTGAGACCACTCGTATCCTTAATTATTGCATAGATAAATTCATGGATAATATCTATGTTGTTGAACTAAATGAGAAGGGTATCACGAACCAATTGACCACTAGTTTATTACATAAAGAAAGAAATATTGCTACCATGGAAGTACTAATATTTTGCAGGAAGAAGACAATGAAAACATAAGCATGGAAGAGGAAGTATGTGAAGAGGAAAAAGAAGAAGATATGTCCCAACCTAAGCTTGGGGATGTTTTGAAACCTCTCGATGATGATAGTAACACTCAAACTAAAAATTCAATTGTCATTTATGAAACTCCATACACTTTTTGTGAGGGAATTCGAAACCATGACAACCCTTCCTATTATATCCTTTGCTATCTAGTAATGCTACTAGTGAAATTATTGATAAAAAGGAGTGTTGCTTAGATATGCTTTATGATACTACTTTAGATGATTGTCCTATGCTTACTGATAACCCTTCATGTTTACATGAGGATAGAAATGATATACTTGTTATCCATGATGATGCTCTCATTCATGAGAATCCCATATTATTCTTGAAATCTCCTATCTACACCATAGAGGATAAATATGCTTATGTTGAGAAGTAATTATGTGGTTTGCAACTTTCTTATGAAAAATCTTATTGCAACTATTGTATGATTAAAAATAATATGGGTAACCACTTTGAAAGAGGAAAGCATTCTAATGAATGCCTTAATAAATTAAATGATCCTATTTATGTGCCTAAAATTTCCAAGTTGCATGATTTAAATGTTCACGCTATTAAATTTTCTTCTAATAATTGCAACTACTATGAAAGAGGAGGTGATAAGTACCCTCTTTATGCTTCTAGTAATGATATGATGTGTTCACCTAATGATAATATGCAATGTTATGCCTCTACTTGTAATTATTTAGTCATATATAAAATGCCAATGCATAGGAAGAAGGTGAGACTTTGTTTTTATTGTTTCCATGTCTTGTGGTGCTCTTTACCATGCTTTTGTTTAACTATTATTTTGATGAACACACCATGGGATCTTGGAATAATGTATGGAGCACTTTCCAAGGAATAATGTTAATGTTCATAAGTGCAAGTGCCCTCATGACACTTGCCCATCTTGAAACAAAAAGGTATGAAGCCTAGCTATAAGGCTATAAAGAAAGCGCTTACGGGAGGCAACCCGGTAGTGTTTACTTTTTTTGGTTTTGTTTTCATTGCTCTTGAAAGAGAGTAACTTCTTTTGTATTTTATTTTTGTGTCCTTGATGTTGCAAGAGAGTTTTTTTTATCATGTCTACTATAGCAAAAATAAAGTGCCAAGTTTTACCCATCTTGGGTGTTTTAATATTGCAATACTTATTCGGAGTATCTGAAATCTGCGCAGCACTTTCTGGTGCATGAAATTCCTAATTTTTTATGTAAATCCTATGGACCTATGGAATTTACGGAAGTTGCAACTTTTCATCCTCTATATGTAAAAAACTACAAAAAAAAATCCTGACATGTTTAAGGGGCAAAAAAATTCGCCAAGCTGCTGCTATTTTTATTGATAGATTCTGTATTTTGTTGTTTCGAGCGTTTGTTTAAGTCTCAAGGTGATTTTGAGTCTTTTGATATTTGGTGAATGTTGGCAACTTAATATACTCTCTGGACACCATGCACCAAATTTTATTTGGGGTTTTCCTTGCAGCACACATTTTATGTTTGTGCCCTCTAATGTCAACCATTCTAGAAAAGAGATGGGAAATAGTTTTGTGGAGAAGTTTTTTCACAGGGAAGGAATAATCATTAAGCAAGGAGTCATCTAAGTTATGGACAACACCATTGAAGGAGATATGCCCTAGAGGCAAATAATAAAGTGTATTTTATTTGTCATATCTCATTTGTTCATAATATATTATGTGTCATGCTATAACTATATTAAGCGGAAACATTAGTACATGTGTGGCATATAACAAACAGGTCCCTAGTTGCCTCTTGTGGAACTAGCTCATATGTCATCTGATGATCAAGGTTTCCTGATCATGGGCAATTACGTCAATGACTATGAGGTCATGTATTGACATGATGGACATACACCAAAACACTAGTATTGCGATGAAGATTAGTCACATAAGTTTCACATTGCAAATAACTAAGAAACAAAGTAACCTAATCCTTAGACTGTGAGGTGACATCTAATCACTACATCCGGAGGCTGCTTTGATTACATCAACCGTCACTCCATAACAGGGTGACTGAAAAGGTGTCTCTTGGGTATGCCAATGGGGTATGTTGAGGCGTGTGCACCAAGAGCGGGATTTTTCCATTCGCATGAAGGATTGATACTCTGGGCCCACTCAGTGACAGTTGCATCAACGAAGCTTACAAGCGTGTGACTAGGTCACCGAAGATGCAATATCGTGAACAAGTAAAAGACTTGTCGGTAACAAGGGTGAAGGTGATATAGAGATATCCGTGATCTAATCTCGGACAAGATCTAGTATCACGAGACAAAGGGAGTGGGATACGATGTTTACGGATCAATGAAGGGTTTCGTGGAAAAGGGATCAGCACAGCTTTCCAGAGCTGATTGTTGATCATTGATCGGAGAGGTGTCTCGATTATGTATGGAGTATTCCCCGACCTATAGGGTGTCACACTTAAGGGTATACGATGCTTAGGGATGACTTCAGAATTAATGGAAATCATATGCAGTTAACCAGAAAAGTTCCGAATAATATCGAAAGAGTTCTGAAGACATCGGAAAGGTTCCAGACTTTATCGGAAAGGTTTTGGTGAAAGAATTATGCCAAGGGAATTGTTAATTAATGGGTTTAGTATTTAATGAAAGTAATTAAATAATAAAAGTGAATTAATTAGTAATTAAAATAAAAAGAAAAGGGAAAACCCCTAAATGGGCCACCATTGTGGCAGCCCATTAGGAGGCCGGCCAAAACAAAGGCTAGGGCGCCCTAGGGCAGCCCTAGGGGCCGGCGGCCAAGCCTAGGATGACGCCCTAGGGTTACTCCTAGGGGCCGATGGCTAGGGCTAGCCCTCCTTTTGGGAGGGGGCATGTGGGGGGGGTGCTACCTCGTGGATCCCTCATTCATCCACATCTCCTCCTCTCTTCTCTCTGGCCTAGCTCCCATGTTTGGAGCCATGCCTGCGAGTCAGAGGAAACTTCACGTGCCGGACGCTGTCGTGCTGCTAGATTTCCAGTTTGAGTCCATCTTCTTACGCTGCTTCGCTAGACCGAAGCCCGGACGACGTCTATACACCGTACGTGTGTAATCCCTCGGATGCGCAGCTCTTGCGGCGCTTGTCTTTGTCTACTTGTACGACTACATGACCTTGAGGTCGACTTTGTTTGTCTTCATCGACAATGTTCATGTGGGATCGTTCCCGTGCACTCGGTCTTCAAAGGTATGAACACCACCACTGCTTCGTTACCTTACAGCTGCATAGAATAGATCATGGGCTATGGGTGTGTAGGAAAATTTTGCTTTCCGCTTCGAACCCCAACAACCATAAGCTTGGGGATGCCCTATGGCAACCCCTTGGACCTATCAACTCCTTAGTTTGCATATTATTCTTGCCTTTTTTAGCACCATTTTACCATTGTATAAACTTGGAGCGTCTATGTATAGTTTTTAGTTTTTAGTTTGAATCTTTTGTTTTGAATAAATGTACCACCATCAATAGATATACTTTATATTTATGAGAAAGCTACTGAATAAAAATAAAAGTTAAGTTGGGAAGGAAAGCGAGATAGCAACAAGTTATGCTTATGTTCTATGCTTCATGTGCTTTGATTGAATAGTAATTTGCCAGTGCCATATTTAGTGCTATTTATTCTTTGCACATTGATGGTTAACTTTGAGTTACTTAGTTCATTAATAAATGTGTAGTATTATGGATATTATACATGCTTGTGACATTATACCTTTCCAATGGCCAAGAAAAGAAAAAGAAAGAAAAACACAAGCAAAGACTTGTATATCCAAATACCTTGAGCCATACTTCTCCACAAAATCTCCACCATACCTACCTATATAGCAAAAAAAAAAATTCCAAGTATAGTATATGTGCCATGTATTTGCATTTAAAATCATACTTCTTTTTATTATGCAATTCAAAGCTCATGGGAAAGTAGCAGTCTATGGTGGAGTTCATAGTATGTAAGTTGCATGTTTGACAGTTTATTAGTTGGGTTAAGTTAAACCATGCTGTCATAGGACAAGATTTTCAACATTGCACCATATTTAAGTTGTTGTCATACACCTTGGGTTATGCATATCTTTCCGATGTGAAATGAGTGGGGGTTATCATGTTAAAGATTTGAGTGTGCATATTTGTTAGAGAAGAGCATTGGGCTGCCAACCGAAACCATGCCTAATCATGGTAGAAGTTTTAGCATAGATTTCCTCATTAGCTTTCACAAGCTTAATTTACTACTCAGTTGGTACTTTAAGAGGAGTTCATTTGTCTATTGTCCTGTCATCCCGATATGTATTGCCTTTGCAAAAAGATGAAAATTCCAAAGGCATTGTCTACAGGTGGCATGGAGGTACCCCTTTGCGAACACTTGGTTATAACAGTATGCATACGATGAGAGTATATGATAATTCTAATGTTGAATAGCGTATGGTGGAAGGTACTATTAACAACGGGGTATGAGACTTGCAACTTGTAAGGGGTTAATCATGTGAACCATATTTTCTCTGCACTACCGTTGACTTGGGTTGCACAATTCTAAAATTTATTTTCTCTTTAGCATCAAAGCTTGGCACATATATTCCCTACTTACTTTCAGTAGCTACTTGTTCAAAAGAAAAGAAAAGAGAAGAAAGAAAGAAAGTTCCAAGCACAAGAACTTGCATGTTTAATATCCATAGTACTTTCATTTGTTTTTGCACTTTGTCATTGATTGTTGGACATCATTGAGTTGAATTAGAAGTACCACTTGATATCTCATTTTCTTGTTGCTGTTCATTAAAGATTGAATCATTGATCATATGTATTACTACTTGTTATTTTTAGAGAAGCAATAAACTCTAAAGTTCTTGTTAAGTTTTATCATCTTCATACTCGAGGACGAGCACGGGTTAAGCTTGGGGATGTCGATGCATGCAAAATTCATGCATGAACTTTGTAGTTTATTGATGCATATTCCAACATATTAAGATGTTATTATTTATTATAATCATGTTTTGCATTGATTTATGGGGATTTTCCATCGATCCCCCTTATTTTGGTTATAACTCTGCAGAACAGAAAAACCCTATTTTGTGTATTTTGGCATTTGAGGGACCTTCCCAAACTCAATTTGACCTAAGATTTTTTGAGCATTAATATTTTATCACAAGAACTTTACGGAGCACAAGAAGTAAACGAGGGAGGCCACGAGGCCCAAACGAGACTAGGTGGCGCGGGCTCCTGGCCAGGCCGCGCCACCTAGGTACGTTTAACCCTCAAACCTCCGATATCATCCATCTTCGTCCCAGATTGATTATCTTGACCTTAAAATGACTATATAAAGTCCCACCCCCCCCCACCCCCTGAGGCGTTCTCACGAAGAGGCGGTGGATAAACATGAAACAGAGAAACAGAGGTTGTTCCAGTGAAGATTGGAGGGGGAAACGCTGCTGGAGTCACCCCCGGCCGCTTCTCCAACCTCTCCGACATCACCACCATTGCCACCATCATGAAGAGGGAGTAGTCCACCTCTGGACTATGGGTTTGTGGCAGTAGCTTGTTCTATTTCTCTGTTATGCTATGATTGCTTAGATTTCATATGAGCTGCCCAACATGATTATGGCACATATTATGTAATTCCTATGTGGTGGATCCTTATTTTATTAGATGATCGATGAGATGTGATATGTTATTATGTTCTTGATATATGAGTAGATGCATATTATTACCCCGTTCTTTATTGCTTGTTCTCATCAAACATGTATGTGAGAGTGCGAGAGGGGGATGGTGTGTATTACATGGAGTAACTAGGTAGTAGTAGTGAATAGAATTCATGATTTGCTATGGTGTTTACCAATTCAACAGTTACCTTACTAGGGATAAAAAGAATGCATGTGTTATAATTTCTTAGTGACAGCTGAGAATTCTAAGCGACATTCATAGACAATGTTCTACCGTAATATGTCCAAGCGGTAGCATATTTTTTGTTCAACATCATGTCAAAGTACCTAAGGCTATATTATGTTAATTCTTAATACTAGATTGCTTGAAGTGTATTCCTTTCTAGTGGAGTATTAGTAATATGTGTAGTATCATCTTTATTTCAGGACATGATGCTCATATGAATATTATCAAGTTAACATAATAAAAATCATGTCGATGTTTTGGTCATCTATCTTGTGCTTAATGCCACCACAACTTTATGTGAGAGTAGACAACTGAACCCATGAACCTCTGTCCAATTTTAATCATAAGAAACACCTTTCCAACACTTTTACCTGCATTTTAATTTCCATCATTAATTACATCTGAAAATATAAAAACATATTTAGTTTCTTGTAATCATATCAAAAACCCAAGAACACTTTTACCTTATCATTTTAGTTGAATATTAGTTTAGTTTACATTATTGCATTGTTATTTATTTTATTGTATTTATTATTTATTTTTATTTACATTCAACACCTTGTGTTTGACAACCACTCGGTGGAGTTGGAGACACAAGACAAGGAGATTGTTGTGCACTGACGAGAGTGAAGAGAGATATTTCGAATGTTCCCCGAGAGTTTGATATAAACCTTGAGTTCCCACCTCGGTAAAAATTTCTCTTGCTACAACACTCTATATTTGGAGTCCGAACGAAGTGGCACATTGCTTAGTGTCATCAGCTACTAGCTTTCCTAGATGTTGAAATCATCTTAGATAGACAAAGGAAGAACAACAAGAAGAGGCTCATATCATCATATGACATATGTACTGTCAGTGCTCATTACCTGCTATTTTTTGATGAACAATAGATAAGAGACAGAACAATCCTGGATCTCAAAGCATGGGAGTTTCCTATTAGTTGAAATGCACCACTTGCTGATGATATATACTAATGTAGTGTGATGAATGTGTCAACCATGTTTTGGATGTGTCGATAAAAGACAAGCTTGTTGATTATGTAATGTCCCTGCTATATTTTGCTATCGCTAAACTGATGTAGTGTTACGGATGTGTCTACAGTTATCTTTTGCTATAATTATGAATGTGATGAAGTTCAATATCATGCATTATGATATTTTTGTGTCCTTGGATGGTTTAACAAAATACAGTCAAATTTGCATGCAAAAATTTAGCGAAATGTCAAGCATATATTCTATCAAATTTATTGCATATTTTCTAGTTAAGTTTCTTGGAAATAATGTCTCAACTACATGGTAGCATTCAGTTCACGCAATCTATCAAAATTGAGTGAAACTTCAAAAAAATAATGTGTCCAGTTTTTGCTTTGCATACAATCTGTCCAAATTTCAAATATGAATTCAAATTTCATTTAAATGACCATTTATCATCCATACAAACATACATGTAACTCTAACTTTAACTGCAAAAGTAACTAAAATAAGTATGCCAATATTTAGTTCAAACAATAGTACAAAACAAGTAAATTGCACAGAAGCCCCGGTGATCAAAGCAATATATGCATACAACACAAGACAATCTTACTACAAACTAAAATTACATTTCCTTCATGTCGCTAATTGTTATCTCTTCCATGTGATTCTTTTATATTTTCTTCTTCTCTACCTTAAATATTTATAACTGTTGATGTCTGCAAGTACACAGGTTATTGTAGCTAGTTTCAAAATAAAGATATCGATCCCACAGAGAGCCGACCGGCTATGATTAAGGATCAAAGATACTCTTAGCTAAAATTACCAAAAAATGCATACAGCTACCTTTGGTTTCAAGCGAAAGTGAAACAAGTTTTTGAGTAATAGCGAACTAAAATAACTAACAAGACAAATAACAATATGATGTGAATGGCTAACAAAACTTCAGAGCGCTAAGGCGTTCTCCTGGAGTTTTGGCTTCACCACTAGCATAGGAATAAACAAGATTAAGATAGTTATGGCCTTTGTTTTATACATGTGGGAAGCCCCTAAATGGGTGATTGCTGACGAATCATGAGCGTCAACCACCCCTCATGACCACAATCGTCGTACCCAGCAATTCATCGCAATATACTGTAATTACGGGGTTCCAATGGTCATGGATAGGTTTGGTGAGTCTTCTTAAATCCCCCGGTGGGTTGTGATAGTGGCTCAGCATGAGGGTGTCATGGTGATGCCTCCTCACTACCACAAGTCCACCGGTAATTCCCTCTCTCGTCCATAAGGGCAAATATTACATGGTGGACCTTATACAATATCGAGGGAGACAATTAACACATAAATTTATAATGGAAAGAATAAAACATATTTATTCATATCATAATCTTGGCTAGGGTTTCACCATATCCCCAAGAACTAAGGCATCTACTCACACATAGAGGGTAGCAGCAGCATAACAATGAAATGGATGAAAATCATGGGAGAAGATGTATACTTGCATGAATCCACAAATTGTATCAAGGGATTACAACAAGATGAATACAAATGGTGATGGGGGTGATGTAGATGCAGTGGTTGGTGATGGAGATGATGCCTAATCCTCCTTGGATCTCGATGGCGGTGAAGAACGGTGCCCTTCTGCTAGTTCCCCCTCTAGATCCTTTCTGGATCTAAGGTTTCTGCTAGTTCTAGTGTCTATGAATGTCGGATCTCTGATCTGTTTGCACGGGGTGAAAGTATTTTACAAGGCGGTGCGTCTGACACATGGTATGTACGGGCCGTACGGGCGGGCTGCGGCCATACCAGTGGTCGACAAAGCTTCGGTTGCTTGACTATTTGCTTGGCTTTCTCCCAGGTGTAAGAATAATTGTAATTAAGGTTTTAATGGTCTTTGAAAGGACACAGATGTCGCCTAGAGGGGGGGTGAATAGGCGATTAAAACTTTTACGAAAGGCTTGTATAAATGCGGAAATAAACTAACGTTTAATTTGACAAGCTTACAAAACCTAATAAACTAGGCTCACCTATGTGAACCAACAACTTATGCTAAGCAAGACAAGTAGCAAGGTGATAGCAAGATATATATAACTTCAAGCACGATGGCTATCACAAATGTAAAGTGCATAAGTAGTGGAGCTCGGATAAGAGTTACCGAGGCACGAAGGAGACGAAGATGTATCCCGAAGTTCACTTCCAAGGAAGCTAGTCTCCGTTGGAGAGGTGTGGCGGCTTAATGCACTCCGAACGCCACAAAGGCCTCACCTTGAGATGTGGTAGCACAATGCTCACCAAATGCCACAAAGGCTCACCTCAAGATGCGGAGGCACGCTACGCACCGAACGCCACAAAGGCTCACCTTATTCTCCTCGTGCCCTCGCACAAAGCAAGATGCCACGATCCACTATGGGACACTTGAGGGCGGTCACCGAACCCGTACAAGCTTGGGGCAATCTCCACAACTTAATTGGAGGCTCCCAAGAATCACCACAAAGGCACCACAAAGGTTGGGGAATCTCCACAACTTAATTGGAGGCCCCAAATATATGCCACAAAGGCCACTAAGTCGTCTAGGGTTCCAAGAACCCAAGAGTAATAAGCTCACAACTTCCACTTACCGAAATCTCCGAGGAGAACTCAAACCGATGCACCAAATGCAATGGCAAGAGCACACAAAGTGCTCAAATCCTTCTCTCCCAAATTCTACCAAAGCAACAAATGCTATGGAGGAATATGAGAGGAAGAACAAAGGAAATCCACAAAGAACTCCAAGATCTAGATCCAATAGGTTCCCCTCACTTAGAGGAGATTTTGATTGGTGGAAAGATAGATCTAGATCTCCTCTCTCTTTTCCCTCAAGAAGATGCAAGAATCATTGGAGGGATTGAGAGATAGAGCAAAGCTTCAAGGTCAACAATGGAGGAGAGAGAGAAGGAAGCCAGCTGAGCCCAAGGAGGAAGAAGGGGGCCTTTTATAGGTCCCCCACGAAAACTAGCCGTTGCTGGGCACTTACCCCGGAGTCTCCGGCCTTTGGAGGGCGGAGACTCCGGGCAGGGGCTAAAAAGCCTTCGCCCCCATCTCTGCACTGAGCGACACCTCGAGTTTTCGAGGCCCGGAGACTTGGGCCGGAGTCTCCGGTCCCTAGGGGCCGGAGACTTTGACCTGGAAAAGTACCCGGAGGTTCCGGGCCAAATCTCCGGACGAAAAACAGCGAAAACACATTTTGGGCCGGAGTCTCCGGCCCTACGAGGCCGGAGTCTCCGGCCCTACGAGGCCGGAGTCTCCGGCCCTGGAAAAGGCAGAAACAGCTGAAACCAAAACGACCATAACTTGAGCGTCCGGACTCCGTTTTTGATGATCTTGAGCTCGTTGGAATCACAACAACGAGCTCTATAAGAATATGCATAGAAACATCATAGTCCAACAAGTGAGGATAAAACCAAATGATGAGAGGTTTGACCTCTCTTCAAAGACGAACCGGTAAAACCTCCAAACACCAAAAACTCAATAAGTGTTTCATGCAAAATCCGTTTTTGATGAGCTAGAGCTTGTCATGGAAATAACCACAAGCTCTAGAACCTCACATGGATAAAAGCCAAATAATAACCAAGAAAGATGATGCCAAGAATGCAAAGGTTTGAGCTCTCTTCGAATGATGCGATTAAGTTACTCACTCGAGAGCCCCTCTTGATAGTACGGCTACCAATCCTATAACCCGGTCTCTCAACTAACATCATGAGACCGATAAGAAAGAAACCCTATCAATATCATACCTTTGCCTTGAGCAAGATCCACTTGATCTAGATGATGACTGTCTTGTCTTCCTCAAGTTGGAACACCTTTCTTAATCTTGCTTGCTTGGTGAAGTCTTGCGAATTGCTCCCCCATACACCACTATGGGAAAGACTCTCTTTAAGCATATCTTCACTTATCCATGATCACAATATATATGGCAAGTTTCAAGCATATGATCTCTTCTAGATTCCATCTTGAACTTGCGCTTTGGCTTGATCAATTCTTGAATCAACTCTTCTTTCTCCACAATGATGGTGTCTTGAAGATTCACATGAGAGCTCACTCAATCTTATTCTTCAAGACACACTTGATATAGGCTCAACTCTCTTATGACCGACTTTAGATCACTCCTTGAATAACACCTTGGTCATCACAAAACCTTCTTTATTTCCATCTTCATACAACCTTGAAACCAACAAATGGTTCAAGCATTGTCTATGGACAAGTCCTACAAATATAACTCAATGCAACCATTAGTCCATAGGGATTGTCATTAATTACCAAAACCACACATGGGGGCTCCATGCTCTTTCAATCTCCCCCATTTTGGTAATTGATGACAATCTCTTTGAGAGGGTTTATATAATGAATTTAAGGAACCAAAATGGTTGCACTAACATCAAATACTACAAAAGTATGTGATGTTAGTAAAACCACCATATATAGAGCAAACTCCCCCACAATCTATGCACGTGTGAATGATCTTGATTTCATTGCATATATTGCCAACCAAGGTTGTTGGTGGAGTTTCCTCTATATACTCAACCATGCGAAGCATGAAAGGCAAATGCTTAAGAACAAAACCAAAGCATAAAACCCAATTCCCTTTAAACCCTCGAAACTTCTCCCCCATTGGCACCAATTGCCGAAATGGGCGAAAGAACTTAGAAGGCCAATATAGTGAGAGTTCCTCCATAATTTGTGCATAAACCAAAAGTATAATTGAAAACATATGCACATATCCAAATATGAAAACTCAGAGGAAATCATCCTATATTGAGGATCAAAGATTGCAAATAAAATAAGATCACATGGTGGACAAACTTCAACAAATGAAGAGAGCAATCAATCGATCCAAAGAACAAATTGAATAAATATATTATGATAAGACCAAAAGGGTGCTCTAAATAATATGAGGAAGCTCCCCAAGGTTTGTGCACAAAATATTCTATTTGAATTAAAGTATAAGGTGCACAAACATGGAATCATCACTCCCTCAATATTATTCAAAACAAAATGATACCAAGTGAAGTCAAATACTATGATAACCGCAAAATGGTGCTTTAAATGAAATGAGGAAGCTCCCCAAGGTACGTGCAAAAAAAAATGGAATGTTTGCATTTGAATACAATTTGCACAACATGGAATCCTCACTCCCTCAATAACATTTAAAACGCAACTATTTGCAAGAGATCATAGAGAAGAAATTAAGCTTAACACTTGCATCAAACAAATGGTTGAGCAACAAGCAAGAGACAACATATTAAAAGGCTCAACCAAAGGAATGTGAGAAATGAATGACAAAGCATATTATAAGACTAATACAAGGATAAGCATAGAGCATCCACATAGTCTTCAATGAAGAAATTGCTTAGCATTCCATCCCAACACATAAGGTTCAAATAAGATATCAAATAAGGAGATATCATCTCTCATGTGTATAAGTTTCTAAGTAGACAACATCACAAAGATAATTATCACAAAGAAACATGTACACACAAAATAGATACTAAGAATAGAACATGATATCCAAAATGAAGTCATTAAATATACCAATGAGATTTTTTGCTTTTAAAGCACGGCCAAAGGCTCAAATTTTCTTATTGTATATTAAAGAACTTCAACCACAAACAAGTCAAAGACATCACAAATATCAACAAGGGAAAGAAGATAGTTGGGATGCTTTGAGAAAAGCAACAAGTATCACAAAGATGGATACCAAAAGAAAGTACTAAATTTACACTTTCAACCATATTGCACATGTGAGAGACTTGAGGAATTGATATGCAATAAAATTGCTAAATTGACATATATGGGATAGGAGAATCATGAGCATGATTTTATATATTCCCAATAATATGCACTCATCTCAAATTACTCACAATTGCAATAAAGAGGTTTCATTAAGACCTTTGCAAGAAGCACAACATTTGCAAATAAAGATATTCCATGCCATGAAACAACCTACACAAGGTTGGATACTAGAAAAGTATGCATGAAGAAGATACTTGTTACCGAGATATCAATGGTAGGATCTAGTAGATAGGTGTCCTTCAATAATCCTAGCTTGCCTCAAATTATCATTTAGTCACCACTTCATCCTTATTATTGAGACAAGCACCAATATATCTCCATGTACCTAAAAACAAAGTTCAAGTACAAGATGGTCCCCAAACTCATTGGGTTCAAAGTAGTTAGAGAAACTACAACATATAGGACAAACTCCACATAAATATGTGCATATATAAATGAAATTGAATTTCAAGCACATCTTAGCCGATTTAGGATTTGATGGAGCTTCTCCTATATATTAGATCAAAGAAAGCAAAAGCATGCCATACAATATACATTTAGTAAATATGCATGCACAAGACTTTCAAGAGCCAAAGGAGATACAATTTGGACAAAACACCAAGAAGGACAAGCGAGCACACGAAATTGTGAAGCTACAAAAGGTTGTCCAAATTATATCAAAGAATCAAATCAACACAAGATTGACTCCAAAGTTCAACTAGTGAACTAAGCAAAAGCCAATGAGCATAAAGGATAACTAAAACACACATGCTCAAAGACATATCTCATTTTAAGAGTGAAAAACAAATTACAAGGAATGAGATAAGCAACTCCCAAAGAGAGCAAGGTTCCAACAACAAACCAAACTCTCCACACTTTTTATGATGGCACACTAAGTACCAAAAAGAAAAGATTTGACTTCCAACAATAATCAAAACCAATTGAAATAAGCACAAGAGTGTGTTATAACAAATATAGGAGAGCTCCCCCAAGATTAGTGCATTATTTATGATTTTGCATTTGAATACAAAATGCACACAAATGGGATCATCACATCTACCTACATAGAAATAACACAAAATAAGTTCAACCAAATCAAATGGAATCACAAGAGTCAAGAAAGACAATGGGAGTTAAAGCAAATACATTTCTTGGCGAGAGATAAGGCAAATAAAAGCAATAGCCAAGGTGAAGATGATCAATATAAAAAATACCACATGATAGATTACCATTTTTCCAAGGAGAAGAGGTATATGGAGTTATTTCCGGTGGTAGTTTACACATAAATCCAAGATCATCTTCACAACAAATGAGCATATGAAAAGGATAAGAATTAAGCACCATGCCAAACAAAGATATTCTTGATAGACTCAAATAGTTAAACAATCACGCAAAGCAATGATTAGGATAGCTTGAAGCAAATGGTTTTCCAACTTTGATGTAGTATTCCACATTTTAGGAAAACCCTATCAAGAAAGTATCTCACAAACAAGATCCAAAACAAGAGCAATAAACAATTTGGCAAATTGGAACTTGTTCGAGAAAACATGCCACATAGAAGCAAGATAATTTACAATATCGACACTATGTGACACAACCTCAAATATACACATTTCATGGATTTGTAATATGCACACAGCACAATACTCCCCCATAATGTGATAAAACCAATTTTCAAATAAGTTGTTAAAGTCAATTTCCATAGGGCTCGGAAATTCCGAGGGGGACCGGAGTCTCCGGAGTAGAACCACCGGAGTCTCCGGGGTAGAACCAACGGAGTCTCCAAACCTAGAAAATTAAACTTTACCAACAAGAGGCAAATAGAATCCAACAAGATGATTAATGGACATTATAGAATTTGAATTTCTCATGAAAATGACAAACCACATAGAGACTAGATAATCTTTAAATATCAACACTAAGTGGTATTCCTCATGAACACATATTTTTAGGATAGTGAAGTGCCAAAGCATATCACTCCCCCAAAATGGGATGGTCCATTAATCACTCACAAGAGCCAAGTAAGATAGATCAAGATGCAATGGGCTCAACGATAACAACCGTACATGGTGTGCAAACCAACATGCACATACTTGATTACTCAACATAAAGCATTTCGGGAGCACAACATATACAAACACATGCAAGATACAAAACCACACACATGCGAAGGGGCGAGTAACTTTCAATGTAGATAAGTTGAATATATGTTACCGCAAGGAGGAACAATGGATATATGATAGAAATAAGATAATCCAATTGACTTGACTTGAGATAATATAATTAATGAAGATCCCTTAATTCTTCATGATATAGCCAAGTCTCCAATGCCCTCCATTAGACACCTATTGATCAAGTTTTGGCTTGTTGGTCCCCAACCAAGTTGGGTCCTAAGAGGTTAGTCACAATAGGTTTGGCAACCCAAATGGTTCTTTTCTTGACACCACTTTGAGTACCAACAAATTTGGCAAACACATTTCCAACCTTATCCTTGCAAAGTGAATAAGCATCATTGATTATGATAGGGTTGGATGAGTTACCAATAGAGCAAGTAGAAGAAAGGTGACCCTTCACACGGCATATGTAGCAAGATCTTATCTTTCCTTTCTTCTCATTTGATTTCTCCACAATGGGAGCATTGGGTTGATTCTTCTTAGGAGGAAGCTTTTCTTCATCTTGAGGAAGGACTTGAGTTTGAGCTTGAGGCCGCTTCCCTTGTTGCTTCACACTTAGATGCTTCTTCTTCAATGGGCAAGACCTAACATGATGCCCTTCAATTTTGCACTTGAAGCAAACAATCTTGGCCGGATCCTTGACTTGCTCTTGGCCCTTCTTCTTCTTGAAGAGTTTGGACTTCTTTTTATTGTTGGAGATAAATCCAAGTCCACTCTTGTCATTGGGAGATTTTTGTGCACTCAACATCTTGTCAAGTTTGGACTTCCCTTCAGGACTTTTTACCAAGTCTTTCTTCAACAAAGTGACTTGGGCCTCGAGCTCTTTAATTTCCTCTACATGGTTAGTTACAACACAAGTACTAGAGGAAGTAGAAGCTATATTGTTAGAGCAACAAGGCAAGGAGAGTAATTCATCACAAGATGTAGCAATAGTATGAGTGGATGAATTACAAGGACTAGCACATGGCAATATAGCATTTTGGGAAGTAGTGCTAGTGACCACATGAGGTTCACAAGATGTTACCTTTGTAGACATATCCTCATAAGCTAATTTTAGGCGAGCATGGGACACTAGAAGATCCTCATTAGAGCTAGATAGCTTTTCATGACTTTCTAACAATATCCCATACTTGCTAGTTAGCAACTCAAGTTGAGCCCTTAGCTCAACATTCTCCTTCAAGATAGATGCCTCACAATAAGTAGAGTTAGTAGCACAAGCATCATGATTAACCAAAAGAGGAGAAGGCAACTTGGAACACTCTTTTAAATAAGAAGCTTTTAGTTGCTCATGTGACTCGGTGAGTTTGGTGAGCACACCCTCAATGTCCCTAGAGCCATTTTTGAGGTGCTCAAGATCCTCAAGAAGTTTAGCATTAACAAAAACAAGCTTATCATTTTTTAATTTTAAATCATTTGCCACCTCAAGAGCTCTATCATGGGTTTCCTTTACTCTAGACAATTCTAGAGCAAAATTCTCCTCAAGAGCTTCGTTGGTGCATTGTTCTTTTAAAAGAGTCTTTTTAAAATCATTGGCAAGACTATGAAGATTCTCAATAGTTTCTTCTTGCTCTTTGTCATGAGATTGAAGCTCAACAATAATTTTCTGGCTCTCAATAGCAGCAACCAAAATATGAACGAAGTTAGAGCAAGCAATTTTGTTCTTACCAATAGCATGAAAGACTATTTCTCCCTTCCTTTTTAAAGAGGCAACATAATCATCCTCTTCTTCATGATCACTAGATATAGTGGGTTCCAAAGAAGGAGTTACCTTTGAATCCCTAGCCATAAGACATATGTGGGAATCGAGAGATGATGATGAGGATGAATTACTTGAAGCTCCAATCAAAACTTTGTCTTGGCCAATAGAATCTCCGGTTTCCTCTACATTGTTAGCCACACAAAGACTAGAGGAAATAGAGGCATTTTTATCATGGCCACTAGACAGAGCAAGCATATCATCATGAGATTTATTTAAGCAACTTACACATGATATGCAAGGACTAACACAAGCATGTAAAGCATTTATGGTGCTAGAAGTGTTAAAGTCCAAAGATGAAGCATTGCAATGAGATCGAGATGAATGATTATCAAAAGTAAGCTCACTATCAACATTGCAATTTCCATCACCACTCACCATGTCATTACCTTGTGTCTTGCCACACATCGGTGAAGTGGAAGAAAGTTCATCACGGCCGGAAGTGGAAGGAATACACTCATCCTCAATAAACTTGGACACATCATATTTTTCTTGAAGCTTTGTCCATAACTCATGAGCATTCCGAAAAGGCATAATGGACGTCACAACTACAATGCTCACAACATTGGATAAGACATTAATAGCTTGAGCATTGAGATAAGAGTTCTTCTCATCCTCTAAAGATAGATTTGTGGGATCCTTAGGAGGAGAAAAACCCATATCTACAATTCGCTCTATATTTGGGTCCATGACCCGAAAATGATTAAGCATGCGAATTCTCCAAGTATCATAATTTGTGCCATCGAATATAAAAGTGTCATTGTGCACTAATCCCCTAGCCGACATCTTTGCTCTCAAGGCGGTGAAGCCTAAAATGAGAGACCTAGCTCTGATACCAATTGAAAGGACACAGATGTCACCTAGAGGGGGGGTGAATAGGCGATTAAAACTTTTACGAAAGGCTTGTATAAATGCGGAAATAAACTAACGTTTAATTTGACAAGCTTACAAAACCTAATAAACTAGGCTCACCTATGTGAACCAACAACTTATGCTAAGAAAGACAAGTAGCAAGGTGATAGCAAGATATATAACTTCAAGCACGATGGCTATCACAAATGTAAAGTGCATAAGTAGTGGAGCTCGGATAAGAGTTACCGAGGCACGAAGGAGACGAAGATGTATCCCGAAGTTCACTTCCAAGGAAGCTAGTCTCCGTTGGAGAGGTGTGGCGGCTTAATGCACTCCGAATGCCACAAAGGCCTCACCTTGAGATGTGGTAGCACAATTCTCACCAAATGCCACAAAGGCTCACCTCAAGATGCGGAGGCACGCTACGCACCGAACGCCACAAAGGCTCACCTTATTCTCCTCGTGCCCTCGCACAAAGCAAGATGCCACTATCCACTATGGGACACTTGAGGGCGGTCACCGAACCCGTACAAGCTTGGGGCAATCTCCACAACTTAATTGGAGGCTCCCAAGAATCACCACAAAGGCACCACAAAGGTTGGGGAATCTCCACAACTTAATTGGAGGCCCCAAATATATGCCACAAAGGCCACTAAGCCGTCTAGGGTTCCAAGAACCCAAGAGTAATAAGCTCACAACTTCCACTTACCGAAATCTCCGAGGAGAACTCAAACGGTCAAACCGATGCACCAAATGCAATGGCAAGAGCACACAAAGTGCTCAAATCCTTCTCTCCCAAATTCTACCAAAGCAACAAATGCTATGGAGGAATATGAGAGGAAGAACAAAGGAAATCCACAAAGAACTCCAAGATCTAGATCCAATAGGTTCCCCTCACTTAGAGGAGATTTTGATTGGTGGAAAGATAGATCTAGATCTCCTCTCTCTTTTCCCTCAAGAAGATGCAAGAATCATTGGAGGGATTGAGAGATAGAGCAAAGCTTCAAGGTCAACAATGGAGGAGAGAGAGAAGGAAGCCAGCTGAGCCCAAGGAGGAAGAAGGGGGCCTTTTATAGGTCCCCCACGAAAACTAGCCGTTGCTGGGCACTTACCCCGGAGTCTCCGGCCTTTGGAGGGCGGAGACTCCGGGCAGGGGCTAAAAAGCCTCTGCCCCCATCTCTGCACTGAGCGACACCTCGAGTTTTCGAGGCCCGGAGACTTGGGCCGGAGTCTCCGGTCCCTAGGGGCCGGAGACTTTGACCTGGAAAAGTACCCGGAGGTTCCGGGCCAAATCTCCGGACGAAAAACAGCGAAAACACATTTTGGGCCGGAGTCTCCGGCCCTGGAAAAGGCAGAAACAGCTGAAACCAAAACGACCATAACTTGAGCGTCCGGACTCCGTTTTTGATGATCTTGAGCTCGTTGGAATCACATCAACGAGCTCTATAAGAATATGCATAGAAACATCATAGTCCAACAAGTGAGGATAAAACCAAATGATGAGAGGTTTGACCTCTCTTCAAAGACGAACCGGTAAAACCTCCAAACACCAAAAACTCAATAAGTGTTTCATGCAAAATCCGTTTTTGATGAGCTAGAGCTTGTCATGGAAATAACCACAAGCTCTAGAACCTCACATGGATAAAAGCCAAATAATAACCAAGAAAGATGATGCCAAGAATGCAAAGGTTTGAGCTCTCTTCGAATGATGCGATTAAGTTACTCACTCGAGAGCCCCTCTTGATAGTACGGCTACCAATCCTATAACCCGGTCTCTCAACTAACATCATGAGACCGATAAGAAAGAAACCCTATCAATATCATACCTTTGCCTTGAGCAAGATCCACTTGATCTAGATGATGACCGTCTTGTCTTCCTCAAGTTGGAACACCTTTCTTGATCTTGCTTGCTTGGTGAAGTCTTGCGAATTGCTCCCCCATACACCACTATGGGAAAGACTCTCTTTAAGCATATCTTCACTTATCCATGATCACAATATATATGGCAAGTTTCAAGCATATGATCTCTTCTAGATTCCATCTTGAACTTGCGCTTTGGCTTGATCAATTCTTGAATCAACTCTTCTTTCTCCACAATGATGGTGTCTTGAAGATTCACATGAGAGCTCACTCAATCTTATTCTTCAAGACACACTTGATATAGGCTCAACTCTCTTATGACCGACTTTAGATCACTCCTTGAATAACACCTTGGTCATCACAAAACCTTCTTTATTTCCATCTTCATACAACCTTGAAACCAACAAATGGTTCAAGCATTGTCTATGGACAAGTCCTACAAATATAACTCAATGCAACCATTAGTCCATAGGGATTGTCATTAATTACCAAAACCACACATGGGGGCTCCATGCTCTTTCTGTCTTCAATCGACATAATTCTGGCCAAAAATGGTGATTTCATTGATCGTGTGCATTACTCCTTCCATTCAGATATCTGTTTGAAACTAGCACAAAAGGAACCGTGAGTGCAGTAAAATACCAAAATTCTACCGCTACAGATGAAGAAACAATAAGTAAACATGCCTCAAAAATGCACTCATCAACTTCCCCAAGTTTAGACTCTTGCTCGTCCCCGAGCAAGATAGCAGCCTCATGGACATGGTCATCATATTCATGAAGCGCAGATCGATAAAATACATGAGGCATTTGAAACAAATGATTATATAAAGGATATAGAACCGGCACATGGCCTCTATCACACTCACGCAGCTTAAACGAATTAGAAGGCTTCAACACCTTGGTACTAATGATAATAAGAAAATCAATTTCAATATGCTATAAAACATTTAGTTTTGATTGAACGAGTTCATAAAGTGATCTCAAACATGTTTTAGGACTTTGCACATCCACTTAGGATTCAAGGAACTACGCATGATCTCTTTCGTTTCCCCTCATGATTGATACATGTTCATTTAGTCCTTTGCATTTTTGCTTTACACTTATAGTGTTGCACAAACGAACTAGACATGCTTTGGTTTTTATGGGAAGGCTCAAAATAGATCAGTTTTAGTGTTTCAAATTCCAAACCGAGTATGAAGTAATACCTTTAGGCGATTTGAGCATCTACTTCATCTTGTTACTCATTCTAAATTCTGATAGCTTCTTTTCTTTGTCCTTTTTAAACCTTTTCTTTTTCTTGATCTCTTTATTCGGACATGTCATTCATTTTGTACATCAAATTGATGATCTACAATATACTATCAGTTTATCTTCCCATGTCCCATTAGTACTAACAGTGTGGAAGACTCTAAAAACATCAATATGCACAAGTGAAATAGTACTCAACCTAATTCATACATCTAATAAAAAATCATGAATTGAAACACTTCAAATATCATTATAAACTCGCAATCCATAGGATATTACTCATACCATCCTCCAATGGAGCTAAAGTTGCAACTTGTCATGCAATACTCTAAAAGGTAAACTAAAATGCATGCGAGAAAGTAAACATGCTAAAGCTTAAAGGTAAAGATTACGAGGTCTTAAAGATCTCCCCAAGGTTAGAGCCAGGTGAGATCAAATAATCCCTCACAATTATTTGATACCGTAGCATTGCTCCTAGGCAGATGGTGGAGTCATGGCATTGACCACAGCGGCGCGGAGCTTCCTGTTGGTTTTTCTTCTAGCGCAGCTATGCGGCGAATGCATTTCTGCAGTTCATTGCACATAGTGGACATGCCATCCACTCACCTTCCCATTGCCTCGTTGAACTCCTTGTTTTCCAGCTTCCTAAGATGTTCACGCATAATCTCACAATGAGTAAGTTCTTATTTCTGATACCTCAAGTGTGCGAACACGCTCCTTGGTCTTGATGCGGGGCTCCTCTGGGACAAAAGGGTGTTCTATGAACTGGAACCCAACCCATTCATCTTGTAGCCTCACGCTGATGCGAGGGTTGGTGATCCATTGTGTCATTTGGGGAGCCTTATGCCCCCACACCGTTTCAATGGAGATTAGCATCCATAAGGGTGTGAATTTTGAGATACATCATCTTCTCTGTGTGCCTCAGTTATCCATTTACGTGAGCTCCTTTGCTTATGAAATTTACTTTCTAGTAGCCTTCACGCTTAAAGTTATATATCTTGTTTAGCATAAGTTTTTAGTGCACTTAGTAGAGCCTACCATGTTTAGGTTTTGTGCTTGTCAAATTAAACACAAGTTTTATTTTGTATTTCTTCAAACCTTTCGTAAAAGTTTTGAATGGTTATCCCCCCCTCTAGGTGACCTCCGTGTCATTTCACCAGCTTCACATAGTCTTCTTCTAATTCTCTGAAATTTCTTCATCTAACATAGTGATGCTGGTACTGGAATTATCAAAATCAATAAGGATTGGTTTGTCCTACAAAAAAATAGTGAGACAAACATAAAATAGCAACACATTGATTTGATGTTAAAATTGATAACCACCGATTACGCAACAACATCCCTTGTATTTGTTGTCGCTGTCGAATTCGAATACACCTCACTTGTCACCGTTGCCTAGCCATTGTGGCTGGCCCTGCTGCTTTCATCGCGACACTGCATGCAAGCTCGGATTAGAGCCTACCCGAGCTTCAAATCAAACCCAAAGAACCACCTGCACATTCCCTACCCTACCACTCTCCCTGACAATCCCCACCTTGGCAGCTCACCACCAGTCTCCCCCTCGCCAGTCACCATCGCCGCCTAGAGATGTATTTAGGTTTAGATTGGGAATTCAATTTTTCTTTTAATTGCTACCGAGGATCTCTCATGTAAAGGTTGATGCAGTCACAAGGTTTTCTACAAAACTTACATGTGACGAACCACTGCCGACCTAAATCAATCTGCCGTCATCTTTGCGACCACATGTTCACATTTTGCTAGTTGCGGGACTAATATGCACATCCGAAGCAAGTTAAGGGATTTCTGGTGTACATGACTCTTCAATGTAACTGTGGGTACGGCTTGCGTGTGACGTATGTTTTCCCCCATGTATGACCCACCATATATCCGCCCTAATCCCTATGCTCCTTTTTTTTCCTCCTATTTTCTCTCCATCATTGATGGTCGCCATGATCACCTGTACACCCTATCTCCCACCACCACGCCAGGCTGCAGGAACGATTCTTCACCATCCACCTCTTGAGCCGTGTCGGCGATCCCGCAATAACCACCAATGAGCAGCGGACGAGAAACGTCAGTGAGGATGGAGCGAGCTACCGAATCTTAGCGGTGTGGGGGAGGGGGGGGGGGGGGGGGGGGGGGGGGGGGCAGGAGCGCTGTTGACGAAGACGATGTGGTGGCAACGAACCTTAAAGGAAGGACCAAGGGAGGCGCAGGTGGAGGGAGAGCTTTGAGGAGGAGGTGTGGTGAGGCAGTCGTCAGTGGGGTGCCGCTTACCGCGGGCGTTGGTCCGGCCGGTGGTGGATGCGGAGGCGCAACTGCAGTGGATTTCCTCTTCCACTTCTTGTCCTCCGGTTCTCTTCTTCCCCTCCGGTTGTTCTTCCCCTACTATGTGTTCCGATAGCAAAGAGACATGAGTGGGGTGTTGAAAAATTGGCCATGTCAACGCGTTCCCGCAAATTAGCAGCCCCTATGTACGTACGGTACGAGTAAGCTGGTGGGTCCCAGCCCCAGAGATGCAAGAAAGAAACAGAGTGGGCTCCCAGTTCCGCCCTTGCTCCCCACGCGTGCCCCGCTACCTCCTCACCGCCGCCGCGCTCGCCGCCGCCGTCCAGACCCTCATCAACGCGCCCCCGCCGCGCCCCGAGTCGCAGAGCCTCCACGCACAGCTCCTCACCTCCGGGCTCCGCCCCACCACCCACCTCTCCGTCAAGATCCTCATCCTGCACCTGCGATGCGGCTCCCACCGCAACGCCCGCGCGGTCTTCGACGGAATGCCGGCCCCGACCCACGCCGCGCACAACTACCTCGTCGCCGGCTACTTCCGGCTGGGCCTCCCCGAGGAAGCGCTGGGGATCGTGCGCCGGCTCGCGAGGATCACGGGGCGGCTGGACGTCTTCGCGCTCTCCATGGCGCTCAAGCTGTCCGGGGCGCTGGCGCTACCTCGCGCCGCCAGGGAGGTCCACGCGCGCGTCGTCAGGTCCGTCCTCGACTTCGACGACATCCTCTTCGCCGCGCTGGTGGACGCCTACGTGAAGACCGCGTCACTGGGCTACGCGCGACGGGTGCACGGCACGATGCCGGCGCCCAGCGTGGTCTGCTCCACGGCGCTGATCGTCGGGTGCATGAACGAGGGGCTGCACGGGGACGCCGAGGCCATATTCGACGGGATGGACGAGAAGGACGCCGTGGCCTACAACGCGCTGGTCGAAGGCTACAGCAGGACGGAGGAGACCGCGGAGAGCTCGCTCGAGGTGTTCAAGGCGATGCAGCGAGCGAGGTTCCGGCCGACGGTCTCCACGTGCGTGAGCGTGCTCGGCGCGTGCTCGCTCCTGTCCTCGCCGGAGCTCGGGGAGCAAGTGCACGGCCACGTCGTCAAGAGCAGCGTCGTCAACTCAGACATCAAGACGGGGAGCGCGCTGCTCGACATGTACTCCAAGTGCGGCCGCGTCGAAGACGCCCGGAAGGTGTTCGACGGGATGGCGGAGAGGAACGTCGTCACCTGGACTTCGATGATCGACGGGTACGGGAAGAACGGCCTCTCCGACGAGGCTCTCCAGCTGTTCACAGCGATGCGGCGGCTGCGGGGCGTCAGGCCAAACCACGCCACGTTCCTGAGCGCGCTCTCGGCGTGCGCTCGCGCCGGGCTGCTGTCGCAGGGGCAGGAGGTGTTCCAGAGCATGGAGCGCGAGTACTCGCTCAAGCCACGGATGGAGCACTACGCGTGCATGGTGGACCTGCTCGGCAGGTTCGGAAGCGTGCGCCAGGCATACGATTTCGTCAGAGGGATGCCGGCGCGGCCGAACTCCGACGTGTGGGCGGCGCTGCTCGGCGCGGCCACCCTGCACGACGACGTGGACATCGCCAATGTCGCGGCGAAGGAGGTGTTCGAGCTGAGCCGCGCCGGGAGACCGGGCGCCTACATGGCGTTCTCAAACACCCTCGCGGCGGCCGGGAAATGGGACGGCGTGCACGATGTTAGAGAGATGATGAAACAGCGTGGGGTGCTGAAAGATGCAGCCTGCAGCTGGGTTGGGCCTGAGAACAGTCCACCTGCCGACTGATGCAGATATTATCTATGATGTTTCATCTCTTTGTACCGTTTTCCTATCTTGATTCATTTGCCAGCTGTTGCAGCCTCGCAGGTATTGCGATACATACAGATGCGACTGCCTTAACAGGTCCACCATTTGCTGGTACACTAAAGTACAACAGCCAGTGTAGCGAGCTTGTCGTGTTTTCTGTTCAGCAAAGATGATAACGATAATTGTTTCTACTATTTGAACATCCATAAGGTGCACAAGTCAAAAAAAAAATCCATGAACTGCTGGACGTGTTCCTACAGACTCGTAAATGATCCATCTATATTGCATAATGCATATACACACACAACAGAAAATAAATATACAAGCGCAAAAAAAATGCTTCAACGTATCTCATGGCATAGCAGCTGCAGCATGAGTCTTCCACAGGAATCATCAGAGACCTCTGAAAGATTTTGTTGACAACAATCTCCTGTTAGTCTGAAAACTTTGGGCAGGCGGAGCCATTCCTGGGATGTCTGGGATGCTCTTGTTATGCGGGTTGACGATCTGGTCAGACAAAACATTGTGAATTATTCTGATTCAGTTTCAATCATTGCATGGCGAAAATAGTAGATGGTTATGGAAAGTGTCACTGAGGAATATTAAACTAATAATGGCTGGAGGATAGCAAACAATCTTTCCAACAGTTCAGTTTATAAGAACAGAAAAATAAAGCAACAAGATGATACCACCTACAAAATAAGTAGCACCAACACTAGGCCTACTCAAATGTTCCAATGAACCTGGTTTTACTCCCTACTGTAGTACTATTACTACTGTGAAGCCAAGCCTTTGTCATACTTTTAAAAATATTATAATTAATTCATCTTCCCTAGAAACAAAAAGTATAAACATGATACAAAACAGACATACAGAAAGAGCAGAAATTTTACCTTAACAACAATAATTGCAATAACGCCAAAAACAATCAGAGCCAACAACCCCATGATGCATTTGTCAGTTGCAACCTGCAGCAGCCAGTTTCCAAATATCAGATACTGATCCACAAGCACGAATGAGCATTCAGGGGAGAGACAACGGACCTGCCGGCCAATTTCTTTCACAAGCTGGCTAGCTTTCTTCAACGAAAAGTGAACCGAATCAAGCTCATTGCCAATCCTCTTCATTTGTTCAGTCTGCAGGAACATAAGAGAAAATGAGCTCTCAGAAATTCTTATAATCTTCCTGGGCATTCTTTAAGAAGTGTAAGACTCAGGATAGAACAGGTCAGCCAAAAATATCAATCTTATGTGCATGCCTGGTAGGAATTTATCTGACGATGTAAACAAGAAAAAAAATTGGATACTGGAATGCAGTAAGAGATATGATTCAGTATCACCAAAGGAGTAAATTATATGCTGATTCTCCATATAATATCTTTAGATAGTCGAGATAAGGTGGCCCTTACAATGAAATGTAAGACTAAGTAAAACTACTGTCAGCCAATAGCAGCACAACATTATGCATACCAAGTTTGAGAATTCCAATCTCTACCAGGTCCAGGTGCGTTTGCACCCTACAGTCAAATTTTCTATGTTTCACCCAAAAAAAAAATCATGGATGGGCATCACGCTATTAATAAATACGCTATATATCCATGAGTTTTTAGAACATACAAGTTTGTTCGTAGTAAACATGTTTTAAGAATCTGCATAATACCAAGTATGCACCTACTAAACGCACATGTATGCCAAGTAAACGAGAATGGAAAGGAGAAAAGTTGCTGTTAATAATCAGAAAATCTTACCTGCTGTGTTAATGTTGCAGCAGTTTGAGATCCAACTTCTACAGTTTGTGCAACAACCTAGACAAAAATATACTTTAAATTTTCACATAAAAGAACATCGATATAGGGCATACATAGTTTAGTAATCAACCATTTTTGAACGTATAATAGCTTCGTCTGTTTGATCCATTTGGTTCCTTCCAGAATCAATGAGTTGTTGATTCGTCATATCTGCAAGATTAGCCAGGTGGTTCCATAAGAACCAATACAAATGTCTAGCTTGGAAAATGTCATTGTTCAGATGTACGATAAAAATAACATTAGTTAGTAAAATCCTGTGGTAAGCTTTTTGGTCTACCAAAAAGGATTCTAATTCAAGCACTCTTTCAGCTTTATTACAATATAGTGAATCTGGAGCCTGCAAAGATACAGGTCTAGATTCCTGTTCTCATACACAAAACGGTGTTTTGTCCATCGGATACATGAACCAAATTAAGACAAATTTAGCTTCAAAGAACGGGGCACTGCACAAGCAACAAATGATATCTTATCCACATTAAATTTACATTTAGTAGATACTATAAGAAAGTCCAGCAAGTGTAATAAATATATGAAATATCAACCATGAGTCACACATCCATACTTCCATAATTGCATCAATCCATCAGTTAACATAATCTACCATATAGAGTCAGAATTACTATTGTCATATTGCCAGAAGTCAGCAAATTGATTGATCCCATTAGAACTTATTTGCACTTTATATTGATACTGATAACATTGCAGAGAGCATACCACAATCTAAGACCAAGAAAGCCATTCTTTGCATGAGACTAATAATAACTTATAAGGTCACAGGGACTAATTTCACCTGATGCCATTTGAATATTGTCCTCGGCAGCAGGTTCACTACTTCCAGCACCCATATCAAATAGCTCAACCCGCTTGTTATTACCAAGGCTACTTTGATATCTGCAAGAGATCAGTTAGAATTAGCAGAAGAACTAACATGTGCAAGAACAATGCACAAGCCATAAAAATGTGAATCTTCCAAACTATCATAGTATCATCAAATTCACTATATAACACAAACGAAGTAGCTAGAGATTATGTGGAGCAGATCAAAGAATTATTTCTCAGGAAAATGGTCTACTTACGTCTTCCTCAAGGTGACATAAGAATTCAACTCTTTGATCTGTACAATGATAAAAAAAATATTAAGAAAGTGCGCAAAAGGAAATACAACAAAGAGCCTATCAAAATGAGGCACGGACCATATATTGCTTTCTATCATTTAGCTGCTTGTTGACTTCAGGAGGGTTATTTGACTCATCGTCTTTGAGAATACGATCAAACTCTTTGATCAAGCTGCAAATACCAATTTGAAGTTTAAAGCATTACATGCAGTATGGCATATCCATGTTTGTATCCACCAAGTAGAAAATTGTCATGAAAAAATAAAATCAGATAATATTGCACCATGCAAGCAGTTAGCCCCATAGACTTTCAAGTTAGGAATAAAATAACCGGAAAGATGTATATATCAATGAGCAATTAACACCAGTGTGGGACTCTAGGCATAGAAAATTAAAGACTTTACAGTAGCAGATTTACGACTGAAGAATCCTTGTAAGTCGTAAGCATGACATACCGTTTGCACTCCTTCATTTTCCCTGTAAGTTCCTCCAATTGTTTAGCTTGCCTATTAGAATCTTTGATCTTGTCCAGCTTTTGAAACCCATTTCTGCAGAAAAAATGGCGCATGAGTAAAGCTTCTAATGAAAACGACTAAACTAGACAGGCAGATAGCAATACGGTTATTTAGATAAAACCAACAAAGCTATAAACATTGTGTTTCAAAATTACATAGCTTTTGCATTCAGGAGAGTCGGATTAACCTTGAGCGAGCTTATACACTGCTACAGTTAGTCATCCAAATAAGCTAAGCACGCCTGTACTTGCAACATGCTACTTAGGATTCGAGCAGAAATACAGGATTCCTGATTACGTGTTGTTGGAGGTGAACTTAGATAGAATGAGGAATTTACGGAAGCACGCATCAGAATACCCCTGCCCATCACATATGCTGATATTGTGCTTTCAGGTTTGGTTTCAACGACCAATACTGTATTGGTGATAGCAAAAAGATATGCTTTGATAGGTACTCACTACTCAGGTTGCCAAAAGTTCAGATATGCAATGTGTGTGCCTTGGACAACTCATCAAACTCACACTACTATCGGACCATTATATGAGAATGGACATATGGAGGACGAGCTACACATAGCTCGTTATCCTTGTCATTCTCTGTCGCTTGGGGATCTGGGCCAAAGTCAGGTCCCGTTCGGTAGAAAACCAAATACGATTTGTATTTGTATAGGATTGGTCCATCTCGTTTGTCATGTACATGTGCCATGCTTTTGACCCATCTCTCTCTGCTTACTTGGTCACCCCTCGTTATTTCTCTCTCACCGTCTCTCTCAACCATGGCGACAGGGCACGGTATACTACCTCCATGAATTCCTGCGGCAAGTTGCATATCTAGCGATTTCTGTTATGGAACCTGCATGGGGCCGGTGGTTTGAAGATATAGGCAGGTGCTCCCGGCCGAACCTGGTGGCGACTGAGAGAGCTTGATGCAAATCGACACGAGGAGACGGTGTGGGGATGTTGGAAGGTGTTGCCGGTCAGATCCGGTGGCGGCGGCTACTTTCTGGCGCAGATCAGGTGTAGGGAGAGGTTAGGGAACTGCTCCCCTCTAGATCTCGGCATGCTTCGGTGGAGGTGGCCTCTGTTAGCACGCGAGTGCTTCGATATGGAACCTTGCATTTCTTCTGTTTATTTGGTTTCTTGATTCTTTGTCGCTGCAAATTATTTAGGTATATGATTTTGTCCCCGTGTAATTTGTTGTTCATTCTTCATATTCTTGAAGATTGATTCGTGCATACCTTCTCTTTTTTTTTGGGTATTTTCCATGCCCAATATGTCATCTTATATTGATAAAATCTGTTCTTATGATTCTTAGAGTGCAGTTGGTGCTAGTGCTAATCAAAGCAGACGCCTTTTTTATTCTGTGCTTAACATGCAACATGGATTTTAATTGTAGCTGCGATGAATTCATTTAGATATTCCTGGATTAACTTTTGTTAACCGATGTCGTTGTACGGAAATCAAACATAATCAGGTTGAAAAGTTCTGAGGATTTGTGTTTTACCATCTTGTAGATAGAATGGATAATTTTCCAGGATGCACATTGTAGATAGACTGGATAATTTTGCCAGGGTGCACAGATTATCTTAATGTAAATACTTATTATGATTTTATTCTGCAAAAGGTTCTTATTGTGCTTGGTATGATGAATTTGCAATTTTCTGTTCTATGCCCTTAATGCTGCTCAGATATTTTCTGTTCAGATTATATGAAAAACCAATGCTAAGCCCGACGTGGTTTTTAAGCATGAGTGTGTAGAAAAAGGATTAAGTGTCAGATGCAGTCAAGAGTGCACATGGCTTCCAGCTGTTGTGTCAGTGGCCTGGGTTTGGCACAGGCAACCTCCTGGGTATACACGAATTCTTAACTAGCAAAATATAAACAATACATAGCAAATACAACAGCAAATGCCTCGTTTTTGTCAATCTTAAGACGCATGAGCGGGCCAGATAACGAGCTATGTGTGCTCGGCCTCCAATTGGGGTTTTCGACCATTATATATCAAAATTTCCATATGAAACAACATATCAATCTCAATTCACTGAATTAGATCATCAAGATAAAATAAGAACGGAGAATCAAATCGATGGTTTCCTAACATCACTGCATCAATTTAGTCCTCTTCACAAATACAGAGCAACTCTGTGATTAGAATTTTCAGTTTAGAAATTCTGGTATGTTAAGATAACTACATATGAGAGTTGTGTCCGATTTTTTCCACCAAGCTGTATATAGTTCTCAATGAAGTTAGACATAGTAAAAATGGAGACAGGAGGGAGCAGTAAGCTGATATTGTCAGTAGAGAAACTACATATTTCTCCGCCATTAACTGATTTCATCCGTTTCTTTCATACCGGTGAGCTCCATATAAGTCTAAATTTCGACAGCACCCGTACTTGGGAGATAACTGCAACTTGAGCGCGAGACAAAAAAAAAAGGAAACTCACTGGAGTGCGCGGAAGATGTCCTGGATCTCTCCGTCGATCTGCTCGAGCTCCGGGGTCATGGGCACGTCGCTCGCCATGGCTCCTCCCCCGCCTCCACCCTTCACTTTCCCCCCTTCTCTCCCCGGCCAAAACCCTACCCCGACCGAACCTCACGCCGCCGTTCCGATCAAACCATGAGGGGAACGAGGGGGAAGGGAGAACAGAGGCAGTTGGTGAGCAGGGGAGGTTGGGGAATGGGGGATTGCCTTGCCTAGGGCTTGGCTCCGACGACCGCCGCTGGCGTATTAGCTGGGGTTTAGAATAGAATCTGGCAGGCAAGCGAAGCAAACTGAAGAAGAAAAAGCGCCGTGACAGGCTGCCGCTTGAGAGTTGAGATAACGTTTGTTTAACGCCACTACGTCACCGTCGGAGCAACCTGCCTCCGAGCTAGCCAATGGCGGTTTCGTTGGCTGTTCTTTTCACGAGTTGGACACCTGGAGAGTTATTAGGTGCTGTCACAGTGTCAACTACTAGTACACATGACAAGTTTGACATGCTGCCACTTTTGACATTTAATTGTGTGGCATATGAACTCGGAGGGCAAATAATAACATAACAGAAGAATAAACGAAAACCACAAATGGAGCTCGAGCTCTATGGTGAATGTTTTAAAAAAAATCAAAAACACAATTTAAATGTTTCAAAAAAAATCGAAATGAAAATTCTAGATGTAGATAACTTTGAGATCTACAATTCTGCAAAATCTCGGTTCAAAATTCGGTGTATTCTAGGCTAGAGAAAAAAACTCAAATTTTGTAAATGTGCATTGTTCATCATGCCCAGATCTACATATTTGTCTTTTTACTGAGCCTCAAATACAACGAATTTGATCTTGAATTTTTTTCGCACTACTAGATCTTATTATTATCTACATCCAGAATCTATATTTTGATTTTTTGAAAACTTTTAAATATCATTTTCAAAATTTTCAAAAAATGAGCTCCATGGAGCTCGGGAGCCAAATGTCCACACTCGATGTGTAACATGTACGTTGGAGCTGGTTTGAAAATGTATTGTGCTATGGTTTTCGTTCCCTTTTTTGTTAATTAATCGGATAATTATCTTCTTCTTACTTGAGCAAAAGATAACAAATACTTATCCAGCAGCTCTAGCAGATCTCTAAATCTCGTAGTCTCTCCCAAAAAATTGACTAATATTGGATAAACATAATTTTACCAAACTCTTTAAATTCACATTTGTTCCTGAACTTTTGAGAGTGCACCCAAGGACATACATTTTTTACTAAATGTTTGAGCAATAAATGCTCCGATATAGAGTGTGTAGTATATTCTCTTTTTGGTGGGTCCTGAGGACCAGCTATCGCGCCACTTCGGCCACCGCAACTTGTAGATGTGGCTCTCCCAACGCTGCCACTCCTCCCTCCCCCCCCTCCCCCCCCCCTGCCCTTCCGCATTGGTTCGCCCACGCATTGACCTTCAAGCATAAAAAGAATTATGTGCCACTGGAAGAACTCATGACACGAAGGAAAAATAATGACCTCCCAAAAATAAAGTGCCAACATGCATGCACGAGGAATTTGCATGCCATATAATGCTACGAGGGGTATTTGTGTAAATATAGATTACATAATATGCTATGAAAATAAATTTGTGGTATAAAAAGTGGATAAACTTTTTTTCGATAATGGGCATTTTATTACTTAAAGAGTTAAGCAGTATTACACCTGGCCTCTGCATAACAAGATGCACACAGCCCCACCACAATAAGTCTGAGACAATAATGAAAATAAAAAGGCGAATTACATATCATGATGAGAAATTGTAAGACGCCTAGATAGGAGGTGGCCCAATCCGTAGATTATGCTGCCACCCATGACGAGAGAAGAGATGTCTCGCAGTATCCTCCATCCTTCTGCACACCTCCGAAAATAGGTCGAGATCCTCCAACCGGTGAAGCTGAGACCAAATACGAAGAGTACCTGTGCACCGATAGATTACCTGCAAAAGAGTACAATTCTTGTCATCAAACACTTTGTCATTAGAAAAATTATGAGATTTTGTTGCAAAAACTATGAAGAATATCCTAACAGAAAGAAAGAAACACAACATATAGCAAAAGCATAAGAAGCTGGAGCAAGATAGTATAAATCAACAACTACCGCCTCTCTTTTTGGTGATCACACTCATTAGGAACACCCGTTGTGAAAGAACACAGAGCACGGTAAAAAGAAAATCTCAAAACAAACATAATAACTACGAAAAAGCACAAAGGTAGCTTGGGTAGAAGGAAGAGGAACTGTGGAAGACTTAACACGGGCAAAATGTCAACTTTGACTAGAAGAGAAGAGGAACAGCGGAAGGTATTTTTATAAGATAAAGGAATGACAGGGGCTTATATGTAAGAAACCGGGGACCAACAAGCAATATCCTAAAGAAATTTTGAACCATTTTGTGATTCATGCATGTCATCCTTGACTAGGGGGCATGCTAATGTCATGTTCAAATCTTATCGAATGTTCCCGAAAGGACGATGTCAATCAAACACGGAGGTTATAAAACCACTACATACATTTTTTGCATTTCTGAGGGGTACTGAACAACTTGTCTCTTGTATCCTCCCTAAAAAAGGTTATATCTTGCATCCCGTGACCGCAAGGGGACCTCCTATTACCAGCTCGACGTGTACGGGATTGCACTCCGCACGCACGTCCCTTCAGTTATGGGCTAGGCACATTTGACAATTAGCCTAGTTTGTTCTGTTATTTTTCTTTCGACTTTCTCTACTGTGCTTTTGACTATTTTATTCATATTTGAATAAATTTTTAATTCAAACAAATTTCCACTTTGAACAAAATGTCGAATTCAAACAAATTTTGAACATGAAATTTCATATTTGAATAAATTTTTAATTTGAACACAAATTTTGAAACTAAACAATTTTAGATCTGAACAAAAAATTAAAACCTGAAAAAAAACACGAAAACCACCCCAAACTAAACAAACCACACAAAACCAGAAAAAATAGAAAACTGGTGAAAAAATGCTTCCACCTCATGCCAAAATGGGGCATCCCATTAGACGGAGTAAATTACATAAAACTACCATATTTGGGGCATACTTTATAGGTCAGTACCACTTTTTTAATTTTTTGCTAAAATCTACCAGTTTTGGGACGTGACGTTACAAATTAGACTAATATTCTTCTAACCACATTTTGAGAGCAAAGCTGACCGATGGGGTCCACCTGTAAGAGGTGAGTTGGCTGTACACATGGAAGAAATGATGAGATGGCAGTGAGACCCACATGTCAGCTCATTAAAAATGAAATATAATAAAGAAAAAATAAAATAAAAATGGAAGAATTAATACGTGAGGCACACACCCGGCCCGGCCGGGGCTCTAATTTGTTTCGCTCGCGCACCCACCAAAGTATGTATGCTTTGAATTGAAAAAACAAACACATAGGTGTGGGTCAATTACTTTGTGAAATGCGTGCACGAGGTGACACGTCAAAGAATATGTGCATTTTTTTTCCTCAAACCAAGTCAGTTCATTTTCATTTTCCTAGTTCTACTAGCGCAGTACATACGTATATATGGCTGGGCTTTTTTTTTCTTTTTCTTTATTGTCAATATCTCATCTGATTTTCAGAAAATAAACTACAGCGCATACCAATCGCTCAGCTAGCTGGCTCGCCATTATATCCAGTTCGTACCTGCGTACGTGGGAGTCGACCCAGTTACCTAAAATTAATGTACTGTAGTACCAAATCAAAACAATATCAAAGTCTGTGTCGCTATAGATCCATATATTTCAACCAATATCTGCCTTCACACACTGATAAAACTTTATTTTACCAATAGAATCACAATAAGTTTTTGGGGACGACATTATACATGCCTTTTCTGTTTCACCATATGTTAGCAGTAGAATCACAATGGCAGTGGACACATTTTTTTTCCGCAAAAAAGTGGACACATTTTTTTATTTTTAATGGGCTGACAGGTGGGTCCCATTGCCATTTCATCATATCCTCCACGTGTGCAGCCAACTCACCCCTTAGTCCCTTACAAGTGGACCACATCGGTCAGCTATGCTGTCAAAATACGGTTAGACGGGTATCAGTCCAATTTGTAACATCATGCCCAAAAACTGGTAGATTTTAGCAAAAAATTAAAAAAGTGGTACTAACCCGTAAAGTATGCCTCAAATGTGGTAGTTTTATATAATTTACTCCCCTAAAAACGTCCCGCTCGTGGGCGTGCTCGTATCGCTCCCGCAATGAGTGGGAGATATGATTTTTCGATGGCAAGAGGCGGGTCTCCATATATAGCTACCGTTGCGTCTTTTATGGATGCAACGCTCGCCCGGATACGCCAACCCGTTACTTTTCTTTTTCATTTTTCTTTATTCTTTAAGAAAATATTTAGATTAAAAAACTATCAGACTTAAAAAGATTCTCAAATTTTGAAAATGTGTTCAGACTTGAAATTTGTTCAGTTTTAAAAACTGTTCAAATTACCAAATTTTCAAAATTAAAATATTCAAATTTTAAAATGTTGAAAACTAAAAATATTCAAATTTAAAATGTTAAAAATAAATCGCCCTAAAAACTGCAAAAAAACCTGACCTATAAACTAGAGAAACAAAAAAACTCCACCAGCAGAAAACAGAAAACGCGAACCGAAAAAAACATGAAAAAAACCTAGTCAGAAGGTTTTGGAAACCTTCCCAAAAACCGAAAATAAACAAGGCTCCGAATGTTACTGGGCCGGCCCTCTTCAGATGATAGTGGGCCACATCCTCATGCGGGCTGGGCTGCAAGAGCCAGGAGCTGAGAGATCGCGGGCCACATCCGGGAGTGGGCTGGATCTTCATCAGGCGACCTAACTTAATGAAGTGAGCTAAAACATTTCATGCTTTACAAAAAAACTCAGGACGTGACCCCTCGTGCCCTCCGTTGAAACGGGAATTCTGTACAAGGGATCAAGTCGAGCCCTCTGAAAAACGACACACGGCAACACCAATCTGAATTCTAAAGACACCATTCCACTGACTATAGAAACGCACCCAGGAATCGTACATTTCTAGCATTTCTAACGTGAATTTTATCCATCGATCGTACAAAAGCAGCACATGAACTCGTTGTATCTTGCACATGACAGCTTCGAACCAGTGCAAGGCCACGTTTCGTCTAGGCGGCCATTACATGCGAAAGAATCGAAATATTTTGATGTGAAATGCTTCTTCGGTTCTTCCTAAAGCACCGTCCACGTGCACGCTGCTTCTTTCTTTTCCAAGCTAGAGCCAGAATCTTAACCCTTAGACAAGCCAACGAAGAATCAGAATATCGCGGTACGCATTAGATTCCACATGTAACAATCAAATACGCATGGTCGCTCCATTATGATCGATCTCAGGTCCAATTTTTCCGACATGACTCAATCGCCACTACGATCGGCTTCGCTCCAAAAAAAAGTGCCACTATGATCAAGGGTTTTGTGCTACCTTTTTCGTCGAGAATTTATTCTGGTGGTTCCGGAATTTAGGCATCGTCAATCTTTACTGCTCCGTTGCGTATCGGCTACTATGTTATAACGACTAGTTGAATGCCCGTGCGTTGCTACGGTCGTGCGTTGCTACGGTCCCTATTAAAAAGGTCCAACACAACATGGACACCCCGCTGCATAGCTCTCCACTCTAGAGTTCTGCCTGGATTTTGGTATGAACACGCCCATCGCCTCGTGCTAAAGCACCTCTCTAGCATGCCCCAACCCGTGATGGACTCCAGGAACTTCGGCACCGCTGTGTCGCCCTTTTAAGGGCATGTCTTGATGTTCCGAATTTTCGTCATCCCCCACACAAACTCGAGGATTTCCTCATTTTGTCATCGTCGTGGTGCTTTCATAGTTGACGATAGACCACGGACCCGGGCTCTTTTTGTCGAGGAAGCCTAAGCGTAGACGACCTTCTTCCACATGTTATACCCGGCCAAGTACGTTGTTGTCCTATGGCACGATATCCTCGTCAATGACAAAGGCAGAAGGACAGCTGTGCAGATTGTCAAGGTGGATGGTAGCATGTAGAGCATGGCGGCCAACAACACCTCCTTGCAAGGGACATCTGACAAGACGCGCGCAAACATCAAAAACAATAATCATCTTACAATGTAACATTTCCTTGATACGACTATTTTTCAATTGGTAGGCGTCGCCACCGACAACTAACTGAATCAGTCAGATGCAGATTAGGGCACCAGGTTGTGTACAGGCTCTGCTTAGTGCTTAATTTTCTTTCTGTCAAGACAACATATCAAAAACCATGTACGTCAGCCACGATTGCATATTCCGGACATGATCGATTTGTTCCTAGGATGAACTCACTCTGATCCAAATTAATTTTCCATTTTTTCTCCCAAATAGACGAACATACACATTGAAACGTGTCCAAATATATGTGTATTTGGAACAAATTTTAATCAAAGCTTGTGACAATTAATTTAGATGAGGATGGCATACTAATTAATCTGAATGGAAAGCTATCTACGAAGGGAGACACGATACCTAGAAAAAAAATATACTCGATCAATGGAGTCGGTGCATGATGCTAGATAGAAAAAAGAAGCATTGATGTATTTCAATGGCCATGACACTACAGATGGATCTTGGCTCCCTGCAAGCGCGTGTGACCATGTATTCATGTCGTTGTATTTACATTGCACATGGTACTGGATGCTATTTGAGCCATGCATCAAACATACACAAGTCGAACACAGATCACAACTTGTAAATCATTGCGTTGACCTTGCATGCCATGTATGCGAGAGAGGGCATTGTTCTTGCCACTTCTTTCCCTTTCGTCGGGTCCTCATCACCATGGTGCGCTGGGTGATGTGCTTGTTGTTCTAGTTGCTCACATCGTCAGCATCGTATACTACGGCCGCTTCATCTAGACGCATACAAGTGCCCCGTCGTCATTGACTTCGTCGCATGCGTCACCCCTACCCAGTTTGATCAAGATTATTTGTTGACAAATAAGGAATAATTAATCAAGTCTACTTAATTTCAACTTTAATTTGATTGGGAAGTTAGTTAGGAAAGTATAATTGATTAGCCCCTGATATTTTGGTTTGTGCGATTTTTTTTAAATCTTACCATTTTTGTGAGTGGAACCTATGAGACATCATATGTAGATCGTATGACCTACATCTCCTCAATGTTTGATGTCAAAAAAATTGAGACGACGTACCATCACAAACTCCCATTTAATAGTAAAGATATGACAAAAAAAAACTATCCACCGCACAAATGTATTGTTTAGCACTACTTGAAGATCTTATTTGCTCAAATACCTTGAATAACAATAGTAAATACACATAATTTTTTGTTATGTTTTAGTAGTACACTCCTTTTTTGCCCCCTATTTTAGATGATTTTTTTGATTCTCAAATTTGACTTACATGTTAAAGTTGTTGAAATTATACCCTAGAGGCAATAATAAAGATGTTATTATTATAATTCTTGTTCATGATAATGTTTATATTCCATGCTAGAATTGTATTAAGCGGAAACTTTAATACTTGTGTGGTTTATGAACAACACCGTGTCCCTAGTACGCCTCTATGGACTAGCTCATTGATTAATGATGGTTAAGGTTTCCTAACCATAGACATGAGTTGTCAATTAATAATGAGATCATATCATTAGGAGAATGATATGATGGACAGACCCAAATAAAGCGCAGCAATTAGATCGTGTCATTGTGTTCATCTTTGCGAAGCTTTTTCCTATGTCATGTATTGTGTTCCTTAGACCATGAGATAATACAACTCCCTAGTGCCGGAAGAGAGCTTTGAGGTCATCAAACGTCATCCTATGAAAGGGTGATCATAAAGGTGTCTCTCAGGTGATCGGAAAGTACTTGTTGGGTTGTATGTATCGAGTTGGAATTTTGTCCTTCTCGAGTCGGAGAGATATACTTCGGGCCCACTCGGTAATCGATATCAACACCGCTTGCAAGCACGTGATTAAGGAGTTAATCACAAAGTGATATCGGATTACGTAACGAGTAAAGTACTTGCTGTGAACGAGATTGAACTAGGTATGCCGATACCGACGATCGAATCTCGGGCGAGTAAAATATCGTGAGACGAAGGGAATACAAATACGGGATTGATTGAATCCTGACATCGTGGTTCATCTGATATGACCATCGCTGAGTGCGTGGGAGTCAATATGGATTTCCAGATCCCGCTATTGATTATTGATGGAGATCATGTCCGCGTATTCTCGAACCCGTAGGGTCACACACTTAACGCAAATCAATGCTAGGGTAGTTTCGGGATTTATGAGAAAGCGTTTCGGAAAGTTACGGAATTGTTCCGGGTAGAAAATATTGATATTTATTAATTATATGAATTAATAGATATTGACTAGTATTTATTTAGCAGAAATAAATAAAGAAAAAGGAAAGAGAAAAAAAAAGGAAAAAAAAGGGGCGGCGGCCAGGAGCCTCCCTGGCTCGCTCGCTACGAGCGAGGCGGCCAGGCGAGTGCATCCCTGGCGCACTCGATCGGCAGGCCCGGCTGGGCCTTGGTGCATTGGGCCGGTTGAGTCTTTGACTCTTGGTCTGGCCGCACGTGCTCTAGGCTGCTATCGATCTATACGATACGATCTGGAGGCGGTTTGCACCATCGTGTACTTCACGGAAAAGGAGAACGTGATCGATCGGAAAACTAGTAAAAATTGTTTTGCAAGTTTTGGATGCCTATAAAAGTGGCAGCTGCGCCGTGGTCTTGAAAGACCTAGTTCTCTGCGAAGCCGGTGCCCGCTTTCTGAAGTCTCCTTTTTCCGTTCTTCTTCCACCACGCAAGCAGGCGAAGCCCTGTCGGCGTATACTCTCTACCATAGACACCACGCCGTCGTGCTGTCGATCCCATCTACCACTCCACCATATCTCGCTGGACCGGGAAGGCGGAGTCGTTGGTGCGCTGTACGTGTGCATCTCTCGGAGGCGTCGCCACTTGCGGCGTTGGATCGGATCGGATCGCAAGGAGGAGAAGGCTAGTACGACTACATCATCCACGTTCTGTTGAACGTTTCCGCTGTGCGATTTCTTCAAGGGTATGAAGATCTCATCTATCTCTCTCGTTGATTACATCTCCTAGATTAGATCTTGGTCTTCTTGTTTGCTTCCGTAGGAAATTTTTTGATTTACTATGCTGCGAATCCCTTCAGTGGTATCAGAGCTAGATCTATGCGTAGATGTATTTCACGAGTAGAACGCAACATGCTTGTTGCGGGCGTTGATGTTTTCTGTTGTAAACCTCTTTGTTGTGTATTTCTTATGGCGCGGCATAGTGAGATCGTAGCGGTCCAGGCCAACTTTACGCGAGCTCGTTCGCGAGACCGGCTCCGCACTTGACGTGTGGCTTGTTCCACACATGCGGCTGGTGGATGCCAGTTTCTCTCACTATAGTAGTCATGAGATTTACAACGGATGTTAGCAACCATAATATCACCGTTGTGGCTTTCCGTAGGTAAGAATCCTTCTTAACTTGTAACTCCTATAAGCCACGTAAAACATGCAACAACAATGTAGAGGCGTCTAACTTGTTTTTGCAGGGAGTGTTTTGTGATATGGTATGGCCCAAGACATGATGTGTATGAATTGAGATGTATGCGATGATCATGTTTTGTAATATTTCATGACTTGCATGTCGATGAGTTCACAACCGGCAGGAGCCATATGGTTGTCTTTATAATTATGTATGACCTGCGTGTCAAATTTTTATACGCTATGTAATAGCTTTACTTTATCGCTAAGTAGTTAGCAATAGTTGTAATTGCTATTCGTGGTGGAGGCAATCATGGTAGAGTGGTGGAGATCATGCCGGCGCGCACAAGATGGAGATCATTGCGCGGAGATTGGCTATACCATGTCACATAAAATTATATGCATGTGATGTTTATTCTTTTATGTATCTTATTATGCTTAGATCGCGACGGTAGCATTATAAGATGATTCCTCACTTAAAGATCAAGATAAAATTGTGTTCTCCCCTCGTATGCACCGTTGCGAAAGTTCGTCGTTTTGAAGCATCTCGTGATGATCGGGTGCTATAAACTCTACGTTCACATACAACGGGTGCAAGCCAGTTTTTGCACACGCGGAAATACTTGGGTTTGACTTGACGAGCCTAGCATGTACAGACATGGCCTCGGAACACACGAACCGAAAGGTTAAACATGAGTCATATGAATGATATGATCGACACTTTGTTGTCCACCATTGAAACCACATCTCTTCTCGTGAAGATCGGATTAGGTGTGGTGAATTTGGATCGTGTTCACTAAACAACTTGAGGGATGTTGAATTTAGTGGGAGTTCATCTAGTAATTTGATTAAGTTGAACTAGTTATCATGAACATAGTCTAAATTGTACTTGTAAATTTTGTAGATCAAATGGCTAAGTCCAACTTCAACTTCAACGTTTTTGCTGAGAAAGAAAAGCTTAAGAACAATGGGTCTAACTTCACCAACTGGTTCCGCAATTTGAGAATCATTCTCGCTGGCGGACAAAAAGCCTATGTACTTGAAAAAGCGCTAGGTGACGCCCCTTGATGTCTACGCACTTCTATTCTTGTAGACACTTGTTGGGCCTCCAAGTGCAGAGGTTTGTAGAACAGCAGCAAGTTTCCCTTAAGTGGATCACCCAAGGTTTATCGAACTCAGGGAGGTTAGAGGTCAAAGCTATCCCTCTCAAGCAACCCTGCAATTACGATACAGAAAGTCTCTTGTGTCCCCAACACACCCAATACACTTGTCAGATGTATTGGTGCACTAGTTCGGCGAAGAGATAGTAAAATACAAGTGGTATAGATGATTATAAGTAGCAAATGTGATGTGAAATAAATATCGCTGCGAACAAACAAGTAACAAAATAGCAAGTAAACGATGTGCAAAGCTTGGAAACAAGGCCTAGGGATCATACTTTCACTAGTGGACACACTCCCAACAATATAACATGACTGAACAAGTAGCTTCTCTTTGCTAAGGTACTCTGAATTACTCTCCTATTGAATAACACTAATCATTGTGTAGTGGCTACAGAAGCACCCCTTAAAGTTCATCAAGTACTTGACAAACACCACTGATAGAGATATCCAAATCAAAGAACAACTCAAGATAGAAATCATTGCAACTTAGACCAAGTACTAACACGGTGCACACACTGTCAACATTACACCATGAAAGGAGGAATAGATCACTCAATACTATCATAGCAATAATTATTCTCATAATCCATAAGAGATCACAATCATAGCCTAAACCAAGTACCACCATGATGCACGCACTGTCACCGTTACACCATAGCAGGAGGAATAGATTACTTTAATAACATCACTAGAGTACACAAAATATCTGAATAATAACATGTACTTGTTCAACATGATACAAAGCTCACGATCACATAAAGATCACATCATGGGAGAGAGAGGTGAACCACATAGCTACCGGTAGAGCCCTTAGCCCCGGGGATGAACTACTCCCTCCTCATCATAGGAGACAGCAAGGTTGATGGAGATGGCGGTGAGGTCGATGGAGACGGTGGAGACGGCGATGGAGACCGATGGAGATGGCTCCGGGGGCACTTCCCCGTCCCGGCAGGGTGCCGGAACAGAGACTTCTGTCCCCCGAAATTCGTCGACGGCGGCGGCGGAGCTGCGGAACTGTTTCTGGAAAATTGCCGAATCCCCTAGGGTTTTCCATCCCGAGGCTTCTTATAGGCGAAGGGGCGATGCCAGAGGAGGGCCAGGGCCTCCTCACACATGGCTGGCGCGGCCAGGGGCCTGGCTGCGCCACCTGTGTGTGTGGGGCCCCTGTGGCCCATCTCCTACTCCTCTTCGGATCTCTGGAAGCTTCCGGGTAAAATAAGACTTCAGGAACTTGTTTCGTCCAATTCCGAGAATATTTCCTGTGTATCACTTCTGAAACACAAAAACAGCAGAAAACAGGAAACTGGCACTGTGGCACTTCGTTAATAGGTTAGTTCCGGAAAATGCATAAAAGTGCCACTAAGTGTACCGAAACAATAGGCAAATGGTGTAAAAACAAGCATGGAGCATCAAAAATTATAGATACGTTTGAGACGTATCACCCCTGCTACTGATGCGCCGACTGATGAAAAAGCTGTTTATCAGTCACGCAAAGATGATTATGGAGTGATTAAGAGTACCATGTTGTTTGCTATGGAACCGGAACTTCAAAATCGTTTTGAGGAGTTCGACGGGCCCTTTGAGATACTTGAGGAACTGGAAACCATGTTTCAGACTCAAGCCCGTTCTGAGAGATATGCGATCTCTGAGAAGTTTAACTGTAAGATGGAGGAAGGGAGTTCCGTTAGTGAGCACACCATTAAGATGTCGGGCTACACTCAACGCCTTGAGCAACTGGACTGCAAGATTCCAGAAGAGCTCAAGATTGACAGAGTTCTGCAATCACTCCCTCCTAGCTACAAAGGCTTTGTAGTTACTCACAATCAAATTGGTTCCACTGATACGATCACTGAGCTCTTCGCTAAGATGAAAGCTGCGGAGGTGGATATCAAGAAAGATAATCATGTGTTGATGGTCAACAAGACCACTAGCTTCAAGAAAGCTAAGGGTGCAAAGGGATCCTTCAAGAAAGGCAGCGGCAAGCGCGTTGCCCCTGCTGAGAAGAAGCTCAAGTCTGGACCTAAGCCGGACACTGAGTGCTTCTATTGCAAGGACAAGGGTCACTGGAAGCGCAACTGTCCAAAGTACTTAGCGGACAAGAAGGCTGGCACCATTAAAGGTATATTTGATATACATGTTATTGATGTTTACCTTACTAGCGCTCGTTGTAGTGCCTGGGTATATGATACTGGTTCAGTTGCTAATATTTGTAACTCGAAACAGGAGCTACGGAATAGACGGCGGCTAGCAAGGGATGAGGTGACGATGCGCGTTGGCAATGTATCAAAAGTTGATGTGATGGCCGTCGGCACGCTCTCCTTAGTTTTACCTTCGGGATTAGTTTTAAACTTTAATAAATGTTATTATGTGCCTGCGTTGAGCATGAACATTATATCTGGATCATGTTTATTGCAAGACGGTTATTCATTTAAATCTGAGAATAATGGTTGTTCTATTTATATGAATAACATCCTTTATGGTCATGCACCTGTTGTGAATGGTTTATTTCTTCTGAATCTCGAAAGCAATGAAACGCACATCCATAACATTGAGGCTAAGAGATGCAAAGTAGATAGTGATAATCCAACTTATTTGTGGCACTGCCGTCTAGGTCATATTGGTGTAAAACGCATGAAGAAACTCCATTCTGATGGACTTTTAGAGTCTCTTGATTTTGAATCATTTGACACGTGCGAGCCGTGCCTCATGGGCAAGATGATCAAAACCCCGTTCTCCGGAATAATAGAGCGAGCATCGTACTTATTGGAAATCATACATACCGATGTGTGCGGACCAATGAGTGTTTCGACGCGCGGTGGATATCGCTATTTTCTCACTTTTACTGATGACTTAAGTAGATATGTGTATATCTATTTAATGAAACATAAATCTGAAACGTTTGAAAAGTTCAAGGAATTTCAGAATGAAGTGGAAAACCATCGTGACAGGAAAATTAAATTTCTACGATCCGATCGTGGAGATGAATATTTGAGTTATGATTTTCTCACGCATCTTAAAGCAAGCGGAATCGTTTCGCAACTCACGCCACCCGGAACACCACAGCGCAATGGTGTGTCTGAACGCCGGAATCGAACTCTATTAGATATGGTGCGATCGATGATGTCTCTTACAGATTTGTCGTTATCATTTTGGGGTTATGCATTAGAAACCGCTGCATTCACTTTAAATAGGGCACCATCTAAATCCATTGAGACGACACCGTATGAACTATGGTTTGGTGCTAAACCTAAGTTGTCGTTTCTTAAAGTTTGGGGATGCGAAGCTTACGTCAAGAAGTTGATGTCGGACAAGCTCGAACCCAAAGCGGAGAAATGCGTCTTCATAGGATACCCTAAGGAAACGATTGGGTATACCTTCTACCACAGATCCGAAGGCAAAGTGTTTGTTGCAAAGAACGGATCCTTTCTTGAAAAAGGAGTTTCTCTCAAAAGAAGTGAGTGGGAGGAAGGTAGAGCTAGACGAGGTTATTGAACCTTCTCTCGAGTTGGAGAGTAGCGCAACACCTGAAGTTGTTCCGGTGCCGTCTGCACCAACAAGAGAGGATCATGAAACTTCGAATGATGCTACTACTGAACTTCGCAGGTCGACAAGGTCGCGTGCCACTCCTGAATGGTATGGCAACCCTGTCTTAACCGTCATGTTGTTAGACAACAATGAACCTGCGAACTATGAGGAAGCGATGATGAGCCCAGACTCTGAGAAATGGCTAGAGGCCATGAAGTCCGAATTGGGATCCATGAGCGAAAACCAAGTATGGACTTTGGTGGACCCTCCTAGCGACCGTAAGGCCGTTGAGTGCAAATGGATTTTCAAGAAGAAAACGGACGCGGATGGTAATGTTACTGTCTATAAAGCTCGGCTTGTCGCAAAAGGTTTTCGGCAAGTTCAAGGTGTTGACTACGATGAGACTTTCTCTCCCGTAGCGATGTTTAAGTCCATTCGGATTTTATTAGCAATTGCTGTATTTCATGATTATGAAATATGGCAGATGGATGTCAAGACTGCGTTCCTCAATGGCAACATTGATGAAGAGTTGTATATGATGCAACCCGAAGGTTTTGTCGATCCTAAGGATGCTAATAAGGTGTGCAAACTTCAGCGTTCCATTTATGGGCTGAAGCAAGCATCCCAGAGTTGGAACCTTCATTTTGATCAAGTGATCGAGAGTTTTGGATTTGTTCCAAATTGCTACGAAGCTTGTGTCTACAAGAAAGTGAGTGGGAGCTCGGTGACATTTTTAGTACTATATGTGGATGACATATTGATTATTGGAAATGACATTGGTATGCTTAACGATGTGAAGAGTTATTTGAATAAATGTTTTTCAATGAAAGACCTAGGTGAAGCTGCTTATATATTAGGCATCAAAATCTATAGAGATAGACAAAGACGCCTAATAAAAGCCAAAGTACATACCTGGACAAAGTTCCGAAAAGGTTCAGAATGGATAAAGCAAAGAAAGGTTCATTGCCCATGTTGTCAGATAAGATATTGAGCAAGGCTTAGTGTCCAGCTACGGTAAAAGATATAGAAACTATGAGCAAAGTGCCATATGCCTCGGCCATAGGTTCTATCATGTATGTCATGCTGTGTACTAGACCGGATGTGTCCAATGCTCTTAGTTTGACGAGCAGATACCAAAGTGATCCAGGAGTGGAACACTGGACAGCCGTAAAGAACATCCTAAAGTATTTAAATAGGACTAAAGAAATATTCTTAGTCTATGAAGGTGATGAGGAGCTCGTCGTAAAAGGTTACGTCGACGCTAGTTTCGACACCGACACGGATGATTCTAAATCTCAAATAGGATACGTTTATATTTTGAATGGTGGAGCTGTGAGCTGGAGAAGCTGCAAGCAAAGCGTGATAGCGGGATCTACAACAGAAGTGGAATACATGGCTGCTTCGGAAGCATCAAGTGAAGGAGTTTGGATCAGGAACTTCATCACTGAGCTTGGTGTGGTTCCAAATGCCTTGGACCCACTGGAGATATTGTGCGACAACACTGGCGCCATAGCACTGGCTAAGGAACCAAGATATCATCCAAAGACCAAGCACATCAACCGCCGTTTCCATATAATTCGAGATTATATATCAGATGGAGATCTGAAGATTAGCAAAGTACATACGGATCTGAATGTCGCAGATCCGTTGACTAAACCTCTTCCACAAGCAAAACATGATCAACACCTTAATGCCATGGGTGTTAGATTGTTACCAGATGTAAACTAGATTATTGACTCTAGTGCAAGTGGGAGACTGTTGGAATTATGCCCTAGAGGCAATAATAAAGATGTTATTATTATAATTCTTGTCCATGCTAGAATTGTATTAAGCGGAAACTTTAATACTTGTGTGGTTTATGAACAACACCGTGTCCCTAGTACGCCTCTATGGACTAGCTCATTGATTAATGATGGTTAAGGTTTCCTAACCATAGACATGAGTTGTCAATTAATAATGAGATCATATCATTAGGAGAATGATATGATGGACATACCCAAATAAAGCGCAGCAATTAGATCGTGTCATTGTGTTCATCTTTGCGAAGCTTTTTCCTATGTCATGTATTGTGTTCCTTAGACCATGAGATAATACAACTCCCTAGTGCCGGAAGAGAGCTTTGAGGTCATCAAACGTCATCCTATGAAAGGGTGATCATAAAGGTGTCTCTCAGGTGATCGGAAAGTACTTGTTGGGTTGTATGTATCGAGTTGGAATTTTGTCCTTCCCGAGTCGGAGAGATATACTTCGGGCCCACTCGGTAATCGATATCAACACCGCTTGCAAGCACGTGATTAAGGAGTTAATCACAAAGTGATATCGGATTACGTAACGAGTAAAGTACTTGTTGTGAACGAGATTGAACTAGGTATGCCGATACCGACGATCGAATCTCGGGCGAGTAAAATATCGCGAGACGAAGGGAATACAAATACGAGATTGATTGAATCCTGACATCGTGGTTCATCCGATATGACCATCGCTGAGTGCGTGGGAGTCAATATGGATTTCCAGATCCCGCTATTGATTATTGATGGAGATCATGTCCGCGTATTCTCGAACCCGTAGGGTCACACACTTAACGCAAATCAATGCTAGGGTAGTTTCGGAATTTATGAGAAAGCGTTTCGGAAAGTTACGGAATTGTTCCGGGTGGAAAATATTGATATTTATTAATTATATGAATTAATAGATATTGACTAGTATTTATTTAGCAGAAATAAATAAAGGAAAAGGAAAGAGAAAAAAGGAAGAAAAAGGGGCGGCGGCCAGGAGCCTCCCTGGCTCGCTCGCTACGAGCGAGGCGGCCAGGCGAGTGCATCCCTGGTGCGCTCGATCGGCAGGCCCGGCTGGGCCTTGGTGCATTGGGCCGGTTGAGTCTTTGACTCTTGGTCTGGCCGCACGTGCTCTAGGCTGCCATCGATCTATACGATACGATCTGGAGGCGGTTTGCACCATCGTGTACTTCACGGAAAAGGAGAACGTGATCGATCGGAAAACTAGTAAAAATTGTTTTGCAAGTTTTGGACGCCTATAAAAGTGGCAGCAACGCCGTGGTCTTGAAAGACCTAGTTCTCTGCGAAGCCGGTGCCCGCTTTCTGAAGTCTCATTTTTCTATTCTTCTTCCACCACGCAAACAGGCGAACTGTCGGCGTATACTCTCTACCATAGACACCACGCCGTCGTGCTGTCGATCCCATCTACCACTCCACCATATCTCGCTGGATCGGGAAGGCGGAGTCGTTGGTGCGCTGTACGTGTGCATCTCTCGGAGGCGTCGCCACTTGCGGCGTTGGATCGGATCGGATCGCAAGGAGGAGAAGGCTAGTACGACTACATCATCCATGTTCTGTTGAACGTTTCCACTGTGCGATTTCTTGAAGGGTATGAAGATCTCATCTATCTCTCTCATTGATTACATCTCCTAGATTAGATCTTGGTCTTCTTGTTCGCTTCCGTAGGAATTTTTTTGATTTACTATGCTGCGAATCCCTTCAAAAGTTTGACACAATTTTGGAATGCCTTCCTCTTTAAACTCCCCACATGCCTACAATCCCTAATGTAACCCATATATATAGCCTAATCCTTGCATCCACATTTATACAAAATATTTGAGAACTAAAAGAATCGTTGTAGGTTCTGGGTTGCAGTTGCTTCAAATGCCACATTGAGGTGATATCGCAAAATATTATAGAACAACGGAAATAAATATATCCTTAAGTTTTACTCTATGTTCAGTGTTACTTGTTCATTTCTTTATAAAATTGCAATGTTGATTGTGTATCAGTTCAATTGTATGTACTATATTGTTCATTTTACCTAAATATAAGGTATTTTATATTTTCTTAATAACGTTATACAACCTTAGGGTTAAAATATTGTTTTTAAATCTATATAATGTTTTGGGACTTTTATGGAGTGACGTGAAAGATTAGAAGGAAACTTGTTAGTGATTTTCAAATTACCTTAAACTTACATAATCAGCTTCAAATGCCAAGTGGAAGGAAATAACTACAGGAACCTTCATGTAGCTGCGTTGAATTGGATTTAAATTTCTTTACTTGGGGGGGGGGGGGGGGGCGGGGGGGGTGGGGAGGGATTGTCCCTCCATTTTAAGGGAAAGCATCTGGTGCACCCCACCACAAGCCCCAATAGAAAGTTTAAGAAGTGTTGAAAAGTTACCAAAAACATGATAAAGATAATATTCGTATGTAACATGCCACATAATTTCAAATAAGAAATTCATAACACAAGTCAAGAAACAAATTTTGTTTATGAAACTGAATAGTGGTTTATCTAGTTGGCCTTTGAATTTGGCCATTATCACTATTGATAAGAAAATTTGACATTTTTTTTATTTGAAGGTGTGTTTCAACTTTAGACTTGATTTTGTGGCAATGTGCATTTGTAGTACTTCTATGTACTATTTTTTTTTGCAAACTCCTTAAACTTTTGAAATTGTCAACCGGAGCCGGATGCACCAAAAGCCTAGGTGAGCTAGACAGTTTCCCTCAACGGGTATAACTAAGACTTTAAAACAAGAAAAAGTCAAATATTTATTATGTTTGAATTTCATTTTATAAAATCCAACACCCCATTTGGCGGCATTTATTGCACCTTTGCATAGCTTTGGCCATAGTTGCTAATTTTACATGCTTCTATTCGGACCGTGCGTTAGCCAGCAATGAGAGCTCCTACATGTAAGCGGTTTTCAAACAACCTTACGTTTAAACCAAATTCTAGATGCAAAGAATTTAGTGCTGAAACCTTTTGTGGCAGCGTCGAATTGGATATTTAATTATAGAATTTATCTATCGGGACAATATTGCCACACTATTTCTAGTTAAAATGGGTGCCACGCAATTCAGTCCCAAGCTGATCTAGGCACACAATTACTCCCACTCAGCTCTGTATAAATTGACATATGTCTGGGGCTAAAACACGTCTATATACATACTGTGAAATACTATGAATCTAGACAAAGCTAAGTACCATTTGCAGATACCCGACAAAAAAATCGTTCTGTGAAGCAACCGGAGCAGAGGATCCGGATCTTCTTTCCCCAAATAGGCACCAACAGAAGCCACCCTGCGTCGAGGAACCCATAGTCACTGCACCTCGTCATGGTATTCGCCGACCCAACCTCTGGCCCACTCGTCAGTTACTACGCAGATCTACTCGTCGGTCGACTCGGCTGTCTCTTTCTGCGGGCGTCTCGCCGCGTCGTACTGCATCCCATTCTCGGCACGCCGTCCCCACCTGACAGATACACGCAGCGGTGGTCCGGATCTACCAGTGCGGCACACTGCACCACCGCTGCACCGCCTGGCGCTGCCAATCACCGCTGGATCGGGATCCGTGCGACGCTGACAGGAAGGGCCCACTCGCAGTCCCTGTCGCCCTCTCTGCGCGCGTGTGTGTCGTCATCAACCCAAATCCCCCCACGCATGCGCCTCCCGTTTCCGCACCTCTCCTCTTCCTTCACACCTCCTCCCTCCTTCCCCCACGGCCCGCGCTTATAATAAGACGCCGATGCGCTGCTCCGGTGGCGGCCACCTCGCGCCTCTCTAGACTCTAGACGGACCAGTTAAGGCCGCATCTCGTTGGAGATGGCGTCGGAGCCGGTGGCGCGGGCGGTGGCGGAGGAGGTGGCGCGGTGGGGCGGGATGAGGCAGACGGGGGTCGGACTGCGCTACATGATGGAGTTCGGGGCGCGACCCACCGACCGCAACCTCCTCCTCTCCGCGCAGTTCCTCCACAAGGAGCTCCCCATCCGCATCGCCAGGCGCGCGCTCGACCTCGAATCCCTCCCCTTCGGACTCTCCAAAAAGCCCGCCGTCCTCAAGGTCAATTTATAATTCCTAATTCCTAATAGTAGTATACGCGTGTCCTTTCAAATGTAACCGCTATTGCCCGTTGTTTCGTGATTTGGGGTAGCGGTTTAGGAATGGGTCGATTTGTCGTGCGTTTCCCTTTTCGTTCTCGCCTGTTTTCATCCTTCTTACGGAAAACTGGGGATATTTTGAATCCCCTTTGGACTACTAGTCTGATTCGGGCTCTTTCTAGAAACAATTTGTACTACTCCTACTCCGCTAGTATTATCTCGTCGGATGTTTTATTTTCAAGTTTATTGTCTCCTAGGATGTTTATTTTGGGAACATAACTGTTCTCTTAGGACTCGGTGCAGTTCATAGATTTTCTTAACAATATAATAATGTACCCTCAAACAAATAAGGCCCCTGCTCCATGTTCTGCCTGTCATCAGTCCTTGGAAATGGGCCCTGTCGAGACTCGAGACGGTCTCGTTTCTAATTGGTTATCGTTAAATTACCTGATCTCCTTTGAACCTTCAGAGTTTTACAGGTACTACGAAATGTTTACTCTCAGTTCTCTGTTAATAGCTGCAATATCTGTCTCTTCGTTGACTTAAGTACAACATGAAATATCTACTAAGTCAGGTTTTAAAATTTCCATAAATATTCAACTGATTGTCATTTTTAATTCCTGGAGAGAAGTGTAGTAACATGCTTGACGCTGTTGGATTCCCTCATGCTAACGTGCTTTATTGTTTAGCCAAAAGAAGTCTAGCAATATGCTTGACGCTGTTATAGATTCCCTCATGCCAACTTGCTTGATGGTTTAACCATATTACCTTCAAACTTCTCAGTTCAGAATTGCAGATAGCAGAAGCACCTGAACTCGTCAAATAGTAAATATTTGAAGAACGATTGCCTAATAGAATCTGCATATTCTCGCCCATGAGACGTTTACTCTTTACAGGACTAACTTTCTTTGTTTGCCTCTGTTAAGGTGAGGGATTGGTACCTGGACTCGTTCCGTGACATCCGGTACTTCCCCGAGGTGAGGAACCGGGAAGATGAGCTCGCATTCACCCAGATGATCAAGATGATCAGGGTGCGGCACGCCAATGTGGTGACCACCATGGCATTAGGTGTGCAGCAGCTGAAGAAAGACCTGGGTGGTACCAAGGCTTTTCCCTCTGGGATTGAGGAGATCCATCAGTTCCTTGATCGTTTCTACATGTCTAGGATTGGGATCCGCATGTTGATAGGTTAGCATACCTAGCACCTATCTTTGAGTTAGTTTAAAATCTACAAATTATTATTACCGGTGTCTGTCGACCGGTTCAGTTAATACTATGCTGTTTGGTGTTAAGCTCCAATTCTAACTTCTAAGGGGTGTTTCTGGGTTTATAGAAGATTGAATTACTCTTAGGTGTGCTGGCACATTATCACAACTTAGCAACTGATATGGAAGTTCATTACTGATTTACTTTCTGCCTTGCCAAAAGAAGAACTCCTGCTAGCCTCTCATTGTGCCTGACAGCAGGCTAAAAGAATTTTTCAGCATTCAGTTAATTTGGAATGTGCTCCCTCCGTTCCATATTAGTTGTTGCTGATTTTGTTTTGGAGTAAAAGTGGAAATTCCTTGGAGGAGTACTTCTTAAATCTTTACTCATATAAAGATCTCAATTGGTGGCGGTGCTCTGTCAACTTAAAACCGCCAGCATCTTTTTAACTGTCAAGACACCATCTGTTGATTTGACACAAACCATCCAGATACTCAATTTTGAAAAACACATAACCATTGAGATGACAGTAGTACATCATCATCTTAAAACATATTGTGTTTCTAGTCCGTAGCAACACATGGGTATTGTGGTAGTGCTCTCTAAAAAAAAAATTGTGCAAGTCGTAGAGCTGTATGTTCAGCATGTTCAGCAGGGGAATAATAGGTGCCTAGGTAGTTGCGTTCTAGGACCTTTACATGCTTTATCTATTTTTGGGAATGCATAGTTTGGTATAGAACAAACACTGTGGTAATCATTTCCCTCTGAAAGTGGTCGTCACTGCTTATCCATATCCAATCATTTTATATTTCTTGCCAATTACTATAATAATTAGTGTAAATTAACATTTAAATACATGACAACAATAATAAAGACAGAATTATTATGCTGTCCCTATCCTGACTTGAAAATACTAACAACCTTAGATAGTACTACAATTTTATCTTTTGACCTGTGCTAATGTTTTTTATTTCAGGGCAGCATGTCGCTTTACATGATCCTGATCCAGAGCCTGGTGTCATAGGTCTCATAAACACAAGATTGTCCCCCATGCAGGTGGCTCGACTTGCTAGTGAAGATGCACGAGCTATTTGCATGCGAGAATATGGATCAGCTCCTGACGTCAACATATACGGAGACCCAGATTTTACATTCCCGTAATTCCCTGATTTGTAGTTTTAAAATGATCACACTGTTGTACTTATTTCTTCAGTAATTTAGTTGCACACATAAAGTCTCAAAATGATTTGATGAAATGCTTTGAATTCTCGATTGCAGATACGTGATAACACATCTACATCTCATGATGTTTGAATTGGTGAAGAATTCCCTCCGTGCGGTACAAGAACGATTTATGGACTCTGATAAGCATGCACCTCCCGTTAGGATCATAGTTGCTGATGGAGCAGAGGATGTAACCATCAAGGTTTGTCTCTCCCCAAGACTACAGTTAGAGAACTCATTTTGTGAATCCACAACCTTCTATGCATACAAAAGTTCACTGTATCCTTTATGGTTGTATCAGTTTAACCTTTTTGTACATACAGCAAACAAACCTAGAAAAATAGAGAATTAAACTGGTAATTTGATGGAAATTCAGAGTTTTAATCGTAAAGCCTTTGTGACACACTTATGTATTGATTCTGTAAAGACCAAATTCTTTTGGCATATCCAAATCCAGATTATCATGGTTTCATTTACTTACCCAAGGAAGCAAAATTTACTCGGGACATTTTTTTTTCTTGAGTGGTTCATGTATGCAAGAACGGTGTTGCAGTAGCAAGTTTCACCGGAGTACTTTTTTTGTTGAGAGATCACTATTCTGTGTTGCATCGTATTGTCATAATATTTACAGAAACTTGGTCTGCAGTTATGTGCAAGACATCCCCTCCTTCCACATTTCTTCCATGTAGCTCTACTCTAAAGTGTTCCTGTAAATAATACCCCATATAAGACCACAAACATGAGGTCATCCGTTCTTAAGCCAACTTCAATAGATACAATTCTTAATGCAGATTAGTGATGAAGGTGGTGGAATACCAAGAAGTGGCCTGCCAAGAATTTTTACCTATCTCTACAGTACGGCAGAACACCCACCTGATCTAGATGGCCATAATGAAGGAGTAACTATGGCTGGGTATGGTTGTGGGCTTCCAATTAGCCGTCTTTATGCTCGATATTTTGGTGGGGATCTGCAAATCATTTCTATGGAGGGATATGGTATGTCCATATTTCACCTTTTTATGTTTATTTATGTATGGAGTATTGAACAGCCCATACATTGTTTGCTGATCTTTCCTGTATGTACTACTATTTCAGTTTCCAGTAATCTCTGTCTGAAAGTTAGTTAAAAAGCATTAATTATTTCTTCTTCTCGCGCTTAGCTTTTCTAAGTTGCTCACAATATTTTGTTGCGATTAAACTGACTACAATGTCACAGAAATGTGATGTAGCTGATCATGATTAATTTGTTTGCTCTTTTATTTTAGGAACTGATGCTTATCTCCACCTATCACGGCTGGGAGATTCAGAGGAACCCTTGCCTTAAGAGATTCAGAATGACCTGCTGTCTAAGTGATCTACTCCAGCTCTGATACCATTATTGTTATTATGATGATGCAATTGTTGTGCTGGTATGCAAATATAGTTACCAAAGCCAGCCACCAGTATGTGGTCCAGCTGTTCTGCTGTAGTCGCTATGGAATGTCTCATCATAACTAAGAAGGCTCTAGTTCTTCTTTACCGTCACTACAGTTCTGCTATCTTCTGGGGTGACGTTGCAGAAGTACTTCGAAACAATCATCGCCTCGAGAATGTTATGATGTTATCTGTACCAATTGTCTCCTTAGAGGAGCTGGTTTCATCTACAATATGTCTCCATCAGCGTATCTAATACCTTAGCATGTCTACGTCAGAACTCACAGAGGGAAGTCCTCAAATTTGTCCAGTGCGCTCCCTTCTGCATCTTAGCGTGATGTTTTTTATCCGGACAGTTTACATCACAAACCCTTTCTGTTGAGAAATTTTGAGCGCAATCATAAAATACATGTCAACTTCATCTCAACCTCATAAGCAACCTTATGTTAACGATTCACCCAAAATCAAAAAAGAAAAGAAAAAAGAGACAAGTTAGTGTTTCGTGGTTACCTCATTTGGACAAGCCAACGAGTGGTAAGTAAATCAGTTGGACCTCAATTTTTTTTTTTGACGTGTGGACCTCAATATTTTAGTAGCACCGGTTACACCACGAAGCCGGCTGCACAAACGATTATGTTCTCGGACCACCCATCTAAGGCCTTGTTTGGTACTAGAGTTTTTGTGGGAATAATTTCTACCAAACCTCAAATTCTCACTTACCTTTAAAAATATAAATATGTTTGGTACTAGAGTATTGAGCGAGTTTAATCTCCACTAATCCCCACTTTCCCCCAAATTTTAGTATATTTTTCTCAATCCCCGATACTCTACCTCTACCTAATAGATTGTGGATGGGGTTTTGTGGGAATTGAGTAAAGACAGGGGTTTCATCCAATACTCTAGGGGATTATCCCCACTAATCCCTGCAAAAACTCTAGTAGCAAATAAAGCCTAATAGTTGTTTGCTACCTGGAGTATTTTGTCAACCCCTTGCGGATGGCACCTCTCAATCTCTCTCTTGCATGCAAACACACCGTCATCCTAAGACCAGCCACAATGTGGCTCAAAAGCAAATTATGGGAGCTTTGGAACCGGTTTCACACACTATGGATCATCGGTTCTTTTGCTCTGACAACAAAAGCGGATGAATATGTTGGTTCGGCTTCCATGAATAAAATATTTTTTTTTGGATGACCCACAAATGAGCCGTTGGCCAATGACCGTTGCTTCTCTTCCCTATATATTTGCATACAATTCAAATAGATCACTAGATAACATATGAACACAACTCGATCCAGCCATGGAAAATTCATCAACATCTTTCATAGATTTGCTGAACTCATCTCCCAGTTCCAACCCCTCAACTCAAGCCCACAAACTAGACAAGAGATCCCACACCATATCCCAGGTTACCCTCCACCAAATCTTCATATGAATCTTCCTCCCCAATATTACGGCTATCAACCTCACTGCCCACCAAATTTCATGGCTTTTGGAGGTCAAGGAAGCTACCAACAACAAATGTCTGGAACTCAACCAAGCTACCACCAACTCATGTCCGGGATGGCTTCAAGAAGCTATCTTGGTCCTCCTTACCAAGGTAATGTTGGGCAATACTCACAAGCATTTGCAGGCGGAGGTACGCTTGGTGGTCCATCATTGCTGGCTGGTTCGACACAACTTTTTTTGGAGCTACTGGAGGAAGTAGTTTAAGAGGCGATGAGTCAGGATCTACCTTGTCAGCTGCACAATACATACATCAAGCTGTTAGCATTGACGAAGGCAGTGAAGATGGTGAAGAACAAAAGGCTCGGCACAAGAAATGCTGTAAACAACAGAATCTCTGGTTGGTAGGTGCTTGGTTGAAGCATTCCATTGATCCCATTCATGGAAACAACAAGAAGTCAGATCATTATTGGAAGCAAGTTACACATGAGTTCAACAAGTACTCATGTAAAGCTGAAAGAAGGACAGTGGTGCAGTGCAAGAATCATTGGAACAGGACTAGCACTATGGTTGCAAAGTTCAATGCAGCTCTCCTAACAATGAGAAGAGTACATGTTAGTGGGCAATCTGACTTGGTCCTCCAGCTTGAGCAAAGAGCAACCAACAGCATCGCTATAAAGAAGAGAAATTGCAAAAAGAAAATATAACAAGGCCTACAAGTCCAACCGTAGAACCTGTCGGCGTCGTGGCGTAGTTGCATTGATGTGGTGGTGGTAGTATCGCCGCCAGCGTCCTACTCGTCCTCCAGCTTGCCTCGCATGGGCGCATCATCCCCACGAGACGGGGACCTGCCGCGCATGGCGGCGGCTCACTGTCGCGCCCATGCCCATCGACGCCGCACGCCGCCATCAAGGTCCCCAGGACGGCGAGCACCCGTTCCCCAGTCGCTGCTCGGCCTGCCGGAGGAGCTGCAAGCCTAGACCTCCGTATTTCTCGAAAATCCGGAGAGGAGCGCATGGAGGCTATGCTGTGAATTGGGGATTCTTGACCGGAAGCTTCACTCGCGCCAAGGGATAGGTTTTTTTTTAATGTTAGCAGGAGAGCTGCTAAATTCATGGAGAAGAAAGAAGATGGGTAAGAGCCACACTGCTCGGTTTGTAGGGAAATCGGGTGAAACCCTAAACAACGGCAAAGTCACACCTAAAGCACCATAACTCATACAAGACGCCGCAAAGCGAAACACACAATACACATGACCGGGCTACTTAAACGACACCGCTCGTAGTGCTCACCGAAAACTATCGCATCGACCTGATCTGCTATGAACCTCTTTGCCGACCTCATCAACAGTGGAAGGGAACGACATGCCCAAAAGAGGAGGGCAAGTGCCTCCCCGAGCGCACGAGCAAGACCAAAGTGAGTCATCTGTCACTCCTTGCATGTGTAGAGTGCTCAAGCTGTCGACCAACATCGCCCACCTCCACGAACCACATGTCGCTCTAGCCGGTTCCATTTCCCAAAAATGAAGCCCTCAAGAGGGAACACGACACCAAGCACCATCATCGCTGAACCGGAAGACCGGATCTAGGGTTTCCCCTAGAAGATGCAGGGAAGGTAGGTGAAGACTTCTCCATCGACGCCTCCAATGAGGGAACGACACCCGCAGGCACCGCTGTTGATAGCTCCGACGCCGTTGGAGTTCGGCTTTCGCCGGTAGTCTCAACCACCAAACCGGAAAAGCCAGCCAGCCACCACAACTTCCCCGCTGGCCCTGCCTCCACGGCCGACACACCTCTTGGGACCACTCGGCACCATTCATCTCCCGCACAAGATGGGAGGATGCAATGCCCGAGGAACCAGAACCCCCACGTCACCGGCAGCCAGGCCAAGCCGGAGGCGCTGGACCACCTGCACGACGCGAGGCACCATCCCGCAACTGCCACGACCGTCCGCCCAGATCGGGCCCATGAGGCCCAGATCGAGCCCTCCTGGCGTAGCCTCGCACGGGTGCCTGTAGACTGCCCCCGCCGCCACCGGTCGACAGCAGCGCCGTCGCACCGCCCAGCTCCACCATCTCGACAGTAAGACGAAATGCTCTGCCTCGCCGCGCCACATGTTTGGTCGCTCCTCCTTCGCGCGTAGAGGAAGCACTGGGGCGCGCTCTCCTCACCATCCGCCTTTCGGCAGCAAGGCGCCGCTGATACGTCTCAAACGTATCTATAATTTTTGATGCTCCATGCTTGTTTATACACCATTTGCTTTGTGTTTTGTTACACTTCGTGGCGTTTTTATGCATTTTCCGGAACTAACCTATTAACAAGATGCCACAGTGCCAGTTCCCTGTTTTCTGCTGTTTTTGTGTTTCAGAAAAGTTACACAGGAAATATTCTCAGAATTGGACGAAACAAAAGCCGAACCTCCTATTTTTACCAAAGCTTCGCGAAGACCGAAGATGACACGGAGAGGGGCCAGGGGCCAGCCTCACCACCAGGGGGCGCGGCCCAGCCCCTGGCCGTGCCCACCTATGGTGAGGGTGCCCTGGTCCACTTCTGACGCCGCCCTTTCGCCTATAAAGTCCTCTCGATGGGAAAAACCTAAAGGATGGATCGCTTTTCCCAGAAACATACTGCAAGCCGCCACTGTCACCGTCACGAGATCGGGAGGATCCAGGAGCTCTTCCCGGCACCCTGCTGGAGAGGGGAATCCCTGTCGGAGGCCTTCTACACCACCATGGTCGCCTCCGAAGTGATGTGTGAGTAGTCTACCTTGGACTATGGGTCCATAGCAGTAGCTAGATGGTTGTCTTCTTGATGGGTTCGTAGCATAGAAAACAAAAATTTTCCTACACAAGAACACAAAACTAGCCAAGATGTTCTACGAGGTGGTAGCAACGAAGACTAACCCTCGATGACCGTAAGCGGGGATTACGTTCCCGCACAAACGGTGACGATGGAGAGTCGATGTAGACGCACGTAGTCAACGTAGTTGTTCACTTGACGTAGTCGACGTAGTGGTTCACTTGACGATCACAAGATCGTGTACACGGCGCCACAAGTGGCAGCGCCCCCGTGCTCGGTCACACGTACAGCTCGTCGTCGACTCCTCCACGCCCTCGGTCCAGCGGGGCAGCGGAAGAAGGGATCTGCCGGACACTCCACCACACACTTCTCCAAGTGTATGAACTACGAACTACAATTCTGGCAGAGCTTCGCTAAGCAGAGACGGAAATTGGGCAGCAACTATGCGAGGGAAGGGAGGATCAAGAAGTGTGTCACATGGAGGAGAGGGAGGGGTTTATATAGGGGAGGAGGGGCAGCCCCCAAGGGGTGGCCGGCCAAGGAGGCCCTCCTCCTCTTCATAGTGGTAACCCCCTCTTCATTCCCTTCATGGTGGTAACCCCCTCATCAACATGAGGTAACCCCCATTTTAATTTTGCATGACATTCATGCTAATTAAAATTCACACTTATTGATTTAATAAAACATTTTTATTTCTTTAATATTTGTTAATTCATTCAATTAACAAACATTAACAAATACACCCTTGAGTTATTTCGATATCCCGAAACAGTTTCGGTGCTTTTCTGAAACAACCCTTATGCTGTCCTGTAATTCGACCGAAGTATCGTATCCACTCAAAAACGACGGCGAACCTTAAGTGTGTCACCCTACGGTTCGTGAATAACGTGGACATGATTGAGACTCCTCTCCGATCAATAATCAACAGCGGGATCTGGAAATCCATGATGACTCCCACTTACTCAACGATGAACTAGTGATCGTGTGAACCAGTAATGAACATAGTTAATTCCTTTTGTCTCGCGATATTATTACTTGTCCGAGATCCGATCATTTGGTATCAACCATACCTAGTTCGATCTCGTTCCCGACAAGTCTCTTTACTCGTTCCGTGATAATGCATTCCCGTGACCTAGTCACATGCTTGCAAGCTATTCCAATGCAATATCACCGAGAAGGGCCCAGAGAATATCTTTCCGTCATCCGGATGGACAAATCCCACTCTTGATCCATGAGCCTCAACTAATACTTTCAGAGTACCCAAATCAACCTTTTACGGTGTGACGTTTGATATCATCAAAGTACCCTTCCGGTATCAGTGATTAACATGATCTCATGGTCTAAGGATTAGAACTACTTCGCATGAGTTTGATATAGCAATGAACTTGATGACTTGATCGTATTGCTATTCGTACTATGGGTGTGAGTGTTCATCACATCATTCTTCTAATGATATGACCCCGTTATTAACAACATCCAATGTTCATGATCAGGAAACCTTGATCATCAGTTAATCAACGGGCTAGTATAAAAGAGAGGCTTTACTAGGAACCTTTTAGTTTATTAATCACACAAGTATTAATGTTTCCGATTAATACAATTCTAGCATGAAAAATAAACATCTATTATGAACACGGAATAATATAATAACAACTTTATTATTGCCTCTCGGGCATATTCCTTTCACTTCTCCACCATGTGCTTCATGTTTAGATCTTGTGAGCTGCCCTACATGATCAAGATCATCTTTATGTAATCATACATGTTGTGTTTGTTGGGATCCGATGAGTATTGGTACTATGTCAAGTTGATGTGCTGAATTATATTTTATGTTATCTCTATGTTGTTTATGATCTTGCATGCTTTCCATGCTAGTAGCTATCTTGGCCGAGTAGATGCTAGTAACTCCAAGAGGGAGTATTTATGCTCGATAGTTGGGTTCATGCCTCTATTTAATTTGGGGGAGTGACAGATACCTCCAAGGTTGTAGATGTGTTGTTGCCACTAGGGAGAAAACAACAATCCTGTGTCTAAGGACATTTGCTTTGTTTACATTACTGATGTCTATGCATGCGTCTGTTCTTGTAGACAGTGTTGGGCCTCCAAGTGCAGAGGTTTGTAGAGCAGGAGCAAGTTTTCCTTAAGTGGATCACCCAAGGTTTATCGAACTCATGGAGGAAGAGGTCAAAGCTATCCCTCTCAAGCAACCCTGCAATTATGATACAGAAAGTCTCTTGTGTCCCCAACACACCCAATACACTTGTCAGATGTATAGGTGAACTAGTTCGGCGAAGAGATAGTGAAATACAAGTAGTAGTGATGATTATAAGTAGTAAATGTAATCTGAAATAAATATTGCTGCAAGCAAACATGTAACAAAACTGAATGTAAACGGTGTGCAAAGCTTGGAAACAAGGCCTAGGGATCTTACTTTCACTAGTGGACACACTCTCAACAAATATAACATAATTGAACCAATAGATACTATCATCAATATGCAACTCAAAACAATTCTCCAATGGAAAACGAACACTAATCATGCGTAGGGCTACGAAGCACTTCTCAAAGTCCGTATGTACCCAAACTAGATTGTCCCACACTATCACCGTGAACGCACTAGATGGTTCCAACAAACACCAACAATTCATAGAGACATTAACCAAAAAGATACACATGATGCGCACACTAGTCACCTTCACACCATGATACAAGGTATCTCCGGAGATTACAATAATAAAGCACGGGAGTAGCATAATATCTGAATAATAGCATCTACCAATTCAACTAGATACAAAGCTCACGATCACATAAAGATCACATCATGGGAGAGAGAGGTGAACCACATAGCTACCGGCAGAGCCGTCAGCCCCGGGGGAGAACTACTCCCTCCTCATCATAGGAGACAGCAAGGTTGATGGAGATGGCGGTGAGGTCGATGGAGACGGCGGAGACGGCGATGGAGACCGATGGAGATGGCTCCGAGGGCACTTCCCCATCCCAGCAGGGTGCTGGAATAGAGACTTCTATCCCCCGAAATTCGTCGGTGGTGGCGGCGGAGCTGCGGAACTCTTCTGGAAATTTTGCCGATTCCCCTAGGGTTTTCCGTCGGGAGGCTACTTATAGGCAAAGGGGCGTCGTCAGGAGGCAACCAGGGTGGTCACACAATGGGTGTGCCTGGCTAGGGGCTGGGCCGCGCCCCCCTGTTGTGTGGGCAGCCCCTGGCCCCCCTCCGGCTCTCGTTCGGTCTTCGATACTCTTCCGGGAAAAATAAGACTTCTGGAACTTGTTTTGTCCAATTTCGAGAATATTTCCTGTGTAGCTTTTCTGAAACACAAAATAGCAAAAAATAGGGAACTGACACTGTGGCATCTTGTCAATAGGTTAGTTCCGGAAATCGCATAAAAACGCCATGAAGTGTAACGAAACACAAGGCAAATGGTGTAAAAATAAGCATGGAGCATCAAAAATTATAGATATGTTTGAGACGTATCAACATCCCCAAGCTTAACTCCTGCTCGTCCTCGAGTAGGTAAGTGATAACAAAGAATAATTTTTGAGGTGACATGCACCATCACAATCTTGATCATCTAGGTAAAGCATTGAGTGCTGAGATCAAAGAACTTAAAACATGGGCATGAAAGACATAATCTTGATAGAAGAAACTTAGCAACCATGTTATAACATGAAAAAGAACACAAACGAAAGATCATGTACAATGAAACAATGAAAGTCAAACGTGTGTTCAAATCATATGGAAAAACATAGCAAATGGTTTTCAGCTTGTCCCTCATGGAATAGCAAAATATAAATGCATAGGACACCTTCAAGTTTAAGAGGGCGACTAGATACAAATAATTTAAGAACAAGTGAAACCAAAATAATGAATCAATCAATGATAACTTTGGGACAATGCACATTATACTCAGAATAGCAACTATGCTCTCTTAGACGGTGCATAAAGGTAGAAGGTGGAGACTCAACATAAAAGTAAAAGAAAGGCCCTTCGCAGAGGGAAGCAGTGATTAAACATATGCTAGAGCTTTTCATTTGTAAAACAGAGAGATAAAAACTAGATTTTGAGAGGTGGTTGTCTTTGTCAACGACTAGCAATGGGGTTCTTACTATCTTCCATACAAAAATGAAGCAAGTTTTTGAGAGAGATTGGCACTTTTGTGCTCTTTTATAAAGCTTGGCACTCCTCCCCACCTTTTTCCTTTCTCAAACCATGGCTAACCGATTCCATCGGGTGCCCACCAACATTCACATACCATGGAGGAGTGCATTTTTTCTTTCTTTTTTTTTCCTTTTTTTCTTTTTGGAATGAAACAATATGGAAGATAGCAAATCCGACCACTACGTCCTCATGAGCTGAAAACAGTGTCACAAAATGAGAAGTATTTTGAAGGTTTTTTTTTGAAAGGTAGCACATGAAAATTTACTTGGAATGGCTTGCAAATACTATGCATAGGAATTTATAGTGGACACTTGGAATAACTTAGTTATTGGGAGTTGGATGCACGAGTAGAGCTCATACTCAGTACAAAGTGAGGGCTAGCAAAACACTGAGAGCGACCAACTAAGAGAGCAATAATGGCCATAATCATGCATAGCGACAAAACATCATTAAGAGAAGCATAAAATGGCATCACAAGTCAAAAACCAAATGATCATAGAGGCTTATGGCGACTTTGTAAGAGTCAAACATGTTGTAAGCATGTGCCAAGTCAACCCAAATAAAGCATCAAAGGAGAAAACCAAATAAATGCTTCCACATAATAAGAACAACGCATGATTTTTCAAAGGCTCACTAAGCAATCTCAATCATTTGAGACAAGTCATGCTACAGCAAAAATCAATAGGCATACTATCAAAATGCAATCAAGCATAGCATGCAAAAGTCTAAGCCGCAGTCTAAACAAGCTCGTTTTTGTACCACTTTTTTGCATGAAACTTTTTCTCTTTTCCAACACCATTCAAACCTTTTCGAAACAACTCTTTTGATGAAAACAAACATAGACCAGAGGTCCAAATACAGCTTGATGCAAAGATATTAGAAGATCTAAACAAAAATCAAGGCAAAAAACAAAAGCTAAACGCAGTAGCAGAAAAAGAGAACACTCGTTGAACGATAAGAGTAAAAACTAGAGTGTTCTTGGCAATGAAAAACGGAGCATAGCTCTCTCCAAAAAGAACATGATGTGATCCAACCATTTATTGCAGCAAACAAAACAAAATAAAACTGAAAGCAAAAACAACTGACGCTCCAAGAAAAATGCATAGTGCATGAAGCAATAAAAATATAGTGTCTTGAAAGGTGACCGGATTTTTGCCGATGAAGAAGGGGTGCCTCGGGGGCATCCCCAAGCTTTGACGCTTGTACCTCTTGGATATTTCTTGGGGATGACATGGGCATCCCCAAGCTTGAGCTTTTGTCCATTCTTCATCTCGTCTCATCATTCTCCAATCCCTACACTTGAAAACTTCCTTCATACAAAACTCAACACAATTCTATTAGCAACGTTAGCATAAACATAATAACGAATCAACCCTTTTCAGTTCAGATTTCAACACAAAACCACCACATATAAAGCATATACTACTGTAGCAACTTCCCCAAAAGTTCCGTGATCAAAAGAACTGTGGGGACCCCGGATTACCCTTCCGGAATACCCGATATGCATACAATTCACGATCCCATGATCAGTGTGTCGTGAATCCACATATCCGAGTTGATAACAGAATTATATCATCCATTACATTAACGAATATCAACTTAGAACTAGTCACATGACCAAGTTCGATAATACCACGCAGGGCAAGTTCACATTTAAGCAGCGGATACCAAGCAGCGTTGATGACCCATGCCATGCCTACTACCCTACAGGCAACTAACTGGAAGACGTTCCTAGTTCGCACTGGCGTCATTGTAAGCACCTTCATTTTCCTCGTAGTCTTCTCTATAATCTGACCAAGTTAATAGCCAGGGACAAAGCCATGAGTACATTTTGGAATTGTACTCGCAAACCATCTAAGAAGTAGTGTTGTCATGCAGTTTGGCTGTAGCAAGGTGAAAGGCTCTAGTCTAGTTTATCCTAACTAGTCAATTTCTCGTGTCGATATAGCATGTCTTACGACATTTCTATATCCTTATTAAAGAAAGCATTTAGAAAACCTTTTTAGTAAAATCTCTAGGAAAGGGGGAACTCATTAGTTTTTCAAGAGAGAGCTGGTGGCCAATCAAACATGACCACTTCATAAAAACTAGGTCAATCACACATGACCCTCTCCATTCCCTCAGCAGTACCCTGCAAGTACTCCGAGCCATACTCTTGCCACGGCAGTACCCTCCGAGTACTCCGTCCGGCACCTTCTCCATTTCCTTGAAAACATTTTTATGAAAACAAAACCGACATTGGGCTAGATAGCGACCATTCCAACCGTCCATGACCAAGGATTCGGCTATTCGAATAGGTTTACACTCTGCAGAGGTTGTACACTTTACCCACAAAATTAGATAAATCCGCCGGGATACCACCACGGACCGTCATACACAAGTATGCGGGGTTCAGATAATCGAACAGAGCCTTCCATCTATCCACCTTAGTACGGGTGCCTACCCTGTGGAGTCTACCTCCCCGGCACGCCCCGGCAGTACCTCCTGGAGAGCGTAACTCCGGTGCCACGGCGGGAGAACCCAAGTGTCTTTCGGCGGCTCGGGATATGCCGTTGTAATGTGTTGACCCTCAATAGGCATCAACCCGGATTCAGGGGTGTTGCGTACCATTTTCCGGGCACCACGAACCCTTATATAGTTGTGAGGCTCCCCGCACTAAAACAGATAAACTTTGGACTAAGCCCCGTCCCATACCGGGGTAATGTGGTTGCACGGGTTAATTGTTCCGGTGGATACCTAGTGATCACCAATGTCATTTGAAAAACCACCAACTTCCATTTATCCAAAACCATTTTTGAAAACATTTCAGTGGAGTAGATACTACCCCAAGGTTTTCAAAAACATTTTCAAGAATTCTTTTTGAGTGTTCCCATCCTAGAGTTTTTGGCTCCACTAGAGGTTTTCCAAGGGCTTTGCTGCTAACCAACAAGCCACTACTGAAAAGGGTAATGAATAGGTGTTCAAAGGGGGTCATCTCGAAGGATGATAACAATTGGCTTGTGGAGCTTGAGCCAATAATATAATTGCTACAAGAGCTATAGCAATATAAAAACATGCAATTTAATAAACCTTTATGAAAGATGGAAAGTATGTGAATAGGATCAGATATGCATCAAGAATAGATGGCTTGCCTTGGTTGGCTTGTCCCTGGTCCTCTTCCTCCTGGTACTCATACACTTCACCCTCCTCGGTGCACTCGGTGTCGTTCGATTCTATTGCCGGTAAAAAGAGATAGCAAACAAATAAGGAAGCATGCATACACAAGGCACAAACATTACCACACTTCACAGCACACAATCAGAGAGTATCATAAACAAGCAAGTTCAAAATCTGAACAAGTTGTTATACGATTTTAGTAGCAAGTTAAATCTATTAAACCTAGGGTATTTCATTTTTAGCAACAAATACACCACTCAAACCAAACAAGCATGCAAGTGCTAAAATAGGTCAACAATCACTCTCAGCACATCAGTATGTAGGTAACAAGTTTATGAACCCAACAAAGTTGGATTCACCTCAAAACACCTTATAGTTGATTTTCTATGAAATTCCTATCAACAATAAAAGCTAAACCACTAGAATAATTCCCAGATATTATCTGGACATCAGAAAAATTTGCCAGAGAGTGTTATGGAAAGCTCTTCCTGAACACAATCCATAGAAATTGGATTCACACAAAAATTCCTAACCTATTGCAAGTGAGAATTTAAACTATACTAATTAAACTATTTGCCAAATTAAATACTACTGCAGATATATGTGTCCTAAAATACCAAACTCAGTTTGAAATGCAAGTTAACAAATAAGAGCATCTCTGAAAATTGGGTTTGCCCAATTTGGCCTCATAGATTTACAGATATGGAATTTTGAATCCAAAGTGGCCAGATCTAACAATATAAATATGAATAAACCTACAGTTATTTATTTGAAAAGGGGCCAGCACCATTGGGTAGGTATTTGAACAAGGAACCCATAGAAATTTTATTCACTCGATTTGCATGCTCAGAGAATTTTCTATGCAATTTACAAACTAGCAGAGATATTCAAATACGCAAGCAGATTATCAGAGAAAAAAAAGATAGGTGGGCCGACTTTATTAGGCCGATGGGGCACCCCGCCGGGCCGGCCCAATATCTAACTACAGCGCACGGCAGAGAGAAAAGAAAGAAAAAAAGAAGCAAAATGCGACAGCTGCATGCTGCGGACGGATCAGCCGATCGACGACCTGAGCTCGGTCGACGGCGATGGAGGTGCTCGACGGGGATGACAGAGAGGAATGGCGGGGCTCACCAAGGGATGGATGAGAGGCGTCGGTGAGAACTCGTGGTAGCCCAAAGGCTCGAAAGGGAAGGCTCGGGCGACTCACACGCAACACTGCAAGCGAGGCCACCGTCTTCGCGCTCCACAGGAGGTCGCCGGAACGACAGCTCTAGCATATCCTGGACAAAAGGGGAGAGGAGCATCAGGATGGAAATATCGAGAGAGGTCTAGAGATACAGAGAGAAGATATAGGAAGGGACAACAGCCTCGTCTAGGACGAGTTGCAGTTCACGGGAGCTCCAGCTCCGTTCCTCCTCTGGCCGGGGAAGAAACAAGCAGGGCATTGCCCCTTGGTTTCCGAGAGAGAAAGAGGAGTGTGAGGAGTGCGAATTCGAGGGAGGGAAGAGTAGGTAGTGAGCAGAGAGGGGGACTTATGGATGGATGGCGAGGGACAGAGACCCATGGGCGCGGCGGACGAACGCCTATTGGTCTGAGCGGGCGGCGCATGGGACGGGAGGAACGCGACAAGGGGGAGAGGCTAGGCTGCGCCATAGTGGTAAGGGAGGCTAGGAGAGGTTGTCGGCGAGGTATCAAGTGCGGAGGTGGACGGTAGGCTTGGGGGGAGACCGTCGAGTCTACGCCCGCCAGGTGCTCGACGCTGGTTCGGCCCTCAGAGCACGCTCGATTGAGGCCGTGGGGAAGAGGACAAAGACGAGAGCTTGCTCGGGTTTGACCATGGATAGCAAGGGGAGGCTAGTGGTGAGATTACACGGCTAGGGGAGTTGGCTTATGCCATAAGGCATGTCAATGGCCACCAAGGGCACAAGAGAGAGGGAGAGGTTTTAGGGACAGCTAGGGTAGCTTGCAGGTGAGGTAGAGAAGTGGTATGGGGTCCTGATACTCGCAGGATTACTGGATGGAGAGGGGGGTGGCTGGTTGCAAGGATTTTCCATTATCTAGCAAGGATGTACATGAGCCTCTATTCCTCCTTCCTCCAAACACTAAAGAACAAAAAGGGAATGGTGCTACAGTACCAATTCGACCAGAGAGTGATACAAGTGCTGGAGTGGTCAATGCTAGGATTTGGTGATGATCCAAGGAATTAAAGAGATAGAGATTGATGTGAATAAGAAACATGTGATGACAAAACTTTTGATTTGAGCTTGCTCAACAAATTTTGCCAAGCATGCTCAGGTGATAAAGGATTAGAGGGGGTGATGGCGCCAAGTTGACGTGGGAAAGTGTAGTTGAAGTGGGAGCTTCTTCTTCTTCTTCAATCCCCGGCAACGGCGCTAGAAAACAGCTGGTGGTCCTTGTGCGTGGTGAATGACCAGCCCGTTGGGAACCCCAAGAGGAAGGTGTGATGAGGATAGCAGCTAGTTTTCCCTCTGTTAAGAAACCAAGGTATGTCGATCTTGGAGAGGAGAGACAAACGACTGAAGGTGATGCTTGCTAGTTTGCGACAGCTTCGGACAATTTATATATGGCGCCTCGTCCAAGCTTTGCTTGCTAGCTGCAACGCGGAACCTCCACACAACACAACCAAGTACTTTGTTCCCAACTTGTGATGAGGTTTTCAATCTCACCGGTTTGCTTGAAACAAAGGTTATGAGCGTATCGAGTGGAAAACAGTAGAAGTATGCGAGTAAAGTAAACAGTGCGAGTAAAGTAAACAGGTGATAGCAATATGATGGAAATAGGACCGGGGTCCACAGTTCACTAGTGGTGTCTCTCCATAAGATAAATAACACATGCTGGGTAAACAAATTACAGTTGGGCAATTGATAGAATAAAGATAAACGTGATATGTCAAGAAGATCACTATGAGATTTACTCTGGGCATTACAACAAAATACATAGACCGCCATCCAACTGCATCTATGAGTAATAATCCACTCATGGGGATATCGTCCGAACACCCCATGAGTATTAAGTTGCGAACAACAGATAATTGCATTAAGCAAAGTGTGTAATGTAAACAAAGCATATGCCCTTGAGCATATGAATGTTGTTTTCTCCCTAGTAGCAACATCACATCTACAACCTTAGAGGTTTCTGTCACTCCCCCAGGTTAAATAGAGGCATGAACCCACTATCGAGCATAAATACCCCCTCTTGGAGTCACTAGCAACTACTCGGCCAAGATAGCTACTAACAACGGAGAGCATGCAAGATCATAAACAACATAGAGATAACATAAGATATATTTCAGTATAGCAACTCAATCATAACACCAATATTCATCGGATCCCAACAAACCAAACATGTAGAATTACATAACGGTGATCTCAATCATGTAGGGCAGCTCATGAGATCTAAACATGAAGCACATGGTGGAGAAGACAACCATCTAGCTACTGCTATGGACCCATAGTCCAAGGTAGACTACTCACTCATCGCTCCGGAGGCAAGCATGGCGATGAAGAAGACCTCCGGTGGCGATTCCCCTCTCCGGTAGGGTGCCGGGAAGAGCTTCTGGACCCTCCCGATCTTTAGGTCGACGGCGGCGGCGGATCGCGATGTGTTCTGGAAAAGTGATCGGGTCCTTAGGTTTTTCCCATCGGGGGGTCTTTATAGGCGAAGGGGCGATGTCAGAGGTGGAGCCAGGTGCCCTCACACCATGGCGGCGCGGCCAGGCCCTGGGCCGCGCCAGCCTGGTGTGTGGGGCCCCTATGGCCCCCCTCCTACTTCTCTTTGGATCTCTGGAAGCTCCCGGACAAAATAAGACTTCAGGAACTTGTTTTGTCCAATTCCGAGAATATTTCCTGTGTATCACTTTTGAAACACAAAAACAGCAGAAAATAGGGAACTGACACTGTGGCAACTTGTTAGTAGGTTAGTTCCGGAAAATGCATAAAAGTGCCACGAAGTGTAATGAAATAGTAGGCAAATGGTGTAAAAACAAGGATGGGGCATCAAAAATTATAGATACGTTGGAGACGTATCAGGGGGTGGTGATGATGTTGAGAAGATGGCATTTGAATTTCGAATTTTAAATGAGAAGGTTTGGAACCTTTAGTGGGTATGCCCAAATTTGAGGGAAACTCATTTGAACTAGCCTTTGAAATTTTTGCAAGTAACCAGGTGATAAGTTGAGTTCAAAATGTTCTACTTGCATTACTATGCACAGTAGATTTTCTCAAAATTATTTGATATCAAAAGGTGCAAGAAATGGCACATATGCCACTATCATGCATTTTGATAAATAGGAAATAGAATAAATAAATAAAAGTTTTCTAGAAATGATTTTTGGGTGGGGAACGATATGATATAATATACTAATCACATTTCCCATTTTATCAGGTAAAACCTTTGAAACCTTTGATAAAACGAGGGAGTAGTCTTGTAGACAAAAAGGGAAAAGGGAGATATCCTAGGGGAGGTTTGAACAAATGAAGGAAAACCCTATTTGAGTATGGATGAGATAGCAACTTAACTTGAGTGGTGTACGAAATAATAGGAAGCCACTTGACTTGTAGTAGATTAACAAGTATCATAAGAAAACACAGGCCAAGCATTTACCAAAACAATTTAAGACAAAGATTTAGAATAATGGTGAGAAGAGGAAAGATGAGCTTATGCTTTGAGGATTATATAAGAAAGTTTATGGTAATGGAAATCAAGATAGATGATAGTTAGGAGCACCTCAAGAAGAGAAATAGGCCATGGTAGGATCCCACTAAGTTTATTTTGAAAATAAAAGTTATGGGCAAGAGGGTATATGATAGTGTCAAATGGTCACCGCTCTGATTAGGGTCAGAAACATGGTTAGAAACATTAGCATATGATCTCAAATGACCAGGTGGCAATGAAGACAATGGAAGATCGGATGACAATGATGAATTCTAGGTAGGTGCATTCCTATGGATAGGAAGTATGAGATTTAAGACAAGTCCATAAAGATTGAATCTGTTAACAGAAGTGAAGATAGGGCCAAGTTTGGAAATTGGTGATTTCGCATTGAAAGGGTGGTCATATCCAAGTGGGGTTTGTGAAATAAAATATCAATAAACATTCTTATAAAACTTGGGTAATATTCCCATAATTTTCAGAGATGAGAATAATACCAAAGAGGTATTCTTCCTATCTCTGCTATTTTTTTTAAAAAAAATAGGAAAAGTAGTTGTGAAAATACTTTTATAGAATATATTGAAAAATGTAATGAGTGCTCATAAAGAGAGAACCTCATTACTAATTTTTGATAATCTTGAGTTTTGAAAATAAATACTCCTTCCATAAGGAATAGAGTTGTAGGGTTTTACAAAGAGGGAACATCAAAATAGGTTTTATATATAGAAAATATATTGAAAGTAGTATATAAGAATATCCCCACTGGCCATCTTATATTTTGATTTGCTTTAGATAGGTTAGACCATAGGCCTACCTGTAGATCATAGCTACACACAAGGAACTCAATCAAAGTCAAACCGTTCACACAATGTCAACTCATCACGCAAAGTCAATCCATTTGGAATAGGAGGGGTTGGTCCACAATCTTATACAACAATCAGATTAAAAGCAACAATCACACATCAAACAAGGAAAACATGCAATATACTCTAGTAAATCCGATTAAGCACCAAAAAGTTTTTGTTGGCCCTCATTTTTTGCATTACTAAACTTAGCTTAAACAGGGTTACAAAAAGTGGGGTGTTACAGCTCTTCCCCCCTTAAACAGAATCTCGTCCCGAGATTCCTAAGCATAGTAGTAAGAGGTGTACAGACTAATGTTCGAGTTAGGCTTCAAGGGATTTCTCTTCTAACTTCTCGGTGACACTTTAGTTGCGTACAAGACTTGCTTTTACCAAAGATGTAGATTGTCTTCACATGCTGCAGCTGAGGGATGAAGAGTTAAGGTTGCCAAAAGTATCTTGACAAAAACCGCGTCGAGACGCCTTTGAGGTTAATGGGCCCAAGCTATCTAGTATCCCAAAATATTCTACAAGAGTTAGAGGGTTTCTCAGTCGAAATCAGGGTCCTGAAGAGTTGAGGCTTCTCGGGTAGCTTTTGTTGTCTTGGGGTTGTCGCTTCCTTCTTGTATATTGATGAAGTTTTCAATTCTTGGTGTTGTGTCTTGAAGCTTGATGTTGGTGTAGACCTTTAATCTCGAGCTTGCCGTCCTCTGAGGATTGTAGACAAGAGCATTTATGCTTTGATCTTGATAGGCACGTCAAATCTGTCAACTTAGCCCTCTATGCTCCTAACTACCAAGGCACAGGTTAGTCCTAATGGAAACCATTCTTCTGGGTCGTCTTGTGCTGGAGCTGAAAATGCTTCAGGTGGCGGCGCACCACCAATGGTGTGTCTTCCAGTAGTCAATGATCTATTCCTTCTTGTCTTCGGGCTGGTGGAGACCATTGAAGATCTTCTTGCTTTCCCATATTCTTGTAGCCTTGAGGATCTTGAGGTATATTGGGATACCTTGAGTTGACTTCATCTTTCGAGAAATCTTCATGGGGATTTCTACCCGTGGCATAAGTCAGTTTTGGTTTCAAACCCGTCAAATTTTGAACGTGCGAGTGAGATAGTTAGAAAAGTCTTCACTTGTTCTTGTTTCTTCCTCCCTTGGTATCTCCTAAATGCAGAGTCGACATTGATGGCTTGATTTTTGGAGAATCTTCACTCTTCTATGTGCTTAGTGGAAATCAAGCACATGAGTCTTCGGGCTTCAAGTGGCGATAACGGGTTGAACTACGAGAGTTAGGCTTGGCTTTAATACTTATATGCTCAATGTTAGTTGGCTAGTGAGAAGATTAGAAAGTGTTGGGATGTTAAGAGAGTATCATCAATGTTAGGAAACTCTAGATTTAGGTTAGTCGATCCCGGTTAGTGAAGTCTTTGTCTTCTAGAAGTCCTTTGTAGTCCAGGCGGGTCTGTCTTCAGCTTCCTTGACGTTGTAGAGAGGTCTTGACAAAGCTTGAAGCACGTAGCAAAAATTGTCGCGTCAGATCTTGGGGAGGTGTTGCGAGAAGAGTTATAATCCACTCAAAGTTGGAGTTAGTGTTTTACTAATAAATTATCTATGCTACTCAAGCTGACATGAATCGATGAGAGGGAAAACACATTCTATAAAGGCTTACTATTCAAGGTTTTGCACACCAGAGTGTTTTTAAGGCCGAGAGGCCAAAACAAGCATATGCAAAAGGTAACAATACACCCTCACGAAACACACAAAGCAACTGCAAACAATACCCAGAACACACAAGGCAATCAACAGACAATTGCAAGAACCACACATGGTACTTCAAGTACCAACGACTCCTAATACTCGCGGTAGTTGGGGGTAGCTCATATGAGACAATCGAGCTTATCCTATTCATCCTAGGGTTATGGTTGGTCCTAGTTCTTGACTCCTTCCCTTCCTTGATTCTGGATTCAGCTAAAACTTGATGGCAGTTGTGGTTGAGCCGTTGATGTTGATTTGGGAAGTGCAGAGTTGCAGGTCTTCTTGAATCTCATCAGATTGATGTGAGGTCTTTGGAAGGGTCATTGAAATTCTCCATATGTGGCAATGTCTCGTGACAGGCCTAAAAACTTCTAGTCAAGCAATTGAGTACTTGGTCCTTGGCGACTGCAAAAGTGTGAGTCCAGGGAGGATCAAGGTCAACTTCTATACAGAGCCTGTTGGTGTCAACCAAAGGCAAAATACTTGTCTACAATCTTCTTTATTTGTAGTTGGGGAGGTTTGAAGACGTCATTGCTCCACCTAGTGTTGCTAAGCTTCGGGTCCAATTGGGTTACATCGTCCATTAATTAAATTTGAAGGGGATGAGATAAAATAGCAAGCTGTGAAAACCTTGGCAATCGGAGAAGATGAGATTAGAAGTTTTGAAGAGATAAGAAGAGTATAAGCCATTCCTTTGGCTTCTTAGGAAAATAAAATTTGTAATTAGTTTTTACTTGAAATACTACTTTCCTAACTAACGCCCATGCTAACTAAGGTCTCCTACAGTCAGGATGGCTCTGATACCAACTTTGTGGGGACCCCGGATTACCCTTTCAGAATACCCGATATGCATACAATTCACGATCCCATGATCAGTGTGTCATGAATCCACATATCCGAGTTCATAACAGAATTACATCATCCATTACATTAACGAATATCAACTTAGAACTGGTCACATGACCAAGTTCGATAATGCCACGCAGGGCAAGTTCACATTTAAGCAGCGGATACCAAGCAGCGTTGATGACCCATGCCATGCCTACTACCCTACAGGCAACTGACTGGGAGACGTTCCTAGTTCGCACCGGCGTCATTGTAAGCACCTTCATTTTCCTCATAGTCTTCTCCATAATCTGACCAAGTTAATAGCCAGGGACAAAGCCGTGAGTACATTTTGGAATTGTACTCGCAAACCATCTAAGAAGTAGTGTTGTCATGTAGTTTGGCTGTAGCAAGGTGAAAGGCTCTAGTCTAGTTTATCCTAACTAGTCAATTTCTCATGTCGATATAGCATGTCTTACGACATTTCTATATCCTTATTAAAGAAAACATTTAGAAAACCTTTTTAGTAAAATCTCTAGGAAAGGGGGAACTCATTAGTTTTTCAAGAGAGAGCTGGTGGCCAATCAAACATGACCACTTCATAAAAACCAGGTCAATCACACATGACCCTCTCCATTCCCTCAGCAGTACCCTGCAAGTACTCCGAGCCATACTCTTGCCACGGCAGTACCCTCTGAGTACTCCGTCCGGCACCTTCTCCATTTCCTTGAAAACATTTTTATGAAAACAAAACCGACATTGGGCTAGATAGCGACCATTCCAACCGTCCATGACCGATGACTCGGCTATTCGAATAGGTTTACACTCTGCAGAGGTTGTACACTTTACCCACAAAATTAGATAAATCCGCCAGGATACCACCACGGACCGTCATACACAAGTATGCGGGGTTCGGATAATCGAACAGAGCCTTCCATCTATCCACCTTAGTACGGGTGCCTACCCTGTGGAGTCTACCTCCCCGGCATGCCCCGGCATTACCTCCTCCAGAGCGTAACTCCGGCGCCACGGCGGGAGAACCCAAGTGTCTTCCGGCGGCTCGGGATATGCTGTTGTAATGTGTTGACCCTCAATAGGTGTCAACCCGCATTCAGGGGTGTCGCGTACCATTTTCCGGGCACCACGAACCCTTATATAGTTGTGAGGCTCCCCGCACTAAAACAGATAAACTTCGGACTAAGCCCCGTCCCATACCAGGGTAATGTGGTTGCACGGGTGATGTCTACGCACGCGTTTGTTCTTGTAGACAGTGTTAGGCCTCCAAGTGCAGAGGTTTGTAGAACAACAGCAAGTTTCCCTTAAGTGGATCACCCAAGGTTTATCGAACTCAGGGAGGAAGAGGTCAAAGCTATCCCTCTCAAACAACCCTGTAATTACGATACAGAAAGTCTCTTGTGTCCCCAACACACCCAATACACTTGTCAGATGTATATGTGCACTAGTTCGGCGAAGAGATAGTGAAATACAAGTAGTAGTGATGATTATAAGTAGTAAATGTGATCTGAAATAAATATTGCTGCGAGCAAACATGTAACAAAACAGTAAGTAAACGGTGTGCAATGCTTGGAAACAAGGCCTAGGGATCATACTTTCACTAGTGGACACACTCTCAACAAATATAACATAATTGAACCAATAGATACTATCATCAATATGCAACTCAAAATAATTCTCTAATGGAAAACATACAATAATCATGCGTAGGGCTACGAAGCACTCCTCAAAGTCCGTATGTACCCAAACTAGATTATCCCACACTATCACCATGAACGCACTAGATGGTTCCAACAAACACCAACATTTCATAGAGACATTAACCAAAAAGATACACATGATGCACACACTATTCACCTTTACACCATGATACAAGGTATCTCCGGAGAGTATAATAATTAAGCATAGGAGTAGCATAATATCTGAATAATAACATCTACCAATTCAACTAGATACAAAGCTCACGATCACATAAAGATCACATCATGGGAGAGAGAGAGGTGAACCACATAGCTACCGATAGAGCCCTCAGCCCCGGGGGTGAACTACTCCCTCCTCATCATAGGAGACAGCAAGGTTGATGGAGATGGCGGTGAGGTCGATGGAGACGGCGGAGACGGTGATGGAGACCGATGGAGATGGCTCCGGGGGCACTTCCCCGTCCTGGCAGGGTGCCGGAACAGAGACTTCTCTCCCCCGAAATTTGTCTTTGACGGCAGCGGCGCTGCGGAACAGTTCTAGGAAAAACGCCGACTCCTCTAGGGTTTTCCGTCCCGAGGCTTTATATAGGCGAAGGGGCGTCATCAGGGGGCTGCCAGGGCGCCCTCACACGTAGGGGGCGCGGCCAGGGGCCAGGCCACGCCGCCTTATTGTGTGGGGCCTTTGTGGCCCCACTCTGTCTCCTCTTCGGTTCTCTGGAAGCTTCGGTGAATTTCTGGACGTTTGGCTTTTGTTTCGTCCAATTCCGAGAATATTTCCTGTGTAACTTTTCAGAAACACAAAAGCAGCAGAAAACAGGGAACTGGCACTGTGGCGACTTGTTCATAGGTTAGTTCCGGAAATCGCATAAAAATGCCACGAAGTGTAACAAAACACAAGGCAAATGGTGTAAAAAGAAGCATGGAGCATCAAAAATTATAGATACGTTTGAGACGTATCAGCATCCCCAAGCTTAACTCCTACTCGTCCTCGAGTAGGTAAGTGATAACAAAACAATAATTTTTGAGGTGACATGCACCATCACAATTTGATCAATGGGACAGGGCATTGAGTGCTGAGATCAAAGAACTTAAAAATGGGCATGAAAGACATAATCTTGATAATAGAAACTTAGCAACCATGTTATAACATGAAAAAGAACACAAACAAAAGATCATGAAAATGAAGCAATGAAAGTCAAACGTGTGTTCAAATCATATGGAAAAACATACAAATGGTTTTCAGCTTGTCCCTCATGGAATAGCAAAACATAAATGCATAGGACACCTTCAAGTTTAAGAGGGTGACTAGATACAAATAATTTAGGAACAAGTGAAACCATAGTCACGAATCAATCAATGATAAACTTTGGGACAATGCACATTATACTCAGAATGACAACTATGCTCTCTTAGACGGTGCATAAAGATAGAAGGTGGTGACTCAACATAAAAGTAAAAGAAAGGCCCTTCGCAGAGGGAAGCAGTGATTAAACATGTGCTAGAGCTTTTCATTTGTAAAACAGAGAGATAAAAATTGGTTTTGAGAGGTGGTTGTCTTTGTCAACGACTGGCAATGGGGTTCTTACTATCTACCATACAAAAAGAAAGCAAGTTTTTGAGAGAGAGATTGGCACTTTTGTGCTCTTTTATAAAGATTGGCACTCCTTCCCACCTTTTTTCCTTTCACAAACCATGGCTAACCAATTCCATCGGGTGCCCACCAATATTCACATACCATGGAGGAGTGCCTTTTTTCTTTCTTTTTTTCTCCTTTTTTTCTTTTTGGAATAAGACAATATGGAAGATAGCAAATCCGACCACTATGTCCCCATGAGCTGAAAACAGTGTCACAAAATGAGAAGTATTTTGAAGGTTTTTTGAAAGGTAGCGCATGAAAATTTACTTAGAATGGCTTGCAAATACCATGCATAGAAATTTATAGTGGACACAATGGCAAACTTGGTTTTTGGGAGTTGGATGCACGAGTAGAGCTCATACTCAGTACAAAATGAGGGCTAGCAAAAGACTGGGAGCGACCAACTAAGAGAGCAATAACGACCATAATCATGCAAAGCGACAAAGCAACATTAAAAGAAGCATAAAGTGGTATCACAATTCAAAAACCAAATGATCATAGAGGCTATAGGCGACTTATTTTGTAGTCAACATGGTGTAAGCATGTGCCAAGTCAACCCAAATAAAGCATCAAAGGAGAAAACCAAATTAATGCTTCCAAATAATAAAAACAACACATGATTTTTTCAAAGGCTCATTAAGCAATCTCAGTCATTTGAGACAAGTCATGCCACAGAAAAAAATCACTAAGCATACTATCAAAATGCAATCAAGCATGGCATGCAAAAGTCTAAGCCGCAGACTAAACAAGCTCCTTTTTCTACCACTTTTTTGCATGAAACTTTTTCTCTTTTCCAACACCATTCAAACCTTTTTGAGGAAACTCTTTTGAGGAAAACCAACATATACCAGAGGTCCAAATACACCTTGATGCAAAGATAAAACAAGATCTGAATAAAAATCAAGGTGAAAAAAGCAAGCTAAACGCAGTAACAGAAAAAGAGAACACTCATTGAACGATAAGAGTGAAAACTAGAGTGTTCTTGGCAAATGTAAAACGGAGCATGTCTCTCTCCAAACACATGATGTGATCCAAACATTTATTGCAACAAACAAAGCAAAAGAAAACTGAAAACAAAAACAACTGACGCTCCAAGAAAAATGCATAGTGCATGAAGCAATAAAAATATAGTGTGTTGAAAGGTGACCTGATTTTTGCCGATAAAGAAGGGGTGCCTCGGGGGCATCCCCAAGCTTTGACGCTTGTACCTCTTGGATATTTCTTGGGGGTTGCATGGGCATCCCCAAGCTTGATATTTTGTCCATTCTTCATCTCATCTCATCATTCTCCAATCCCTACACTTGAAAACTTCCTTCATACAAAACTTAACACAATTCTATTAGCAACGTTAGCATAAACATAATAATGAATCAACCCTTTTCAGTTCATATTTCAACACAAAACCACCACATTTATAGCGTATACTACTGTAGCAACTTCCCCAAAAGTTCCATGATCAAAAGAACTCAAAAAGAAAGCGATCGAGAGGCAAACACAAATAATGGCAGAAATCTGTCAAAACAGAACAGCTGACAAAGGTCGATTTTTTAGAGGGTGTTCTGTTGCTCAAATCAAAAAGTGTTCAACTAATGAAAGTTTGGATATAACCTGGGGCATATGCACAAGAAATTGCAGGTCCAAAATATATACAGATAATTTTCACGAATTTTTACGGTGCAGCACCGAAAACTGTTTCAGGACTGCAACATCCCCAAATCTTACCTCACTCAAATTAGAGGCTTCTCTTGGGACAACAATGAAATAAAAAGGATAAGGAGTGGTTATTACAGTAGTAATAACTTCCAAGACTCAAAAAAAAGAAAAAGTACTAAAAGTAAAAACACTGGGTTATCTCCCAAGAGTGCTTTTCTTTAACGTCTTTGAGCTAGGCGCAGTAATTCGCAAAGATGCTCATGTAGGCGCCATAAAAGAGCTTAAGGCAAAGGCGCTATATAGAAACTTAAAGCAAGAGAGATCATAAAAAAGCAAATATAAAACACATTTAAATCTAAACCACTTCCTATGAAAAATAGTCTTGTAAAGAGACAAGTCATGAAAGCGCAAAGCGAAAAGCATAGGAAGGCAAAACAAGTACAACTTCAAGAATTGCAACATAAAGAGGGGAAACTCAATATTGTTGAGATCCATCAAACCATGTTTCCCTCTCTCATAATAACTTTCAGTAGCATCATGAATAGAATTAACAATATAACTATCACATAAAGCATCCCTATCATGAGCCACATGCATAAAAGAATTAATACTCCCCACATGAACAATCGTAGTAGGAGCAGATTCAACAGAATAATTATTCTCATCACCATAATTGTGGGGACCCCGGCTTACCACCCGGGATTCCCGTTATGCATACAATTCACGATCCCAGGAGACCGTTGTGAATCCACATAACAGAGTTGGCATTTCAGATTACATCATCCATTACATAACGAGTATTAAAGTCTTACATAAGCCGCTTGGCTGAATATAAATGCCACGCAGGGCAAGTTCAACTGACACACTTATTCATAAGTAGCAGCGGATACATGCAGCATAGTGACCCAAGTCAGGCCTACTACCCTACAGGCGATTGACCGGGAAATGATTCCTAATTTGCATCGGCATCGTCATACTCCTCATCATCCTCCTCATAGTCGTCGCCAAAGTCTGGCCAAGTTAATAGCCAGGGACAAAGCCGTGAGTACATTTTGGAATTGTACTCGCAAACCATCTAAGAGAGAAACATTCACATGCTATATGGCTGTAGCAAGGGTTGGCTTGGTTTCATGTAACTATGTGCTACTAGTTTCTCGTGTCGATATAGCATGTCATACGACATCTCTATATCCTTATTAAAGAAGACTTTTATAAAACAATATTAGGAAAAACTCTAGGAAAGGGGGAAACTCCTTTGTAAGCTAAGGTCGCTGGTCAATCAGACATGACCACCCCAAGTCATCGGCGGTACCCTCCAACTACTCCGAACCACACCCGTGCCACGACCGTACCCTCCAAGTACTCCGTCCGGCACAAACTCCACTTTTCTTGAAAACCATTTATAAAACCAAAACCTGACACAGGTTAAGTATGGCCATTCCAATCGTCCTTGACCGAGGACTCGGCTATTCGAATAGATTACACTCTGCAGAGGTTGTACACTTTACCCACACCATCCGATAAATCCACCGGGATACCACCACGGACCGTCATACACAAGTATGCGGGGTTCGGATAATCGATCAAAGCCCTCCATCTATCTACCTTAGTACATGTGCCTACCCTATGGAGTTTACCTCCCCGGCACGTCCCAGCAGTACCTCCTCCAGAGCGTAACTCCGGCGCCACGGCGGGAGAACCCAAGTGTCTTCCGGCGGCTCGGGATATGCCGTGATATGTGTTGACCCTCTTTTGGCGTCAACCTAGATTCCGGGGTCCTACAGACCCTTATATAGTTGTGAGGCTCCCAGCACTAAAGCAAATAAATTGCAAACTAAGCCCATCCCATACCGGGGGTAATGTGGTTGCACGGGAGTAATTGGTTTGGCGAACACTTATACACGATGCCATTTTTCAGAAATCCACCAACTCCTTCACCTCCCATGTCCAACTCCATGTTTATAAAACCATTTGTAAACATCTCAATGGAGTAGCAACTACTCCAAGGTGTTCGAAAACATTTTCGAAAATCTTTCTAGAGAGTATTCCCAATCCTAGAGTTTTTTTTGGCTCCACTACAAGTTTTCCAAGGACTTTGATGCTAACCATCAAGTCTCTAACAATAGGAGTATTGAGTAGGTCACTAGAGGGGTCATCTCAAAGGATGATAACAAATCAAAGGATGATAAAAAATAGAGAAGGCCGGATCTGGCCGGGCCTCGCCAGATCTGGGCCAGATCGGCCAAGCCGGCTCGCCGGCCAGCCCGGGCGGGGGCCGAAGCGGTACGGCATCCCGGCCGTTCGATTAGGATGAGATCGACGGCTGAGCGCCGTCATCCTCGGCGGTCACTGCATGCACGCGAGAGGGCGGCTCGAGCTAGGGTTTTGGCGGGGGAGATGCTCACCGAGGTCGCCGGGGATAGGAGGGGCTGGGAAACGGCGGCGGCTAGATCCTCGACGACCGGAGTGAGCACAGAAGCTGCATGCAGAGGTCGAAGCGCGGGCGTCCTCCTCGGGCGACCGTGCGTCTACGGCGATGGCGTCGTCGTCCTCGGCTAGCCCTGGAAACAAGCAAGGGCGCGTGAGATCTGGTTGTCGAGGTGGTGTCCCATGCATGCAGAAAAGGAGCAGAGAGAGAGAGGGATGGGTCGACGGCAACCTTCACCCCTGCCGTCGATCTACCCAAAGCCCTGCGAGCTCCGGCGATGGCTGTGCGTCGGCTAGGCGTCAGCGAGCTCCTGCAGGTGAGTGGGGAGTGGAGAGGGGGCAAATGAGAGGGAGGAGAGGGTTCCAGAGGGGTTCCTTGGCTTATATTCAGAAACAGTGAGCTCGGTCTAGGGTGGTTTTCATCGGAGGCGATTGGATGCCACTGGCGGTGCTCTGGGGTGGCATAGTGTGCTAAGTGCAGGGGTATGGGTGGCGGTGTCGGTGGCTACTCGCTTGGGTCGGAAATCGGTCGGGTTCAGTGACGTTGTTGACCAAACGGTGCGTGGCGAGGGTGTGTCGGTGCACGGCAATGCAAGGCGGGGGGGTCGTGGTGTCGGGGGCTCGATGCCGTGCGCGTACGTGTGCTGAGCGGGGCCAGGCGGGGTCGAGGCGCACGGGAACGAGGTGCACGCTTTGGACGCGCTGGGCGGCCAGATGGCGTTGCACTGGCATGGGTGGGCGGCGGTGCACGGCCACGCTCGAGCTGAACTGGCTCGGAGAATTGGTCCGTTGGGTCGAGATGGTGCTGGTGGCGAGGTGATGGGTCAGGAAATGGTCGGTGGCGCTCTGTCTCGGTCGGGCGTCCACGGCGGCCATGGCAAAGTCTGGGCGGGCATGGGGTGAGCGTGCAGCGTCTCTGCGACATGGGGTACGGCAAGGGGTCCAGCAGGAGTGGCGATCGCCCATTGGGGGTCTATGGCGGTGGGGTGATCGAAGAACAGAGGGAGAGGGAGGGGTTCTGGCAGGTGGCCTCGGGCTACTCCCTCCTCCTCGACGCCAAGCAAATAGGACAAAGGGAAAAAGGTTTTCAGAATCCCTAGACTCCAGAGAGAGATCCCCAGCAGATCCTCTTCTCTTCCTTTGGTCGGTTTGAAAAAGAAAGAAAAGAGAGAGAGAAGGGATTAGGCAAAGGCTAGGGGGTCTTGGCCGAATTCGAATTCAAATTTGAATTCGTTTGAAAAAGTTTTGAAAACATACCAAAATAGTTTCCAGAGGTTTCAAACATAATCAAAAGATCATAGCCAAGGTTTGATGAATTTTAGAGTAGCTAAGCTAGGGTTTTGGAGAAGTCTCTATTTTCAAACAAAGAAGCAAAAGAAAAGAGAAATAAAAGAAAAGGTAATGTGATCAAGCAAAGAATTCCATGCTAGGGTTGGTGGTGTACACAAGCTGAGTCTAGGCTCAATAATTCATGCATAAAATCATAACACTAACTCTAGTTCCTAATGCACAAGTGTTGGAAATTCTGGAATTAAAATCATGCCATAAAGCACACACATCCACACATAAAATCATGCACATGCACTCACATGAAATCACACATGATAACACACAAGCACAGTACTTAGCAAAAGTTTTTAATTCACCCAAGATAAAGCATTTAAACAAGGTCTTAATTTGATATGCAAAAAGTGGGGTGTTACAGACCTTCCCCCCTTAAAAGAATCTCGTCCCGATATTTGGTAGCTAAGCGCAAAGTTGTTCGGAAACTCTCGTCGAAGATAATCCTCATGTTCCCAAGTGGCTTCGTCTTCAGTGTGGTTACTCCATTGCACCTTATACATCTTGATCTTGCGTCTACGGGTAAGACGGACGTCTTCTTCCAGAATGCGGATTGGTCTCTCCCGATAGGTGAGGTCATGGTTTAAATCAATGGAGTTGTGATTGATCTCCTTGAAGGTCTTGGGCTTGTTAGGGACTTGGAGACATTTACGGAGTTGCGACACATGGAAGACATCATGGAACTCGGACAATTCTGAGGGCAATTCTAGTTTGTAGGACATCTCTCCGTGGCATTCTAGAATCTTGAATGGGCCGATATAGCGGGGTGCAAGTTTACCCTTAACATGGAAACGCTGCATACCCTTGAGCAGTGTCACTCGAAGGTAGACAAAATCTCCCACGTTGAAGGTAACCGGTCTTCTTTTAGAGTCAGCATAGCTTTTCTACCGGGATTGGGCTGCCTTCAGACGATTCCAAATGAGCTGGACTTGCTCCTCGGCTTCCTTAATGATGTCAGGGCCAAAGATTTGGCTTTCTACCATTTCGGACCAGTTGAGAGGGGTACGACACTTGCGTCCGTAGAGGGCTTCAAAAGGGGCCATTTGCAAACTAGCTTGGTAACTATTATTGTAGGAAAATTCCGCAAACGGTAGACAATCTTCCCACTTGGTTCCATAAGACAGAACACAAGCTCGCAACATATCTTCAAGGATTTGGTTTACTCGTTCTGTTTGACCTCAAGTCTGTGGGTGATAGGCTGTGCTGAAAGATAACTTGGTGCCTAAAGCTTCCTGAAGTTTTGCGCAAAATCGCGAGGTAAACTGAGGGCCTCGGTCTGAGACTATGGTCTTGGGAACACCATGAAGACTGACGATGCGGGAGATATACAACTCGGCTAAACGGTTCCCATGGTCAGTGGTCTTGACGGGAATAAAGTGGGCGACCTTTGTGAGGCGGTCCACAATGACCCATATAGAATCATGTCCCCGCTTGGAGGTCGGTAGTCTAGTAATAAAATCCATACCGACTTCCTCCCACTTCCATAACGGTATCTTCAAGGGTTGCAATAAACCTGCGGGCTTTTGATGCTCGGCCTTGACGCGCTGACAGACGTCGCACCGGGCAATATAGAAAGCTATCTCTCGCTTCATACCGTGCCACCAAAAACGTTCCTTCAAGTCTTGGTACATCTTGGTGCCTCCGGGATGAATAGAGTAAGGGGTGTCATGGGCCTCCGCCAGAATAAGCTGTTTTAACTCCTCGATGCTAGGGACACATAGGCGGCCATTATACCATAGCACACCTTCCTGGTCGATTGAAAACCCAGGTACTTCCTCTTGTCCCATCCTACGTTTAATACCTTCGATACTCTCATGACCCTTCTGAGCTTCCTTGATCTGGTCAAAGAGAGTGGGTCGGACTTCAAGGTTTGCCAAGAAACCATGGCTTACTAGCTCAAGTCCGAACCTCTCGAACTCCTCGCATAGGGTTGGTTGGCTGGTCTTTAGCATGGCATTTAGGGAACATGGCTCTCGGCTGAGGGCATCGGCGACCACATTTGCTTTACCGGGATGGTAATGAATGCCTAGGTCGTAGTCTTTGATAAGCTCAATCCATCTCCTTTGTCTCATGTTCAACTCTTTCTGGGAGAAGATGTACTTAAGGCTCTTGTGGTCGGTGTAGATCTCACAATGATTCCCCATAAGGTAGTGTCGCCATGTTTTGAGGGCATGGACAACAGCGGCAAGCTCAAGGTCGTGGGTAGGGTAGTTCAGCTTGTGAGGGCGCAGTTGACAGGACAGGTAGGCGATAACTTTGCCGTCTTGCATCAAGACACTTCCAAGACCAAGCTTGGATGCATCACAGTACACATCGAAGCTCTTGGTGATATCGGGCATGATTAGGATAGGAGCTGTTACTAGTCTCTTCTTGAGCTCTTGGAAACTTTGCTCTCACTTCTCAGTCCACTCAAACTTCTTATCTTTCTTGAGCAGCTGAGTCAATGGGCGAGCAATGCTGGAGAACCCTTCTACAAACTTCCGGTAATACCCGGCTAATCCAAGGAATGCTCGGACTTCGGTGGGGTTGGTTGGGGCTTTCCTTTCCACCAGCTGAGAGTACATGGCCTAGGAATCCAACTTCTTTCAGCCAAACTCACATTTGCTGAACTTGGCATAGAGTTGGTGTTCGCGCAGGGTTCCCAATACTAGTCGCAGATGTTCTGCGTGCTCTTCCTCGGTATTAGAATAGACCAAGATGTCGTCGATGAAGACCACCACAAACTTGTCGAGGAACTTCATGAATACCTTATTCAAGAGATTCATGAAATAGGCGGGGGCATTGGTTAGGCCAAAGGACATGACGGTGTACTCAAATAGGCCGTAGCGAGTGGTGAAAGCGGTCTTGAGAATATCGGACTCTCGGACCTTCAGCTGATGATATCCAGTGCGGAGATCAATCTTGGAGAACACTTTGGCTCCATTCAGCTGGTCAAACAGGTCTTCAATCTTTGGGAGTGGGTATTTATTCTTGATGGTCACCTCGTTGAGTTTACGGTAATCCACAAATAGTCGTATGGTACCGTCTCGCTTGTCCACAAACAGAACAGGCGATCCCCAAGGCGAAGCGCTGGGATGGATAAGGCCTTTGCTGAGCATGTCAGCAAGTTGCTTCTTTAACTCCTCAAGTTCTTGGGGGTTCATACGGTAGGGTCGCTGAGCAATGGGAGCTGTTCCGGGAATCAAATCAATTACGAACTCGATATCCCGGTCAGGGGGCATACCTGACAACTCCTCAAGGAAGACGTCGGGGTACTCACATACCACCGGAACTTGATCAAGAGTCGGCCCAGAGACAGACTTCTTGTAGTAGGCTTTGCGGGATGGCATGGTGGCTACGTGCTCAATCTGAACTCCACTACTGCTGGTCACGGTTATGGCCTTACGAGCACAGTCAATGTGCCCCTGGTACTTGGACATCCAATCCATTCCAAGTACCACATCCAATCCTTTTGTGCCTAGAACAATCAGATCCGCTTGAAACTTCTCATCGTAGAGTTCTACTAGGACATTTCTGCAGGACAACTATGTCTTGACCGATGACCCAGGGATTTGTACTATCATGAGTCTATCCCTGCGACTAGGTTTCAATCTACCCTTATCCACGAAGTTCTCCATGACAAACGAATGCGACGCGCCAGAATCAAATAGAATTTTTGCAGGCACGAAGTTGACGAGAAACATACCAAGCACAACATCGGGTGCCTCTTCAGCTTCAGCTGCGTTGACATGGTTCAGGCGGCCTCGAGCAACATTGGCTTGACTCTTCGGGTTCCTTCCAGGGGGTCCACGACCTTGACCCTGATTGGGCCTCAGCGCGCTGAGGCTCGGCGCAGATGGTTTCTTCAGGGGGCACTCCTTAGAGAAATGCCCTGGCTGGCCACAAGTATAGCAGCCGCTTCCCTGGCTGCGGTTGGTGGGATTGAAGGTGTTGCGGTTTCCTCCAGAAGGATTTCCGCTGGTAGGGCGGTTGCTTGAGTACTGGCGGTTGGGGTTATTGGGCCAAGGAGCTTGAGAGGCGAACCTCTGAGAGGGTGGCGCAGACCTTGATGGGGGCATGCTGCGGGACCTTTGACTGCTCGATACACCCTGACTCATCATTCTCCTCTTCCGGCTTTCGCGGGCAGCCTTGTTCTTGTCCTCCACCATGATAGCAGCATCTACCAGAGCTTCCAGGTCATTGTAAGGCACAGCTACCAGATAGGGCTGCAGGTCTTCCTGAAGTCCATTCATGAAGCGTTCCCTCTTCTTCTCGTCGGTGTCTATGTCATTAGGAGCATACCTCCCCCAAGTGGTGAACTTGTCGAGGTACTTGGTGGCACTCATGCCACCTTGCTTGAGGTTGAGAAACTTGTCGCGCATGATCTTGATAAGTCCGGAGGGAATATGGGCCTTGCGGAAGTTGGTCTTGAAGGCTTCCCAAGTCATTACTTGGCCCTCGGGCTGCATGGCACGGACGTTCTCCCACCATGCACCCGCTGCTCCTGCTAGGAAAATGGGTGGCGTAGAGCACCTTCTCGTTCTCTCCAACTCCCGCCTATTCAAGCTTGTTCTCGATGGTGCGGAGCCAATCGTCGGCGTCCAAGGGTTCGGTGGACTTGTTGAATGTTGGAGGGTTGGAGTTTTGGAAATCCCTAAGCTTGTTGCGGGGTTCCTCGTCGTCATTGCCACCATGATTGTTGTGGTGGGTGGCAATTTGTGCAAGGTGTTGTAGGGTTGCAAGGTTGGCTTGGCGCTCGGCTCGCGCGGCTTCGCGGTCCTCAAGCATGAGCCGCAGCAGCTGCTCCATGCTTGGCTCAAGGGGTGGTGGCGGATTGCCTCCAGCTTGGCCTCGCGTTTCCGAAGCCATTCTGGAGAGAAGTGGTTTGGTGAGATTCATAACAAGGAAACTTATGCACGCTTTAAATAAAAAGGACTAAACTCATGCATAACATAACATCCATGGCAACCATACATAACATCCTCCAACAACAACCATGCATAACAAGTCCAGGCATACATAATATATACAAGCAAAAGAGTGCCAAACATGTCCAGGCACGCACATAACACAGAGTCTCATACACCACACATAGCCAATGGTTCCAGATAGACCATACAACACAGATGCGCAAAAGGGAGTAAACTAACAACTACGCGGCAACCTACGTGAGAGGTAGAGTGGTGGAATCTACTCGTCGCCGCTAACGTGGGGGACTAACTCCTCGGGGTCCTCCTTGCTAGGAGTCTCAGGAGCGTAGAAGTCTAGAATAGCGTTGCGGTCATCACCGCTCTCGCTACCACGGTCGTCGTCGTTGGTGCTAGCGGGCTCCTCGTCGAAGGCCTCCTGGTGGTCATCGTCACGGCCAAGTACCGCCTCGTTCTCCTTGTGGAGCTCGGCGGTCTCCTCCTCCAGCTCGGACACGTGGCTCTCAAGAGAAGCCAAGTGGTCCTCCAACTCGCGGACACGCCTCCTAAGAGCCTTGTTCTTCTTCACGATCTTCCTCTTGGCAGAGAGGAGACGGTGACGTGAGAAGATAGACTCCTGGAGGTCCTCACGAAGAACGGCTAGCTCTAGCCCTCTCTCATCGGCGACCATCCGGACATGGTCTAGATGCTCCTGCGTGTGGTGCAGAAGAGCCTCGGTGTGGCAGAAGTGGCGGCTGAAGGGGGTGTGCGCGGCAGCCTGGTAGGGAAGGCCATCGGCATCGACTCTCCCGTAGTGCTCGTAGCGGGTACCAAGTAGCTCGTCGTAGTGGAGGTGGACGAGGCGCGAGATGGCGTGACGCAGAACGCGCATCAGGCCATCGCCCCAGTTGCGCTCGATCACCTCAAAGGTGAACCCTGGTGAGGTAGGCGGGACCTCCTTCCCGCGGACCTGGCAAACCACACGGATAGCCAGCTCCTGGGTACCCTCCTCGAACAGGCGGTAGCCTCGCACCTCGGGACACGGGCGTCCAAGGCGCGCGGCCAACTCAACCAAGTCGCGCTTGAAAATTAGCACGTCCTCGTGGGTGCCGATCTGTCGGTGTGCAGTAGGAGCGTCCATCTACACAAATTTTAGAGTAGAGTTTATTAATGACTTACCCAAGTGTGCAAAATTTATACATAAGTAAAAACTTGAATTAAAATGCAAGTAATTAAAGATGCTTAAAGAGTAAGGGAAGAGATGAGAGCAATATATATTTACCTTTGATATATATAGCCATCTCTTTTTAGTTTTTAGAAAATAACTTTTTGGTCCGGTCTAACGCCCATGCTAAACTAGGGTTTCCTAAGGTCAGGATGGCTCTGATACCAACTCTGTGGGGACCCTGGCTTACCACCCAGGATTCCCGTTATGCATACAATTCACGATCCTAGGAGACCGTCGTGAATCCACATAACAGAGTTGGCATTTCAGATTACATCATCCATTACATAACGAGTATTAAAGTCTTACATAAGCTGCTTGGCTGAATATAAATGCCACGCAGGGCAAGTTCAACTGACACACTTATTCATAAGTAGCAGCGGATACATGCAGCGTAGTGACCCAAGTCAGGCCTACTACCCTACAGGCGACTGACCGGGAAACGATTCCTAATTCACACCGGCGTCGTCATACTCCTCATCATCCTCCTCATAGTCATCGCCAAAGTCTGGCCAAGTTAATAGCCAGGGACAAAGCCGTGAGTACATTTTGGAATTGTACTCGCAAACCATCTAAGAGAGAAACATTCACATGCTATATGGCTGTAGCAAGGGTTGGCTTGGTTTCATGTAACTATGTGCTACTAGTTTCTCGTGTCGATATAGCATGTCATACGACATCTCTATATCCTTATTAAAGAAGACTTTTATAAAATAATATTAGGAAAAGCTCTAGGAAAGGGGGAAACTCCTTTGTAAGCTAAGGTCGGTGGTCAATCAGACATGACCACCCCAAGTCGTCGGTAGTACCCTCCAAGTACTCCGAACCACACCTGTGCCACGGCCGTACCCTCCAAGTACTCCATCTGGCACAAACTCAACTTTTCTTGAAAACCATTTATAAAACCAAAACCTGACACAGGTTAAGTATGGCCATTCCAACCGTCCATGATCGAGGACTCGGCTATTCAAATAGATTACACTCTACAGAGGTTGTACACTTTACCCACACCATCCGATAAATCCGCCGGGATACCACCACGGACCGTCATACACAAGTATGCGGGGTTCGGATAATCGATCAAAGCCCTCCATCTATCTACCTTAGTATGGGTGCCTACCCTGTGGAGTTTATCTCCCCGGCACGTCCCGGCAGTACCTCCTCCAGAGCGTAACTCCGGCGCCACGGCGGGAGAACCCAAGTGTCTTCCGGCGGCTCAGGATATGCCGTGATATGTGTTGACCCTCTTTTGGTGTCAACCTGGATTCTGGGGTCCTACAAACCCTTATATAGTTGTGAGGCTCCCCGCACTAAAGCAAATAAATTTCAAACTAAGCCCCGTCCCATACCAGGGTAATGTGGTTGCACGGGAGTAATTGGTTTGGCGAACACTTATACACGATGCCATTTTTCAGAAATCCACCAACTCCTTCACCTCCCATGTCCAACTCCATGTTTATAAAACCATTTGTAAACATCTCAATGGAGTAGCAACTACTCCAAGGTATTCGAAAACATTTTCGAAAATCTTTCCAGAGAGTATTTCCAATCCTACATTTTTTTGGCTCCACTACAAGTTTTCCAAGGACTTTGATGCTAACCATCAAGTCTCTAACAATAGGAGTATTGAGTAGGTCACTAGAGGGGTCATCTCAAAGGATGATAACAAATCGACTCGTGGAGCTAAGTCGTCAACTATTGCTATATAGGGAGTAATAGCAATATAAGAAAAACAATGCATAGTAATAAAAGCAGGAGTAGATCAATGCATAGTGACTTAATAGGATTTAGATATGCAACAAGTAGATGGCTTGCCTTGGTTGGCTTGTCCCTGATCTCCTTCTTCTTGGTACTCAAACACCTCCCCTTCCTCCGCACAATCGTCGTTCGATTCTATCGCCAGAAAAACAACAACACACACAATAAGCATTCATGCATACATGAATCACACCCAAGACATGCATCACACCACTCAACCATTGAGTATCAGAAGCAAACAAGTTTAGATATCTGAACAAATATCTATTTTACAAAAGATTAAACAAGCATTAAATTAACAAACAACTTCTATTATCATAGCAACCCTATTCACAAACAAGCAACTAGCAAGTGTCTTGTTTAATCAAAACATGGCACCCAGCATACCTACAGATAGCTAACAATGCCACAAAACCAACATAATTGGAATCAAACCAAAAGGTTAAAAAGGTGATTAAATAAGAATTTCCTAATTCTATGAATCACTAGAATAGCAAAATAATTCTCTAAAACATTCTGTAAGTCCTAAAATTCTACCAAAGACCATTCTGGAAAGCTAATGAAATGGAAAACACACCAGAAGTGGAATCACCCAAAAATAAATAATATAATGTGCACAATAATTAAATCAAAGCCGAAAACTAATATCACTAAAATAATCACTGCAGGCAACGCACAGCTCCTAAATTAGTAAATCCAATTTGTGTAATTCAACAAAACAGTAATGCATCACTGAAAATTGGAATCATCAATTTTCATTACACAGAACAACATATTTGCAAATAAGAGTGAAAATCAATAGATTTTCCAATATTAAATCACAGATAATACCTAAACTCCTAAAAATCATGCATGCAGTACATTTAGGTAGATAATAACTTCAGGAGCACATAGAAATTTGAATCAAAATTTTCTGAGGTCTAAAAGATTTTCTAAACAATTTTATTTGCAGCAGTTATTTACTAAACAGAATAAGCACAGGGGAAAAAATAGAGAAGGCCGGATCTGGCAGGGCCTCGCCAGATCTGGGCCAGATCGGCCCAGCCGGCTCGCCGGCAGCCCGGGCGGGGGCCGAAATGGTACGGCGTCCCGGCCGTTCGATTAGGACGAGATCGACGGCCGAGCGCCATCGTCCTCGGCGGTCACTGCATGCACGCGAGAGGGGCGGCTCGAGCTAGGGTTTTGGCGGAGGAGATGCTCACCGAGGTCGCCGGGGATAGGAGGGGCTGGGAAACGGTGGCAGCTAGATCCTCGACGACCGGAGTGAGCACAGAAGCTGCATGCAGAGGTCGAAGCGCGGGCGTCCTCCTCGGGCGACCGTGCGTCTACGGCGATGGCGTCGTCGTCCTCGGCTAGCCCTGGAAACAAGCAAGGGTGCGTAAGATCTGGTTGTCGAGGTGGTGTCCCGTGCATGCAGAAAAGGAGCAGAGAGAGAGAGGGATAGGTCGATGGCAACCTTCACCCCTACCGTCGATCTACCCGAAGCCCTGCGAGCTCCGGCGATGGCTCTGCATCGGCTAGGCATCGGCGAGCTCCTGCAGGTGAGTGGGGAGTGGAGAGGGGGCAAATGAGAGGGAGGAGAGGGTTCCAGAGGGGTTCCTCGACTTATATTCAGAAACAGTGAGCTCGGTCTAGGGTGGTTTTCATCGGAGGCGATTGGATGCCACTGGCGGTGCTCTGGGCGGCGTAGTGCGCTAAGTGCAGGGGTATGGGTGGCGGTGTCGGTGGCTACTCGCTTGGGTCGGAAATCGGTCGGGTTTAGTGACATTGTTGACCAAACGTTGCATGGCGAGGGCGTGTCGGTGCACGGCAATGCAAGGCGAGGGGGTCATGGTGTCGGGGGCTCGATGTCATGCGCGTACGTGTGCTGAGCGGGGCCAGGCAGGGTCGAGGCGCACGGGAATGGGGTGCACGCTCTGGACGCGCTGGGCGGCCAGATGGCGTTGCACTGGCATGGGTGGGCGGCGGTGCACGGCCACGCTCGAGCTCAACTGGCTCGAGGAATTGGTCCGTTGGGTCGAGACGGTGCTGGTGGCGAGGTGATGGGTCAGGAAATGGTCGGTGGCGCTCTGTCCCGGTCGGGCGTCCACGGTGGCCATGGCGAAGTCTGGGCGGGCGTGGGGTGAGCGTGCAGCGTCTCTGCGATGTGGGGTAGGGCAAGGGGTCCAGCAGGAGTGGCGATCGCCCATCGGGGGTCTATGGCGGTGGGGTGATCGAAGAACAGACGGAGAGGGAGGGGTTCTGGCAGGTGGCCTCATGCTACTCCCTCCTCCTCAACGCCAAGCAAATAGGACAAAGGGAAAAAGGTTTTCAGAATCCCTAGACTCCAGTGAGAGATCCCCAGCAGATCCTCTTCTCTCCCTTTGGTCGGTTTGAAAAAGAAAGAAAAGAGAGAGAGAAGGGATTAGGCAAAGGCTAGGGGGTCTTGGCCGAATTCGAATTCAAATTTGAATTCATTTGAAAAAGTTTTGAAAACATACCAAAATAGTTTCCAGAGGTTTCAAACATAATCAAAAGGTCATAGCCAAGGTTTGATGAATTTTAGAGTAGCTAAGCTAGGGTTTTGGAGAAGTCTCTATTTTCAAACAAAGAAGCAAAAGAAAAGAGAAATAAAAGAAAAGGTAATGTGATCAAGCAAAGAATTCCATGCTAGGGTTGGTGGTGTACACAAGCTGAGTCTAGGCTCAATAATTCGTGCATAAAATCATAACACTAACTCTAGTTCCTAATGCACAAGTGTTGGAAATTCTGGAATTAAAATCATGCCATAAAGCACACACATCCACACATAAAATCATGCACATGTACTCACATGAAATCACACATGATAACACACAAGCACAGTACTTAGCAAAAAAATTTAATTCACCCAAGATAAAGCATTTAAACAAGGTCTTAATTTGATATGCAAAAAGTGGGGTGTTACAATAATCATCAAAAACAGGAGGCATATTGTAATCATAACTAATTTTCTCCTCAAAAGTAGGTGAACAGAAAATATTATACTCATCATCATAACCATCATAAACTAGAGGTTTAGTATCATCACAAGCTAGAGAACAACTATTTCGCAAAGCATATTCATCAAACATATCATCATAAGAAGGAACATGGATAGTACTAATGGTACAACAATTATTAACTTTAGAATTGGTACCAAAAAGATTTTCAATATCAAAAGTAGAGTGCTTTCCCCAATTATGATCACTAACATAAGTAACAGGCATAGGAACATCACATAGGGGAGATAAAATATCATCAGAGCAAACTTTCTCCACTAAAGCTGGGGAACTAAAAATATCATGATTAACAAAACCAGCTTCCCCAAGCTTAGACTTTTCTATAGCATTAGCAATAACGGTGTTCAAAGCATTCATACTAACAACACTATTAGCATGCAAATTTAGCTCCAAAGGTTTTTCAATTTTCTCTTCAAACACTTCATATCTAAACTTAGGGAAAAGACTAAAGAACTCTTTGTTTTCCATTAAGCCTAACTAGTGAAAATAAAAACAAGAAACAAAAAGATGTAATTGCAGAATCTAAAGAAAATAACTCCGAGCACTCACACAGGAGGATGCGTGTACCTTTTACCTTACCTCCCCGGCAACGGCGCCAGAAAAGAGCTTGATGTCTACGCACGCTTCTGTTCTTGTAGACAGTGTTGGGCCTCCAAGTGCAGAGGTTTGTAGAACAGTAGCAAGTTTCCCTTAAGTGGATCACCCAAGGTTTATCGAACTCAGCGAGGAAGAGGTCAAAGCTATCCCTCTCAAACAACCCTACAATTACGATATAGAAAGTCTCTTGTGTCCCCCAACACACCCAATACACTTGTCAGATGTATAGGTGCACTAGTTCGGCGAAGAGATAGTGAAATACAAGTAGTAGTGATGATTATAAGTAGTAAATGTGATCTGAAATAAATATCGCTGCGAGCAAACATGTAACAAAACATTAAGTAAACGGTGTGAAATGCTTGGAAACAAGGCCTAGGATCATACTTTCACTAGTGGACACACTCTCAACAAATATAACATAATTGAACCAATAGATACTATCATCAATATGCAACTCAAAATAATTCTCCAATGGAAAACATACAGTAATCATGCGTAGGGCTACGAAGCACTCCTCAAAGTCCGTATGTACCCAAACTAGATTGTCCCACACTATCACCATGAACGCACTAGATGGTTCCAACAAATACCAACATTTCATAGAGACATTAACCAAAAAGATACACATGATGCACACACTAGTCACCTTTACACCATGATACAAGGTATCTCCAGAGAGTATAATAATTAAGCATAGGAGTAGCATAATATCTGAATAATAACATCTACCAATTCAACTAGATACAAAGCTCACGATCACATAAAGATCACATCATGGGAGAGAGAGGTGAACCACATAGCTACCGGTAGAGCCCTCAGCCCCGGGGGTGAACTACTCCCTCCTCATCATAGGAGACAGAAAGGTTGATGGAGATGGCGGTGAGGTCGATAGAAACGGCAGAGACGACGATGGAGACCGATGGAGATGGCTCCGGGGGCACTTCCCCGTCTCGGCAGGGTGCCGGAACAGAGACTTCTGTCCCCCGAAATTTGTCTTCAATGGCAGCGGCGCTGCGGAACTATTCTGGGAAAAATGCCGACTCCTCTAGGGTTTTCCGTCCCGAGGCTTTATATAGGCGAAGGGGCGTCGTCAGGGGGCTGCCAGGGCGCCCTCACACGTAGGGGGCACGGCCAGGGGCCAGGCCGCGCCGCCCTATTGTGTGGTGCCCTCGTGGCCCCACTTCGTCTCCTCTTCGGTTCTCTGGAAGCTTCGGTGAATTTCTGGACGTTCGGCTTTTGTTTCGTCCAATTCTGAGAATATTTACTATGTAACTTTTCTGAAACACAAAAACAGCAGAAAACAGGGAACTGGCACTGTGGCGACTTGTTAATAGGTTAGTTCCAGAAATCGCATAAAAACGCCACGAAGTGTAACGAAACACAAGGCAAATGGTGTAAAAACAAGCATGGAGCATCAAAAATTATAGATATGTTTGAGACGTATCAACGGGTTAATTGTTCCGGTGGATACCTAGTGATCACCAATGTCATTTGAAAAACCACCAACTTCCTTTATCCTCCATGGTCATCTCCATTTATCCAAAACCATTTTTGAAAACATTTCAGTGGAGTAGATACTACCCCAAGGTTTTCGAAAACATTTTCAAGAATTCTTTTTGAGTGTTCCCATCCTAGAGTTTTTGGCTCCACTAGAGGTTTTCCAAGGGCTTTGCTGCTAACCAACAAGCCACTACTAAAAAGGGTAATGAATAGGCATTCAAAGGGGGTCATCTCGAAGGATGATAACAATTGGCTTGTGGAGCTTGAGCCAACAATATAATTGCTACAAGAGCTATAGCAATATAAAAACATGCAATTTAATAAACCGTAATGAAAGATGCAAAGTATGTGAATAGGATCAGATATGCATCAAGAATAGATGGCTTGCCTTGGTTGGCTTGTCCCTGGTCCTCTTCCTCCTGGTACTCGTACACTTCACCCTCCTCGGTGCACTCGGTGTCGTTCGATTCTATCGCCGGTAAAAAGAGATAGCAAACAAATAAGGAAGCATGCATACACAAGGCACAAACATTACCACACTTCACAGCACACAATCAGAGAGTATCATAAACAAGCAAGTTTAGAATCTGAACAAGTTGTTATACGATTTAAGTAGCAAGTTAAATCTATTAAACCTAGGGTATTTCATTTTTAGCAACAAATACACCACTCAAACCAAACAAGCATGCAAGTGCTAAAATAGGTCAACAATCACTCTCAGCACATCAGTATGTAGGTAACAAGTTTATGAACCCAACAAAGTTGGATTCACCTCAAAACACCTTATAGTTGATTTTCTATGAAATTCCTATCAACAATAAAAGCTAAACCACTAGAATAATTCCCAGATATTCTCTGGACATCACAAAATGTACCACAGAGTGTTATGGAAAGCTCTTCCTGAACACAATCCATAGAAATTGGATTCACACAAAAATTCCAAACCTACTGCAAGTGAGAATTTAAACTATACTAATTAAACTATTTGCCAAATTAAATACTACTGCAGATATATGTGTCCTAAAATACCAAACTCAGTTTGAAATGCAAGTTAACACATAAGATCATCTCTGAAAATTGGGTTTGCCCAATTTGGCCTCATAGATTTAGAGATATGGAATTTTGAATCCAAAGTGGCCAGATCTAACAATATAAATATGAATAAAGCTACAGGGATTTATTTGAAAAGGGGCCAGCACCATTGGGTAGGTATTTGAACAAGGAACCCATAGAAATTTGATTCACTCGATTTGCATGCTCAGAGAATTTTCTATGCAATTTACAAACTAGCAGAGATATTCAAATACGCAAGCAGATTATCAGAGAAAAAAAAGATAGGTGGGCCGACTTTATTAGGCCGATGGGGCACCCCGCCGGGCCGGCCCAATAGCTAACTACAGCGCACGGCAGAGAGAAAAGAAAGAAAAAGAAGAAGCAAAACGCGACAGCTGCATGCTGCGGACGGATCAGCCGATCGACGACCTGAGCTCGGTCGACGGCGATGGAGGTGCTCGACGGGGATGGCAGAGAGGAATGGCGGGGCTCCCCGAGGGATGGATGAGAGGCGTCGGTGAGAACTCGAGGTAGCCCAAAGGCTCGGAAGGGAAGGCTCGGGCGACTCCCACGCAACACTGCAAGCGAGGCCACCGTCTTCGCGCTCCACAGGAGGTCGCCGGAACGGCAGCTCTAGCATATCCTGGACAAAAGGGGAGAGGAGCATCAGGATGGAAATATCGAGAGAGGTCTAGAGATACAGAGAGAAGATATAGGAAGGGACAGCAGCCTCGTCTAGGACGAGTTGCAGTTCACGGGAGCTCCAGCTCCGTTCCTCCTCTGGCCGGGGAAGAAACAAGCAGGGCATCGCCCCTTGGTTTCCGAGAGAGAAAGAGGAGTGTGAGGAGGGCGAATTCGAGGGAGGGGAGAATAGGTAGTGAGTAGAGAGGGGGACTTATGGATGGATGGCGAGGGACAGAGACCCACAGGCGCGGCGAATGAATGCCTATTGGTCTGAGCGGGCGGCGCACGGGACGGGAGGAACGCGACAAGGGGGAGAGTCTAGGCTGTGCCATAGTGGTAAGGGAGGCTAGGAGAGGTCGCTGGCGAGGTATCAAGGGCGGAGGTGGATGGTAGGCTTGGGGGGAGACCGACGAGTCTACGCCCGCCAGGTGCTCGACGCTGGTTCGGCCCTCAGAGCACGCTCGATTGAGGCCGTGGGGAAGAGGACAAAGACGAGAGCTTGCTCGTGTTTGACCATGGATAGCAAGGGGAGGCTAGTGGCGAGGTTACACGGCCAGGGGAGTTGGCTTATGCCATAAGGCATGTCAATGGCCACCAAGGGCACAAGAGAGAGGGAGAGGTTTTAGGGACAGCTAGGGTAGCTTGCAGGTGAGGTAGAGAAGTGGTATGGGGTCCTGATACTCGCAGGATTACTGGATGGAGAGGGGGGGGTGGCTGGTTGCAAGGATTTTCCATTATCTAGCAAGGATGTGCATGAGCCTCTATTCCTCCTTCCTCCAAACACTAAAGAACAAAAAGAGAATGGTGCTACAGTACCAATTCGACCAGAGAGTGATACAAGTGCTGGAGTGGTCAATGCTAGGATTTGGTGATGATCCAAGGAATTAAAGAGATAGAGATTGATGTGAATAAGAAACATGTGATGATAAAACTTTTGATTTGAGCTTGCTCAACAAATTTTGCCAAGCATGCTCAGGTGATAAAGGATTAGAGGGGGTGGTGATGATGTTGAGAAGATGGCATTTGAATTTCGAATTTTAAATGAGAAGGTTTGGAACCTTTAGTGGGTATGCCCAAATTTGAGGGAAACTCATTTGAACTAGCCTTTGAAATTTTTTGCAAGTAACCAGGTGATAAGTTGAGTTCAAAATGTTCTACTTGCATTACTATCCACAGTAGATTTTCTCAAAATTATTTGATATCAAAAGGTGCAAGAAATGGCACATATGCCACTATCATGCATTTTGATAAATAGGAAATAGAATAAATAAATAAAAGTTTTCTAGAAATGATTTTTGGGTGGGGAACGATATGATATAATATACTAATCACATTTCCAATTTTATCTGGTAAAACCTTTGAAATCTTTGATAAAACGAGGGAGTAGTCCTGTAGACAAAAAGGGAGAAATGAGATAGCCTAGGGGAGATTTGAACAAATGAAGGAAAACCCTATTTGAGTATGGATGAGATAGCAACTTAACTTGAGTGGTGTACGAAATAATAGGAAGCCACTTGACTTGTATTAGATTAACAAGTCTCATAAGAAAACACAGGCCAAGCATTTACCAAAACAATTTAAGACAAAGATTTAGAATAATGGTGAGAAGAGGAAAGATGAGCTTATGCTTTGAGGATTATATAAGAAAGTTTATGGTAATGGAAATCAAGATAGATGATAGTTAGGAGCAACTCAAGAAGAGAAATAGGCCATGGTAGGATCCCACTAAATTTATTTTGAAAATAAAAGTTATGGGCAAGAGGGTATATGATAGTGTCAAATGGTCACCGCTCTGATTAGGGTCATAAACATGGTTAGAAACATTAGCATATGATCTCAAATGACCAGGTGGCAATGAAGACAATGGAAGATCGGATGACAATGATGAATTCTAGGTAAGTGCATTGCTATGGATAGGAAGTATGAGATTTAAGACAAGTCCATAAAGATTGAATCTGTTAACAAAAGTGAAGATAGGGCCAAGTTTGGAAATTGGTGATTTCGCATTGAAAGGGTGGTCATATCCAAGTGGGGTTTGTGAAATAAAATATCAATAAACATTCTTATAAAACTTGGGTAATATTCCCATAATTTTCAGAGACGAGAATAATACCAAAGAGGTATTCTTCCTATCTCTGCTATTTTTTTAAAAAAAATAGTAAAAGTAGTTGTGAAAATACTTTTATAGAATATATTGAAAAATGTAATGAGTGCTCATAAAGAGAGAACCTCATTACTAATTTTTGATAATCTTGAGTTTTGAAAATAAATACTCCTTCCATAAGGAATAGAGTTGTAGGGTTTTACAAAGAGGGAACTTCAAAATAGGTTTTATATATAGAAAATATATTGAAAGTAGTATATAAGAATATCCCCACTGGCCATCTTATATTTTGATTTGCTTTAGATAGGTTAGACCATAGGCCTACCTGTAGATCATAGCTACACACAAGGAACTCAATCAAAGTCAAACCGTTCACACAACATCAACACATCACGCAAAGTCAAAACATTTGGAATAGGAGGGGTTGGTCCACAATCTTATACAACAATCAGATTAAAAGCAACAATCACACATCAAACAAGGAAAACATGCAATATACTCTAGCAAATCCGATTAAGCACCAAAAAGTTTTTGTTGGCCCTCATTTTTGCATTACTAAACTTAGCTTAAACAGGGTAACAAAAAGTGGGGTGTTACAAGAACTCAAAAAGAAAGCGATCGAGAGGCAAACACAAATAGTGGCAGAAATCTGTCAAAACAGAACAGCTGACAAAGGTTGAATTTTTAGAGGGTTTTCTGTTGCTCAAATCAAAAAGTGTAAAACTAATGAAAGTTTGGAAATAACCTGGGGCATATGCACAAGAAATCGCAGGTCAAAAATATATTCTGAGAATTTCCACGAATTTTTATGGTGCAGCACGGAAATCTGTTTCAGGACAGCAACATCCCCAAATCTTACCTCACTCAAATTAGAGGTTCTTCTTGGCACAACAATGAAATAAAAAGGATAAGGAGCGGTTATTACAGTAGTAATAACTTCCAAGACTCAAACAAAAGAAAAAGTACTGAAAATAAAACAATGGGTTATCTCCCAAGAGTGCTTTTCTTTAACGCCTTTGAGCTAGGCACAGTAGTTTGCAAAGATGCTCATGTAGGCGCCATAAAAGAGCTTAAGGCAAAGGCGCTATATAAAAACTTGAAGCAACAGAGAGCATCAAAAAGCAAATATGAAACACATTTAAATCTAAACCACTTCCTATGAAAAATAGTCTTGTAAAGAGACAAGTCATGAAAGCGCAAAGCAAAAAGCATAGGAAGGCGAAACAAGTACAACTTCAAGAATTGCAACATAAAGAGGGGAAACTCAATATTGTTGAGATCCATCAAACCATGTTTCCCTCTCTCATACTAACTTTCAGTAGCATTATGAATAGAATTAACAATATAACTATCACATAAAGCATCCCTATCATGAGCCACATACATAAAAGAATTAATACTCCCAACATGAACATTCGTAGTAGGAGCAGATTCAACAGAATAATTATTCTCATCACCATAATCATCAAAGATAGGAGGCATATTGCAATCATAACTAATTTTCTCCTCAATAGTAGGTGAACTAAAAATATTATACTTATCATCATAACCATCATAAACTAGAGGTTTAATATCATCATAAATGAGAGGACAACTATTTCGCAAAGCATATTCATCAAACATATCATCATAAGAAGGAACATGGATAGTACTAATGGTACAACAATTATTAACCTTAGAATTGGTACCAAAAAGATTTTCAATATCAAAAGTAGAGTGCTTTTCCCAATCATGATCACTAACATAGGTAACATGCATAGGAACATCATCCCAATCAAAATTATCATAATCTATAATAGGAGCAACATGCTTAGGGGAAGATACCGTTTCCTCTCGCCTTTTACTCCTCTTATTCTTCTTCTTACTCTTCTTACTCTCTCCTTTAGGAGGGAGAGACTTGAAAGGCATCTTCTCCACATAATCTGGTTTACTGACAGAAACAACAGAAGAAACTTTGGAGGATTCCTCCTCTCGATTAATAAGATAGAAACATCTATTAGTCCTATCATAGCTTGGCAAAACATCAAGTTTTATAAGATTTTGTAAGTAAGTATTTGCGAGGAAATCTTTAACACAATAGAGATGACAACCACGAAGGGTGCTATTAATATCAGGATCACTCATATCTATCAAAGAAATCTTTCTAGATATCTCTTAACACCCCAAAAACAAAGTAAGCTCATCATGCTGATTGAGAGTAATCTTGTCATCACAATACAAACTTGCGGTACTAGAAGGGTGACAATTAGGGCTTGAGCATTAAAAATTAAAATGACCTATGTCATCGCAAAACTCACAAAGAAAAGGACAAAGCTCGCAAACATTTTCACCAAGCTCGCCTATAGCCTTGTGCCACATTCGGGTTTCTTCATTCGCGTGGTGGATACAATAATCTTCCTTGTTGTGACTCTATTCACAAGGTCTATGTACTCCACAAAAATTAACATGCTTATAGGAAGTAGTACTTTCAGAAATTTGAGCATGTTTATTGCAATCATCAATAACAATATCACTTTCTATGCAAGTGTCCTTAAAAGGTTCATGATACACGTCCCCATTTCCCTTAGGAACATTAATATGAGAAGCAAAGGCTTTAAAACAATCAACCATAATTTGAGGATCAAGACCATACTTAGCACTAAGCTCTTGAAAATTAGCAGTTTCAGTGAAAGACTTAATGCAATCAAACTCGTAATTCATACCTGATCCTTTACCTTTGTTGCTATCCCAATCTTCGATATTGCTTTGAATTGTTTCAAGCAGATCCCACTTGGTGTCAACATCCTTCCTTGTGAAAGACCCATCCAAGCATGCATCTAGATGGTCCTTGTAATGTCCTGAAAGCCTTGCATAAAAATTATCAATAACAATATTATGGGGAAGCTCATGAATAGGACATTTGAGAATTAGTGACTTCAATCTTCCCCACGCTTGGGCAATGCTTTCTCCCTCATGCGGAGGGAAATTATAAATATAATTCCTATCTTTATAAACCTCACTAGAAGGATAGAATTTAGAATAAAAGAGAGGTACAATTTCCTCCCAATCAATAGGTCAGCCATCCTTCAGTGTTTTATACCATTCCGCAGCTCTGCCCTTCAGTGATAAAGAGAATAGCTTCTTCTTAACTCGGTTCATCGAAATACCTGCACACTTGAACAACTCGCATAATTCATGTATAAAAAGCAAATGATCACCAGGATGGACAGTTCCATCTCCCAAATAGCAGTTATCCATAGCACGTTCAACAATCTTCATAGGTATTTTAAAAGGATGAGGAGCACAAGCATCAATAGAAACATCACATATGGGAGATAAAATATCATCAGAGCAAACTTTCTCCACTAAAGCTGGGGAACTAAAAATATCGTGCTTAACAAAACCAGCTTCCCCAAGCTTAGACTTTTCTATAGCATTAGCAATAACGGTGTTCAAAGCATTCATCCTAACAACACTATTAGCATGCAAATTAAGCTCCAAAGGTTTTTCAATTTTCTCTTCAAACACTCCAAAACTAAACATAGGAAAAATACTAAAGAACTCTTTATTTTCCATTAAGCCTAACTAGTGAAAATAAAAACAAGAAACAAAAAGATATAATTGCAGAATCTAAAGGAAATAACTCCGAGCACTCACCAGTAACTAAAAGACTTAGTAACCAAAGAATGTGAGTACCTTTTACCTTACCTCCCCGACAACGGCGCCAGAAAAGAGCTTGATGTCTACACACGCGTCTGTTCTTGTAGACAGTGTTGGGCCTCCAAGTGCAGAGGTTTGTAGAGCAGCAGCAAATATCCCTTAAGTGGATCACCCAAGGTTTATCGAACTCAGGGAGGAAGAGGTCAAAGCTATCCCTCTCAAGCAACCCTGCAATTACGATACAAAAAGTCTCTTGTGTCCTCAACACACCCAATACACTTGTCAGATGTATAGGTGCACTAGTTCGGCGAAGAGATAGTGAAATACAAGTAGTAGTGATGATTATAAGTAGTAAATGTAATCTGAAATAAATATCGCTGCGAGCAAATATGTAACAAAACTGAATGTAAACAGTGTGCAAAGCTTGGAAACAAGGCCTAGGGATCATACTTTCACTAGTGGACACACTCTCAACAAATATAACATAATTGAACCAATAGATACTATCATCAATATGCAACTCAAAACAATTCTCCAATGGAAAACGAACACTAATCATGCGTAGGGCTACGAATCACTCCTCAAAGTCCGTATGTACCCAAACTAGATTGTCCCACACTATCACCGTAAACGCACTAGATGGTTCCAACAAACACCAACAATTCATAGAGACATTAACCAAAAAGATACACATGATGCGCACAATAGTCACCTTCACACCATGATACAAGGTATCTCCGGAGATTACAATAATAAAGCACAGGAGTAGCATAATATCTGAAGAATAGCATCTACCAATTCAACTAGATACAAAGCTCACGATCACATAAAGATCACATCATGGGAGAGAGAGGTGAACCACATAGCTACCGGCAGAGCCGTCAGCCCCGGGGGAGAACTACTCCCTCCTCATCATAGGAGACAGCAAGGTTGATGGAGATGGCAGTGAGGTCGATGGAGACGGTGGAGACGGCGATGGAGACCGATGGAGATGGCTCTGAGGGCACTTCCCCATCCTGGCAGGGTGCCAGAACAGAGACTTCTGTCCCCCAAAATTCATCGGCGGCGGCGGCGGAGCTACGGAACTCTTCTGGAAATTTTGCCGATTCCCCAAGGGTTTTCCATCGGGAGGCTACTTATAGGCGAAGGGGTGTCGTCAGGAGGCAACCAGGGTGGTCACACAATGGGTGGGCGCGGCCAGGGACTGGGCCACGCCCCCCTGTTGTGTGGGCAGCCCCTGGCCCCCCTCCTGCTCTCGTTCGGTCTTCGATACTCTTTCGGGAAAAATAAGACTTCTGGAACTTGTTTCATCCAATTCCGAGAATATTTCCTATGTAGCTTTTCTGAAACACAAAAATAGCCGAAAACAGGGAACTAGCACTGTGGCATCTTGTCAATAGGTTAGTTCCGGAAATCGCATAAAAATGCCACGAAGTGTAACGAAACACAAGGCAAATGGTGTAAAAACAAGCATGGAACATCAAAAATTATAGATACGTTTGAGACGTATCAATTATGCACTTTGCTTAATGCGATTATCTGTTGTTCGCAACTTAATACTCAAGGGGTCTTCGGATGATATCCCCGCGAGTGGATTTTTAGTCATAGATGTAGTTGGATTACGGTCTATGTATTTTGTCATAATGCCCAGAGTAAGCCTCATAGTGATCCTCGTGATGTATGTACATTATCTTTACTCTATCAATTGCCCAACTGTAATTTGTTTACCCAGCATGTCTTTTATCTTATGGAGAGACACCACTAGTGAACTGTGGACCCTGGTCCAATTTCCTTTATATTGTTACACTGTTTACTTTACTCGCACTGTTTACTTTACTTGCATTACTATTATCCAATTACCACTCGATACGCTCATTCCTTTGTTTACAGTAAACCGGTGAGATTGACACCCTCATCGTAAGTTGGGAGCAAAGTATTTATTTGTGTTGTGTGCAGGTTTCGCATTGCTACTAGGTGAAGACACACCAACAAGTTGTCCGACGCCGTTGGAGTGTCACTAAGATAGCAAGCATCACCTTCTTAAGTTTGGCTCTCTCCTACTAGATTGATTACCTTGGTTTCGTAACTGAGGGAAAACTTGCTGCTGTGCTCATCACACCTTCTCTTGGGGTTCCCAACTGGTCGGTCATTTACATCATCAACACCGCACCATCAGCCACTGGCGCCGATGGTCGCCCTCACGCGAGACCGACCCGGGAGAGAGTGAGAGTGTACCTTCTATGCCAAGGGATAGGGTTGAGGGAGAGAAAAATGAATTTCCTTCTTTTAGCTGGCCCCATTGCTATAGATGGATGCAGTTCCATACACTGTGGTGAAATTGGTCCTGATTCAAAGCAGAGCACCTTTTCCTTTGAACCGGTGAGACATTGTGCTTGGTCTAAGATTCTTTTAAATTCAAAATTTAAAAAGTACTATATCTCAAATTGTTAACCCGATTGACGATTCGCTTTCACTGTTAGCTTCCTCGCGACAAGTTCTTTGAAACTAAATCTCATAGTAATATGTTTCGATGACTTTTTTGGTCAGCAAAAGCCAGATTATTTTCATGTACTTGCCAGATTATCACTACTTAGTTGCCAGATTAAAAAATAACTTGGTTATCGATATTTGCCACACACAAAATGTTGATAACTTGGCTGCCAAATTGTTTAGGCATACCTCCGTATACGCACTTAGTCACCAAGATGAAATTACTTATTTGCTAGCAATTATCAGATTATTGACATATATTGCCAAATTACGCAGATGTTTAAAAACATGTAAAACATCATCTATACTAGTATAACACAAGTATCATGCTAGAGGCCATGTGAATCAAAAGGGGATCTTGAGCAGTGGAATCAACAAATGATCTTCTGTTATTCGGATGAATCCTTGAGCAACATGCCTCTGACATGCGTCGCCATGTCATTCCTGCCGGCAGTCGGTCCAATTGGTCGCGGAGGGATACCAATATGCAGCAGACCGAAGAAATGCAGCAAGGTGAGAGACAAACCGGGGAGGTAGATGAGCGTACGCGGTGGCCGGCAAAAGCAAGTCGAGGCTAAGGTTGTGGGAGCAGAGCGATGTCGATCGGTGGAAGCATGACGAGCTGGGCTGTGGGAGCAACGCTGAGTGGTGATTTTCCAGGGGGTTGGGTTACGGGTGAGTGAGTGATTTAGGGGAGTAGTTTCCACCTACTCCCTTCTTCTCAGTTTATAAGGCTTGCTTGTGCATCTAGGTAGCTAATTTGATTTGCATAAAATAAATTATTTAGTACAAATATTATTAAAAAAAACATCTAATGATTTTAGTGATATATTTTTTATAATATTTACTATATACTAAGTTGGTCAAATTAATAACCTAGATGTATGTGCAAGCCTTATAAACTAAGAAGGAGGGAGTACTGATTATAATTGATGGACGATCTCTGAATTAATGGCACATCGGGAAACAATGTAGTAACATGAAAAAAAAGACAAGCCGAAATGTATGATTGGGATAGGGATCAATAGCCACTGGGCTAGAAGCTATTCTGGAATCCCTTCTATGGGATGTAATGACACTCATATTTTTTTTGAACCTGGACTGTGAGGCAACAACCCCATAGTAATTTATTATAATAAAAAACTAACATTCTAAATATTTACAATTAAGAGGGGGAGGGGAGGGAAGAAACTACCAAAAGAAGCACTAAGGGAGTGAGGTGATCCACTTAGTGAAGCTATCTAGCACCTTGTCTTTGATTCTATATCTAAGAAGGGAAATGTCATGAATAAAATTACATTTCCACTTTGCAAAAGTGGGTCTCTCATTTCTAAAGATTTTTCCATTTGTAAGCAACCAGATATGTCTACAAGCTATAACAACCACCTCCATGAAGAAATGGCTTCCCAAAACTTGCTCTAGCCGCAACAACCACTAGTGGAAAACAGGTCTTCAGTCCCGGTTGGTGCCGGGCTTCAGTCCCAGTTGCCCAACCAGGGCTGGAGCCTGCTCTTTAGTCCCGGTTGCATTACGAACCGGGACTAAAGCCTCACCACGTGGTAGCGGCCAGGCGCTCGTGGGTAAAGGACCTTTAGTCCTGGTTCGTGTTACGAACCGGGACTAAAGTGCTCCACACGTGGCAGCCCCTCTCTTTCTCTTTATTTTTTTGCAATTTAATTGTTATGTTATCCTTTTATTTGTATTTTGCGCCATTCAATTTTTTGGTTCATTTCAAACAAGTTTTCGTATATATATATATTCATAATACAACATAGTATACAAGCTGATACATATATAATATATCTTGTCCGCCGAGCATATATATACAAGTATATACAACTTGTTTAATTACACACATAAGATCACAACTTGTTTAATTACACACATACAACTTGTCTAATCGAAACTGACATGAAATTCACCCTTTGGGTTTATGACATGGTCAAGCAGAAATCCGGCTAGTTCCTCTTGAATTCCTACTATGCGTTCAGTAAGTGAGAGCACATTTCGCTTTGATTCGAACTACGCAGAAGAACATCAATATGAATATAAATCATCATAACAAAATTGTTGGTAATAAATGAATTTTTTAGTATATTGTTCACTTACAGATGGAAAATCAATCCCTTCAGTGGCCTCCGCACGAAGGTTCTCGCAAGCGTAGTATGCACATAAATTAGTCCCCGTTGGCTGCCTCGCACACTTTATGAGAATAGATTTTAGTCAATGACATATCAAGATTGATATACTTAATGGTATTTGAAACTAGAATTAAAGGGATGTATGGACCTAACTCGTACGACTTACTGGTGGCACGGTATTGAATAGTGCCAGAGAACTTGTTGGCGTGTAGTTGATGAAGTAAATGACAGGCCAGTTGGAAACCCCAAGAGAAGGTTTGATGAATATAGCAGCAAGTTTTCCCTCAGTTACGAAACCAAGGTTATCAATCCAGTAGGAAAAATCCAAACTCAAGAAGGTGATGCTTGCTAGCTTCGCGACAGCTCCGGACAATTTATAGGGCGCCTCGTCCAGTGCTTTGCTTTGCCAGCTGCAACGCGGAACCTGCACACAACACAACCAAGTACTTTGTTCCCAACTTACGATGAGGTTGTCAATCTCACCGGTTTGCTGTAAACAAAGAAATGAGCGTATCGAGTGGAAAGCAATAGTAGTATGCGAGTAAAGTAAATAGTGCGAGTAAAGTAAACATGTGATAGCAATGTAAAGAAAATAGGACCGGGGTCCACAGTTCACTAGTGGTGTCTCTCCATAAGATAAAATAACACATGCTAGGTAAACAAATTACAGTTGGGCAATTGATAGAATAAAGATAACGTGATATGTCAAGAGGATCACTATGAGATTTACTCTGGGCATTACAACAAGATACATAGACCGCCATCCAACTGCATCTATGACTAATAATCCACTCGCGGGGAATCAATCCGAGAACCCCACAAGTATTAAGTTGCGAACAACAGATAACTGCATTAAGCAAAGTATGTAATGTAAACAAAGCATATGTCCTTGGACATAAGAATGTTGTTTTCTCCCTAGTGGCAACAACACATCTACAACCTTAGAGGTTTTTGTCACTCCCCTAGATTAAATAGAGGCATGAACCCAACTATCGAGCATAAATACCCCCTCTTGGAGTCACTAGTATCTACTCGGCCAAGATAGCTACTAACAACGGAGAGCATGCAAGATCATAAACAACATAGAGATAACATAAGATAATATTCAGCACATCAACTCAATCATAACACCAATATTCATCGGATCCCAACAAACATAACATGTAGAATTACATAACGGTGATCTCGATCATGTAAGGCAGCTCATGAGATCTAAACATGAAGCACATGGTGGAGAAAACAACCAACTAGCTACTGCTATGGACCCATAGTCCAAGGTAGACTACTCACTCATCGTGCCTGAGGCAAGCATGGCAATGAAGAAGACATCCAGTGGCGATTCCCCTCTCCGGTAGGGTGCTGGGAAGAGCTTCTGGACCCTCCCGATCTCGGGTCGACGACGGCGGCGGATCGCAATGTGTTTCTGGAAAAGTGATCAGGTGTTTAGATTTTTCCCGTCGGGGGGTCTTTATAGGCGAAGGGGCAGCGTCAGAAGTGGACCAGGTGAAACTCACCATAGGGCGGCGCGGCCAGGCCCTGGGCCGCGCCCCCTGGTGGTGAGGCCACCCTCTGGCTCAGTTCCGTCTCCTCTTCGGTCCTCTGGAAGCTTCGTTAAATATCTGGATGTTGGGTTTTTTTTTCGTCCAATTCCGAGATAATTTCCTGTGTAACTTTTCTGAAACACAAAACAGCAGAAAACAGGGAACTGGCACTGTGGCATCTCGTTAATAGGTTAGTTCCGGAAAATGCATAAAAATGCCACGAAGTGTAACGAAACACTAAGCAAATGGTGTAAAAACAAGCATGGAGCATCAAAAATTATAGATACGTTTGAGATGTATCAGCATCCCCAAGCTTAACTCATGCTCGTCCTCGAGTAGGTAAGTGATAACAAAGAAATAATTTTTGAGGTGACATGCACCCACACAATCTTGATCATCTATGTAAGCGTTGTGTGCTGGGATCAAAAGAACTTAAAACATGGGCATGAAAGATATAATCTTGATAGAAGAAACTTAGCAACCATGTTATAACATGAGAAAGAACACAAATGAAAGATCATGAAAATGAAACAATGAAAGTCAAACATGTGTTCAAATCATATGGAAAAATATAGCAAATGGTTTTCAGCTTGTCCTTCATGGAATAGCAAAACATAAATGCATAGGACACCTTCAAGTTTAAGAGGGCGACTAGATACAAATAATTTAAGAACAAGTGAAACCAACATCATAAATCAATCAATGAAAACTTTGGGACAATGCACATTATACTAAGAATGACAACTATGCTCTCTTAGACGATGCATAAAGATAGAAGGTGGAGACTCAACATAAAAGTAAAAGAAAGGCCATTCGCGAAGGGAAGCAGTGATTGCAAGTTTTATAAACCTTCAAAAATTATGGTACTTACTAGCTTTGAGCTCTCATTGCCCCCATCATAGGTATCTTAAATGGTTAGAGTTAATGCGAGTACAATTATGAAGCATATGCTTGACAAATCATAAGTTGAAAACCTCGTGTCCCATGAAGTACGAATACCCAAACCTCATGCTACTCGACTTAGAGTCCCAAGCAGGCTCTTGTCATTGTAAATATATGTGTATCATCGAGAACCGCCAACAGGGTACCTCCTGCCCGATGACATGGAACAAGCCCACATCAAAATGATAAGATAAACAGACAATGAACACCTCGACATCTCTTTTATTTACCATTGGTTTAGCTTTTTATATTGAGATGCGTCGTCGAATGTCCACTATGGGCATGCTGTAAATTTCCACCATGAATGATGCATGGCTTAGATTAGCGGCCCAGGCGTTTCCCTAACACATATAAAAACTCCATGATCCCACAAGTTTCCCAACTAATTTCACATCGCGAGTATCCATAAATAAAAGATCACGATATCAACTCAAATGAAAGATAGTGCAATGTTGAAAGCTTGCCCCATGACGGCATGGCTGGGCTAATTTCCAACTTACAATTTTAAAAGCGAGAAAAGTAAAGTGTGCCATCAGGTTCGTGAGAGCTTTACTGACCAATTTTCGCATAACACCAAAAAGAGTTTAATTTGAAGGATAGATAAAAGCAAGTCAAATGTACTTTGGAATAGCAAATTGCTAATAGGTATGTATGGTGGACACTTTGGAACAACTTAGTTTTTAGGAGTTGGATGCACGAGTAGAGCTCATACTCGGTACAAAATGAGGGCTAGCAAAAGACTGGGAGCGACCAACTAAGAGAGCAATAACGGCCATAATCATGCAAAGCGACAAAACGACATTAAAAGAAGCATAAGATGGCATCGAAAGTCAAAAAATAAATGATCATAGAGGCAATGGAGACTTTGTATGAGTCTAGCATGTGTGAGCATGCGCCAAGTCAACCCAAATAAAGCATCAAGGTGAAAACCAAAATAATGCTTCCAAATAATTAAAAACAACGCATGATTTTTTTCAAAGGCTCATTAAGAAATCTCAGTCATTTGAGACAAGTCATGCTACAGAAAAACCACTAAGCATACTATCAAAAAGACATCAAGCACGACATGCAAAAGCCTAGGCCGCAGTCTACACAAGCTCCTTTTTGTACCACTTTTTTTTGCATAGAGCTTTTTCTCTTTTCCAACACCATTCGAACTTTTTTGAAACAACTCTTTTGATGAAAACCAACATGGACCAGAGGTCAAAATACACTTTGATGAAAAGATATAACAAGATCTGAACACAAATCAAGGCGAAAATCGAAAACAAAATGCAGTAGCAGAAAAAGAGAACACTCGTTGAACGATAAGAGTGAAAAACTGAGTGTTCTTGGCAAATGAAAAGCAAGGCAACTTCTCCAAAAGGAATTTGTTGGGGTCCAACCATTTATTGCAGCAAACAAAACTGAAAACTAAAACAACTGACGCTCTAAGAAAAATGCATAGTGCATGAAGCAATAAAAATATAGTGTGTTGAAAGGTGAACTGAATTTTGCCAATGAAGAAGGGGTGCCTCGGGGGCATCCCCAAGCTTTTACGCTTGTACCTCTTGGATATTTCTTGGGTTGCATGGGCATCCCCAAGCTTGAGCTTTTGTCCATTCTTCAACTCATCTCATCATTCTCCAATCCCTACACTTGAAAACTTCCTTCATACAAAACTCAACACAATTCTATTAGCAACAATAGTGTAAGCATAACATTGAATCAACCCATTTTGCTTCAGGTTTCAACTCAAAACCACCACATATAAAGCATATACTACTGTAGCAACTTCCCCAAAAGTTCCATGATCAAAAGAACTCAAAAAGAAAGCGATCAAACGGCAAACACAAATATTGGCAGAAATCTGTCAAAACAGAACTGCTGACAAAGGTTGAATTTTTAGAGGGTTTTCTGTTGCTCAAATCAAAAAGTGTTAAACTAATGAAAGTTTGGATATAACCTGGGGCATATGCACAAGAAATAGCAGGTCCAAAAGATATACAGAGAATTTTCACGAATTTTTACGGTGCAGCACCGAAATCTGTTTCAGGACAGCAACATCCCTAAATCTTACCTCACTCAAATTAGAGGCTTCTCTTGGCACAAAAACGAAATAAAAATGATAAGGAGAGGTTATTACAGTAGCAATAACTTCCAAGACTCAAATAAAAGAAAAAGAACTGAAAGTAAAAATATTGGGTTATCTCCCAAGAGTGCTTTTCTTTAACGCCTTTGAGCTAGGCGCAGAAAGTGTGAATCAAGTAATATCAAGTGATGAAGCATCAAGCTCATAATTTGCTCTAAGAATAGAGTCAAAAAGTAATTTCTTCCTCTTTCTAGGGAAGTGTTCCATACCTTTCTTGAGTGGGAATTGATATTTGATGGTGCCTTCCCTCATATCAATGATGGCACCTACAGTTCGAAGAAAGGGTCTTCCCAAAATAATAGGACATGAAGCATTGCATTCAACATCCATGACAAGAAAATCAACGGGAACAAGGTTATTGTTAACCATAATAAGAACATCATTAATCCTTCCCAAAGGTTTCTTCTTAGCAACATCAGCAATAGGAACATCATAATAGCACTTTTCAAGCGGTGGTAAATCAAGCATATCATAAATTTTTCTAGTCATAATAGAAATACTAGCACCTAGATCACATAAAGCATGGCAATCAAAACCATTAACATGCATATCAATGATGGGTTCCCAACCATCTTCTAACTTCTTGGGAATAGAAGCTTTTTGCTTCAACTTTTCATCCCTAATTTTCATAAGAGCATTGGTAATATGCTTAGTAAAAGCAACATTTAAAGAACTAGCATTGGGACTCAAAGCAAGCTTTTGCAAGAACAAAATAACTTCAGATATATTGCAGCCATCAACATCAAAATCATTAAAGGAAATAGAGCTATCATCTCCCACACTCCGAAAATTTTCAGCACTCTTTTGAGAAAAAGTTTTGGAAGTTTTAGGCTTTTTAACACAAGGAGTGGGAGTTTTCTCTACACCAATCAAAGTAAGAGTATTGCTAGCATTTGGAGCAACATCATTAGAGGTAGTAATGGTACATACCTTCATCTTTCTAGCCATCTCATCTTCTCTTTCCCACCTGGCATGCAATTCTGCTAGCATCCTAACATTTTCATCAATTATAACTTGGATAGCATTAGCAGTGGCAAAAGTATTGTTCTCTTTCACATCATTAGGCAACACTTTTAATTTTAGAAGTTCAACATCATGAGCAAGGCTATCAACTTTAGAAGCAAGAATATCAATTTTGCCTAACTTTTCCTCAACAGACTTATTAAAAGCAGTTTGCTTACCGATGAAGTCCTTGAGCATTACCTCAAGATCAGAGGGCGCGCCCCTAGTGTTGTTGGAGGAATTACCATAAGAATTACCATAACCATTACCATTGGTAGAAGGATACGGCCTATAATTGTTACTAGCAAAATTGTTCCTATAAGCATTGTTGTTAAAATTATTGTTTCTAATGAAGTTTACATCAACATGCTCTTCTTGAGCAACCAAAGAGGCCAAAGGAACATTATTAGGATCAACATGAGTTCTATCATTAGAAAGCATAAGCATTATAGCATCAATCTTATCACTCAAGGAAGAGGTTTCCTCAACAGAATTTACCTTCTTACCTTGTGGAGCTCTCTCGGTGTGCCATTCAGAGTAATTTACCATCATATTGTCGAGAAGCTTTGTTGCGGCGCCCACGGTAAGGGACATAAAAGTGCCTCCAGCAGCTGAATCCAATAGGTTCCTTGAAGAAAAATTCAGTCCCGCATAAAAAGTTTGGACAATCATCCAAGTAGTCAGTCCATGAGTGGGACAATTCTTTATCATAGATTTCATTCTTTCCCAAGCCTGAGCAACATGTTCATTATCAAACTGACTAAACTTCATAATATTGCTACGCAAAGCTATAATCTTAGCAGGAGGATAGTATCTTCCAATAAAAGCATCCTTACACTTAGCCCATGAATCAATACTATTTTTAGGCAAAGACAGCAACCAATCCTTAGCTTTTCCTCTCAAAGAAAAAGGAAACAACTTAAGTTTAATAATATCACTCTCTACATCCTTATATTTCTGCATCTCACATAGTTCAACAAAATTGTTGAGATGAGCTACAGCATCATCAGTACTAGCACCAGAAAATTGCTCTTTCATAACAAAGTTCAACAAAGCAGGCTTAATCTCATAAAAATTTGCAGCAGGAGTAGGTGGCGCAATAGGAGTGCAGATAAAATCACTATTATTAGTGCTAGTAAAATCACACAACTTGGTGTTCTCAGGAGTAGCCATTCTAGCAAAACTAAAAGTAGACAAGTAAAAACAACTATAAGGAAACTAATTTTTGTGTGTTTTTTTATAAAACGAAACAAGTAAAAGTAAAGTAAAGCAAAACTTAAAACAAAGTAAAGGATGTGCGTGCGAAACTCCCCTTGCAGAAGTCTTCTTTTTCCCCGGCAACGGCGCCAGAAAACTTGATTGCGTTTGATGGTGCCAAGTTGACGGGGGAGCATGTATTTGATGTGGGAGCTTCTTCTTCTTCAATCCCCGACAACGGCGCTAGAAAACTTGTTGGTGGCGCGGTACTGAATAGTGCCAGAGAACGTGTTGGCGTGTAGTTGATAAAGTAAATGACCGGCCAGTTGGAAACCCCAAGAGAAGGTTTGATGAATATAATAGCTAGTTTTCCCTCAGTTACGAAACCAAGGTTATCAATCCAGTAGGAAAAAACCAAACTCAAGAAGGTGATGCTTGCTAGCTTCGCGATAGCTCTGGACAATTTATAGGGCACCTCGTCCAGTGCTTTGCTTTGCCAGCTGCAACACGGAACCTGCACACAACACAACCAAGTACTTTGTTTCCAACTTACGATGAGGTTGTCAATCTCACCGGTTTGCTGTAAACAAAGGAATGAGCGTATCGAGTGAAAGTGATGTCTACGCACGCGTCTGTTATTGTAGATAGTGTTGGGCCTCCAAGTGCAGAGGTTTGTAGGACAGCAGCAAGTTTCCCTTAAGTGGATCACCCAAGGTTTATCGAACTCAGGGAGGAAGAGGTCAAAGCTATCCCTCTCAAGCAACCCTGCAATTACGATACAGAAAGTCTCTTGTGTCCCCAACACACCCAATACAGTTGTCAGATGTATAGGTGCACTAGTTCGGAGAAGAGATAGTGAAATACAAGTAGTAGTGATGATTATGAGTACTAAATGTAATCTGAAATAAGTATCGCTGCAAGCAAACATGTAACAAAACTGAAAGGAAACAGTGTGCAAAGCTTGGAAACAAGGCCTAGGGATCATACTTTCACTAGTGGACACACTCCCAACAAATATAACATAATTGAACCAATAGATACTATCATCAATATGCAACTCAAAACAGTTCTCCAATGGAAAACGGACACTAATCATGCGTAGGGCTACGAAGCACTCCTCAAAGTCCGTATGTACCCAAACTAGGTTGTCCCACACTATCACCGTGAACGCACTAGATGGTTCCAACAAACACCAACATTTCATAGAGACATTAACCAAAAAGATACACATGATGCACACACTAGTCACCTTTACACCATGATACGAGGTATCTCCAGAGAGTACAATAATAAAGCATAGGAGTAGCATAATATCTGAATAATAACATCTACCAATTCAACTAGATACAAAGCTCACGATCACATAAAGATCACATCATGGGAGAGAGAGGTGAACCACATAGCTACCGGTAGAGCCCTCAGCCCCGGGGGGGGAACTACTCCCTCCTCATCATAGGAGACAGCAAGGTTGATGGAGATGGCGGTGAGGTCGATGGAGACGGCGGAGACGGCGATGGAGACCGATGGAGATGGCTCTGGGGGCACTTCCCCGTCCCGGCAGGGTGCCGGAACAGAGACTTTTGTCCCCCAAAATTCGTCGGCGGCGGCGGCGGAGCTGTGGAACTATTCTAGAAATTTCGCCCATTGTTTAAGGGTTTTCCGTCGGGAGGCTTCTTATAGGCGAAGGGGCGTCATCAGGAGGCGACTAGGGGGGCCTCACCAAAGGTGGGCGCGGCCAGGGCCTCGGCCGCGCCCCCTCATGGTGTGGGCAGCCTCTGGCCCCCCTCCGACTCTCATTCGGTCTTCGGTCCTCTTCCGGGAAAAATAAGACTTCTGGAACTTGTTTCGTCCAATTCTGAGAATATTTCCTATGTAGCTTTTCTGAAACACAAAAACAGCAAAAAAAACAGGGAACTCGCACTGTGGCATCTTGTTAGTAGGTTAGTTCCAGAAATCGCATAAAAATGCCACGAAGTGTAATGAAACACAAGGCAAATGGTGTAAAAACAAGCATGGAGCATCAAAAATTATAGATACGTTGGAGACGTATCAGCATCCCCAAGCTTAACTCCTGCTCGTCCTCGAGTAGGTAAGTGATAACAAAAGAAATAATTTTTGAGGTGACATGCACCATCACAATTTGATCTACGAGGTAGAGCATTGAGTGCTGAGATCAAAGAACTTAAAACATGGGCATGAAAGACATAATCTTGATAATAGAAACTTAGCAACCATGTTATAGCATGAAAATAACACAAACGAAAGATCATGAAAATGAAACAATGAAAGTCACGTGTGTGTTTCACCCATATGGAAAACATAGCAAATGGTTTTCAGCTTGTCCTTCATGAGAGAGCAAAACATAAATGCATAGGACACCTTCAAGTTTAAGAGGGCGACTAGATACAAGTAATTTGAGAACAAGTGAAACCAACAATATGAATCAATCAATGAAAACTTTGGGACAATGCACATTATACTCAGAATGACAACTATGCTCTCTTAGACGGTGCATAAAGATAGAAGGTGGCGACTCAACATAAAAGTTAAAGAAAGGCCCTTCGCTGAGGGAAGCAGTGATTGCAAGTTTTATAAACCTTCAAAATTATGGTACTTACCGGCTTTGAGCTCTCATTGCCCCCATCATAGGAATCTTGAATGGTTAGAGTTAATGCGAAAACACTTATGGTGCATATGCTTGACAAATCATAAGTTGAAAACCTCGTGTCCCATGAAGTACGAATACCCAAACCTCATGCTACTTTGCTTAGAGTCCCAAGCAGGCTCTTGTCATTGTAATACATGTGTATCATCGAGAACCGCCAACGGGGTACCTCCTGCCCGATGACATGGAACAAGCCCACATCAAAATGATAGGACAATTAGACAATGAACACCTCGACATCTCTTTTATTTACCATTGGTATAGCTTTTTATTTTGAGATGCGTCGTCGAATGTTCACTATGGGCATGCTGCAAATTTCCACCATGAATGATGCATGGCTTAGATTAGTGGCCCAGGCGTTTCCCTAACACATATAAGAACTCCATGATCCCACAAGATTCCCAACTTATTTCACACCATGAGTATCCATAAATAAAAGATCATGATATCAACTCAAATAAAAGATAGTGCAATGTTGAAAGCTTGCCCCATGACGGCATGGCTGGGTTAATTTCCAACTTACAACTTGCAAGCATAACAACTCAACATAAGAGAACCACAATGTCAAAATTTTAAAACGAGAAAAGTAAAGTGTGCCATCAGGTTCGTGAGAGCTTTACTGACCAATTTTTGCATAACACCAAAAAGAGTTCAATTTGAAGGATAGATAAAAGCAAGTCAAATGTACTTTGGAATAGCAAATTGCTAATAGGTATGTATGGTGGACACTTTGGAACAACTTGGTTTTTAGGAGTTGGATGCACGAGTAGAGCTCATACTCGGTACAAAATGAGGGCTAGCAAAAGACTGGGAGCGACCAACTAAGAGAGCAATAACGGCCATAATCATGCAGAGCGACAAAGCGACATTAAAAGAAGCATAAGATGGCATCAAAAGTCAAAAACTAAATGATCATAGAGGCAATGGCGACTTTGTATGAGTCAAACATGTGTGAGCATGCGCCAAGTCAACCCAAATAAAGCATCAAGGAGAAAACCAAAATAATGCTTCCAAATAATTAAAACAACGCATGATTTTTTCAAAGGCTCATTAAGCAATCTCAGTCATTTGAGACAAGTCATGCTACAGCAAAAATCACTAAGCATACTATCAAAAATACATCAAGCACAACATGCAAAAGCCTAGGCCGCAGTCTACACAAGCTCCTTTTTGTACCACTTTTTTGCATGAAACTTTTTCTCTTTTCCAACACCATTCGAACATTTTTGAAACAACTCTTTTGATAAATACCAACATGGACCAGAGGTCCAAATACACCTTGATGCAAAGATATAACAAGATCTGAACACAAATCAAGGCAAAAATCGAAAGCTAAACACGGTTCTAGAAAAAGAGAACACTCGTTGAAACGATAAGAGTGAAAACTAGAGTGTTCTTGGCAATGAAAAACAGAGTTCATCTCCTCCAAAAAGAACATGATGTGATCCAACCATTTATTGTAGCAAACAAAACAAAAAGAAAACTGAAAACAAAAACAACTGACGCTCCAAGAAAAATGCATAGTGCATGAAGCAATAAAAATATAGTGTGTTGAAAGGTGACTGATTTTTGCCGATGAAGAAGGGGTGCCTCGGGGGCATCCCCAAGCTTTGACGCTTGTACCTCTTGGATATTTCTTGGGGGTTGCATGGGCATCCCTAAGCTTGCGCTTTTGTCCATTCTTCATCTCATCTCATCATTCTCCAATCCCTACACTTGAAAACTTCCTTCATACAAAACTCAACACAATTCTATTAGCAACATTAGCATAAACATAATAATGAATCAACCCTTTTTAGTTCAGATTTCAACACAAAACCACCACATATATAGCATATACTACTGTATCAACTTCCCCAAAAGTTCCATGATCAAAAGAACTAAAAAAGAAAGCGATCGAGAGGCAAACACAAATAGTGGCAGAAATCTATCAAAACAGAACAGCTGATAAAGGTCGATTTTTTAGAAGGTTTTCTGTTGCTCAAATCAAAAAGTGTTAAACTAATGAAAGTTTGGATATAACCTGGGGCATATGCAGAAGAAATTGCAGGTCCAAAAGATATATACAGAATTTTCACGAATTTTTACGGTGCAGCACCGAAATCTGTTTCAGGACAGCAACATCCCCAAATCTTACCTCGCTCAAATTAGAGGCTTCTCTTGGCACAAAAACGAAAAAAAAGGATAAGGAGCGGTTATTACAGTAGTAATAACTTCCAAGACTCAAATAAAATAAAAAGTACTGGAAATAAAACATTGGGTTATCTCCCAAGAGTGCTTTTCTTTAACGCCTTTGAGCTAGGCGCAGTAATTCGCAAAGATGCTTATGTAGGCGCCTTAAAAGAGCTTAAGGGAAAGGCGCTATATAAAAACTTAAAGCATAAGAGAGCATCAAAAAGCAAGTATGGAACACATTTAAATCTAAACCACTTCCTATGAAAAATAGTCTTGTAAAGAGACAAGTCATAAAAGCGCAAAGCAAAAAGCATAGGAAGGCAAAACAAGTACAACTTCAAGAATTGCAACATAAAGAGGGGAAACTCAATATTGTTGAGATCCATCAAACCATGTTTCCCTCTCTCATAATAACTTTCAGTAGCATCATGAATAGAATTAACAATATAACTATCACATAAAGCTTCCCTATCATGAGCCACATGCATAAAAGATTTAATACTCCCCACATGAACAATCGTAGTAGGGGCAGATTCAACATAATAATTATTCTCATCACCATAATCATCAAAAACAGGAGGCATATTGTAATTATAACTATTTTTCTCCTCAAAAGTAGGTGAACTGAAAATATTATACTCATCATCATAACCATCATAAACTAGAGGTTTAGTATCATCACAAGCTAGAAAACAACTATTTCGCAAAGCATACTCATCAAACATATCATCATAAGAAGGAACATGGATAGTACTAATGGTACAACAATTATTAACCTTAGAATTGGTACCAAAAATATTTTCAATATCAAAAGTAGAGTGCTTTTCCCAATCATGATCACTAACATAGGTAACAGGCATAGGAGCATCATCCCAATCAGAATTATCATAATCTATAGCAGGATCATAACGCTTAGGGGAAGGTACCGTGTCCTCTCACCTTTTGCTCCTCTTCTTCTTCTTCATACTCTTCTTACTCTCTCCTTTAGGAGGGAGAGACTTGAAGGGCATCTTCTCCACATATCCTTTAGGAGGGAAAGGCATCTTCTCCACATAATCTGGTTTACTGACATAAACAACAGAAGAAACTTTGGAGGATTCCTCCTCTCTATTAATAAGATAGAAACATCTATGGGTCCTGTCATAGCTTGGCAAAACATCATGCTTTATAAGATTTTGTATGTAAGAATTTGCGAGGCAATCTTTAGCACAATAGAGACGACAACCACGAAGGGTGCTATTAATATCAACATCTCTCATATCAACCAAAGAAATCTTTCTAGATATCTCTTCACACGCCAAGAACAAAGTAAGCTCATCATGCTGATTGAGAGTAATCTTGTCATCACAATACAAATCTGTAGTACTCGTTCGATTAAATGGGCATTAAAATTTTAAGTGACCCGTTTTATTGCAAAGTTCACAAAGAAAAGGATAGAGCTCACAAACCTTTTCACCAAGCTCATCTAGATCCCTGAGCCACATACGGGTTTCTTCATTTGCGTGGTGGACACAATAATCTTCCTTGTTGTAACTCTGTTCACAAGGTCTATGTACTCCACAAAAATTAACATGCTTATAGGAAATAGGACTTTCAGAGGTTCGAGCATATTTATTGCAATTATCAACAACAATATCATTTTCTACGCAAGTGTCCTTAAAAGGTTCATGATACACGTTCCCATTTCCTTTAGGAACATTAATATGGGAAGCAAAGGTTTTAAAGCAATCAATCATAATTTGAGGATCAAGACCATACTTAGCACTAAGCTCTTGAAAATCAGCAGTTTTAGCGAAAGACTTAATGTAATGTTGGGGATATGCCAAATAGGTATACCAGCGACGTAGTCCTAAATCAGCAAGCCAGGGTGGCCCATCAGGGGTGGTATGGTGGATTCGCCATACCGGGCGGCCCAGTTGCTGAAGTTGGCACGGCGGTACTGGACGCAGGCGCTTATGGCGGATCCGGAGACAGGTCCATGGCGGGCTACTAGCGGCGAGCTTATGGCGGATCCGGATGACGGCCCATGGCGGGTGACCTTGTAGCGTACGCGCAGGACTTAGTCTAGGATTCCAAGTTGTATCCGCTCCGGTACCAACGTGTAGCCCACGCCAGGCGCCTTTATAAGCCCGGCGTGGAGCAGCCCTTGAGGCATCAGACCAATCTTACGGCCAATCGCATAGCGAAACAGCCAACCTCATCATTGTAATCGAGCACTTGTTGCCATATAGTGAATTATAGCAGCACGTAGGGTCTCGCCACCGTTGCGGGATCTGAAGCTGGGTAAATTCGTGCTACCACCGTCCTGGATCGCTCCTCCGTGTTCACCCCCTTCCACAAACCGCCATACCCCTACCTCTATGGCAGATCTGTTGACGAAACCACGACAGTTGGCGCCCACCGTGGGGCAAGGCGCGTCTGGAGCGCGGATCCAGGCGGGATCCGCCTTTGCAGGCATCGGCGACACCGTCGCCATCGGGCGCGTCCTCTACGATTCCGGCTTCCCCATCGTCCCAGCGGATAACCTCTGGGTGCCGGCTAGAGAAGACCCTGCTCGATTCACCGTCATCCCGATTGGAGATATCCATATCTTCATTGGAGAGACAAACCCTACCCCCGCTACGGAAACCAATTTCCGGCGGATTGGTATGGCTGAATTCCCCAAATGGACCGCTTTCGAGCTGGATACGGAGGAGGACTCATCTGATCTGGAACTTTCCAAGATGCCCAGATCGGATCTGAAAAGTAATCCCACCCAGCCCGCCTTAGGGGTAGAGGAAGTGGTGGAAGACCGCAGTGAATCCGCCATGAGCAATCTGGCGTTAGAGACACCGCGGTACTGCCTTGTTGCGTTTGCAGGTATCACTTCGGGATCTACCTCCAATGGAGAAGATAGCCCAGGTGAATCCATCCTAGAGGCACTTAACGAAAGTGGTGAATCGGATGACTGGGATAGTAAAGGCTATGATTCTGACCATTACGATGCCGCCATGAGGAAACTCGAGGCGGAATTGGCGCAGCAGGCACTTGAAGAGCAACGCGCAGCGGCCAAGCAGGTGTTTGTCACCAGCAAAGGAGATGATGCTGGGCAGACAACCGGTGGTCCGCCATCTCAGGCAGTCCACGACGGAGATACCGGCAATGAGCAGGGTAACCCGCCACCAGCCGCCGATCCCGCCGCGGAACAACTTCCCGAGATTCATGGCGGACCCAGGCCGTTACCCGCCATCCCCGAGGACCAGCACCAAGAAGACTTCACGACCCCACTGGATAAGGTCGTCTACGGAACTCTAGCAGATCCAATCACCCCTGATTATCTCAGAGAAGTGAATGATCTCGAGAAGAAGAGGCGAGCACTCCTCAAGGAAGCAAAGCGAGTCGAGAAGATGGGCCAGCAGGTTGATGACGACATTGCTAAAGCTCAGGACATGCTGAAGCGCGCAAGGAACATGGAAGAGAAGTATGCCACTCTCATTCAGAACCAGATCAACGAGGGTGGCGACCCGCAGCTGGTACGAAACCTCGAGTTCACCGTACCAACAGCGGAAACTCTGGCCAGGATGTACATCAAGAATCCGCCATACGTAGACAAAAACCGCGATGAAGTTAGGGCTTCGCCCATCGAGAACATCGTGGCCGCAAAGGAGCTATTGGAGCATAACAAGAGTCCAGCAGCCCTAGAGACGGCAGTTAAACTGATGACCAAAGCATTAGTGCAGCAGGAAAAGGCTACGTCGTCACGGCGGCTCGAATCTGATCCTGCGCTATGCAGGTCCAGTACTGCGTCTAAAGCTCAGGGGGCTAGCAATAATGGTGGATGTCCTGACAACGAATCTCATACCGGATCCTCGGAGATCCGAAGAAGAGAAGCTCGCAATCGGAGACACGCCATCCCAATATCCTCCGATGACAAACCGCATGGCAAAGGCCCGCAGAGAAATCCATCGCCACCCCGCAAGAACTACCCGGCTTACGGATACCAACAAGCCACTGCTGCTCCCCGCCATAAGACCAACATGCCGCCGCCAAAGCATAAGACGTTCGAAGTCCCTACGGGAGGAATCGTCATACGCGACAATGATGGCAAACGAGGACGAAGCCGTGACGCTGGACGCAGAGACGATCCGCCACGACGAGAAAACAGCAGGGATGGCGGATCCAAGAGAAGGGACCGATCTCGCCATGACGACGGCGCGCATCGTGACGGTGACAAGGACAAGCATCGCTCCACTCGCCGCCACGATGACAAAGGGCAAGGCTCCCGCCGCCATGACGATGACCCATCTCCACGAAGAACGGACGGAAGTCGTAGCTGCAGAGAACAGTCGCAGGATGGCGAGAGTAAGCGCAGACGCGACCCTTCGCCATCCCCACCAGGGAACCCTCATGGCGGCGGCGGCGGTGGCGGCGGACCAGCAAGGTCGCGCAACTCCCGCAAGGATCCGCCAGACCAGAAGCCCTACGACGCCCATACCCATCTAAATGAGATTGCCAAGTCTCAAACGACCTTCTTCCTCGGCCCAAAGTGCTTTGGACAATGGATTCGTGATGAGCCCATCCCGTATGGGTTCAAAATCGAGAAAAATATCCGCCAGTACAATGGAGTCGATAGGCCTTTGACTTGGCTACAAGACTACTTCAACGCAGTACAATTCGCCGGGGGATCTCCCAATGTTGCTGTCCGCTATTTGCCCCTGATGCTATCCGGCACTGCGAGGCAATGGATCAATGACTTGGCAGAAAACTCCATCCAAACCTGGTTCGATATGCAAACTGCGTTCACCGAAAATTTCGAGGGGACTTACAAGAGACCCCACAACATTGGTGACCTCCAACGGTGCCGACGAGCCGACGACGAGACCTCCCGAACTTTCCTCGCGCGATGGCTGGATATGAAGAACTCCTGTGAAGGGGTTACTGACGAATCCGCCATCCTCGCGTTTATTGATAGTTTGGAGAGAGGCCAACTGCTCCGCCATCGCCTGTTGCGGGAAAGGAACGAAGGGAAATTGACCCTAAATTCCATGATCACCATCGCAAGCAACTACGCGGCCGCTGACGATGATGCCCGCGAATCTCTGAAGGCTTCCGCCATCCAGAACACTGGAAAGCGGAATAGCAGTAACAAACGGAAGAATCCGCCAGAAGAGCCGCAGACTCCGGACATGGTAGCCACAACCTTTGCTGACAAGGGTCAAAACAGCCAGCGCGGCCGAGGACGCGGAGGTGGCGGTGGCCAGCCGTGGAGTTCCGCAACTCCCGCTTCAGCGCCATCCGCCCCCGTGTCCTACGATGAATACCGCGATATGCCATGTTTTGCCCATCGTGACGCGTCGGGAAAGTGCAACCACACCAACCGGAACTGCAAGTTTGTCAACGATCTCAAGGCGGATCAAGAAGCTGGCTTCAAGCGCAGCCGGCGACAACGGCCTCGTGGCAAAGGAAAAGCGGATAAAGACAAGGAGTCTAGGGATGGCAGTGATATGGATGAAGACCCTGCGCCCAAACCCGCCGAAAAGGCAGAGGGTGGTGCTGGCAAAGGTAACCCAATCAAGGACAAAAAAGGCGCCTTTCACACATTCCTTGGACCCCCCACGGCTAAGGCACAGAGAGCTGCTATGCGCTCACTTAACGCCACCGTGCCAAAAATCCGCCAGTACGTCAGATGGTCCGAAGTACCGGTGCACTGGAGCCGCGATGATCATCCAGAGCACATCCCAGATGGCTATTACGCCATGGTGGTATGCCCTGTAATTCATGGCTATGAGTTCTCCAAATGCTTAATGGATGGCGGCAGCAGCCTGAACATCATGTACGTGGAAACGCTGACAAAGCTCGGCCTTACCAGGACCCAACTCCGCCATAGCGCGGTCACCTTTTACGGGGTGCCTGGTCGCCAAGCTAAGTCCCTCGGATCCATCACACTCAAGGTTGCCTTCGGTAGTGAGGAAAACTACAGAGAAGAGCCCATAACCTTTGAGGTGGTCCCGTTCAAAAGCACTTACCACGTAATCTTCGGGCGCCCCGCCTTCCACACTTTCCATGCAAGGCCATGCTACATCTACAATCAACTGAAGATGCCAGGACCGGATGGCATAATCACCGTTTATGGCAGCTTCAGAAAGGCAAAGGAGTGCGAGGAAGGAGAAGCCGCCTTCGCGGAAGCAGTGTTCTTCGGCGAGGAGTTCAAAGAAATCCACGCCGCTACGGACCCCGCGGAGATGCCGTCATCCAAGCAGGAGGTTTCCGCCTCCCCGCCCACCTTCAAGCCTATAGTCGATACAAAACAGGTGGAACTTGTCGCTGGCGATGCCGCCAAGACCACCGCCATTGGGACGAATTTGTCCCCCGCATAGGAAAGCGCGCTCGTCGAGTTCCTCCGTGAGAACCGGGACATCTTCGCATGGCAGCCATCTGACATGACGGGTGTACCCAGGGAACTCGCCGAGCACGCTCTGCAGATAATTCCTGGCTCAAAGCCAGTAAGACAAGCCATGAGACGCTTCGGAGATGAAAAACGCCGCGCCATAGCAAAGGAAATTTCCAAGCTGTTGAAAGCAGGCTTCATCAAGGAAGTGATACATACCAAGTGGGTGGCGAATCCGGTGCTAGTTCCTAAGAAAAACACAAAAGTTCTGCGCATGTGTGTAGATTACACTGGCCTGAACAAAGCATGTCCAAAAGACCCTTTTCCCTTGCCTCGCATTGACCAAGTCATTGACTCGACGGCGGGATCAGAGCTACTATGTTTCTTAGATGCCTACTCCGGATACCACCAGATCAAGATGAAAAAGTCCGATCAGCTCGCTACGTCGTTCGTAACACCTTATGGCACATATTGCTATGTCACAATGCCATTCGGTCTGAAAAACGCAGGAGCAACGTATCAGCGCACTATGCAAAAGTGCCTGGCGGATCAAATCGGACGAAACATCCACGCATACGTGGACGACATCGCAGTCATGTCCAAGAAGCAAGATGGCCTTATAGCGGATTTGCAAGAGACCTTTGACAATCTCAGGAAGTACAACATGATGCTTAACCCAACGAAGTGCGTCTTCGGGGTCCCAGCTGGACAACTCCTAGGATTCATCGTCTCCCACCGCGGAATTGAGGTTAACCCGGAGAAGATCAAGGCAATCCTCGACATCTCCAGGCCCATCGACCTAAAAGACGTGCAGAGACTCACAGGCTGCGTGGCAGCAGTGAGCAGATTCATCAGTCGTCTTGGCGAGAAGGCTTTGCCACTCTACAAGCTGATGAAGAAATCAGACGAATTCGTCTGGACCGACGAGGCAGACACTGCACTTAAGGATCTGAAGAGAGTGTTATCCAGTGCACCAGTTCTAGCGGCTCCCGAAGACCAGGAACCCATGTTACTATACATGGCAGCAACCAATAGGGTGGTCAGCATCGTCATGGTGGTAGAGCGTAAGGAAGAAGCGCAGGAGTATCGCGTACAGAGACCAGTCTACTATGTCAGCGAGGTCCTGACGGAATCCAAGCAGCGCTACCCTCACTACCAAAAATTGGCATACGGAGTTTTCCTAGCCTCTCGTAAGTTAAGGCATTACTTCTATGACCATAAGATCACAGTGGTGAGCAAAGCCCCACTGAAAGACATCATCAACAACAGCGACGCAACAGGACGAGTTGCGAAGTGGGGCATTGAATTGGTCTCTTTCGACATCGACTACAAGCCTCGCACCGCCATCAAGTCTCAGGCTTTGGCGGAGTTTATGGCGGATTGGAAGGAAGCGCAGGAAACTACGCCCGTCCCAGAGCCAGAACATTGGGTGATGCACTTTGATGGCTCAAAGTTGCTACACGGCTCGGGGGCTGGAGTGACGCTCAAATCTCCTAAGGGAGATGAGCTAAGCTACGTTCTCCAGATTCACTTCCCCACCACCAACAACATCGCGGAATATGAAGCGCTACTACACGGGCTACGTGTCGCAAAGGAGATCGGCGTACAACACATCATGTGCTGTGGAGATTCTGACCTTGTGGCTCAGCAGGTGGCTGTCACATATAAAGCTCGGAACGAAGTCATGGCGGCATACAGAGATGAAGTGGACGAGATGGCCAAAAGTTTCCTCGGCTACGACATAAAACATGTACGGCGAGAAGATAACATGGCGGCCGACACCATGTCCAAACTGGGATCCAGCCGTAAGGCAGTTCCGCCAGGAGTATTCCTCGAGCATCTGCGCGTACCATCAGTTAAGATGGTGGATCCAGAAAATCCGGAGATAGCGAGCTCCCCTGTTATGGCGGTTTTGCCAAGCAATCCGCCATGGGCAGAGCCCTACCTGGAATTTCTGACGACCAAGAAGCTTCCTGAAGATGAAGTCCAAAAAAGACAAATCGAGCGTAGAGTCAAAGCGTACACCATCATAGATGGCCAACTCTACAAACGGAGCACCTCGGGAGTTTTCATGAAGTCCATATCCCAAGTGGATGGAATCGAAATACTAAGAGAGATCCATGAAGGCGAATGTGGCCATCACGCCGCCGCCAGATCCCTAGTAGCAAAAGCATTCCGCCATGGGTTCTACTGGCCAACAGCCAAGGCAGATGCAGACCGCATTGTGGAGCTCTGCCATGGTTGCCAGATGTACTCCAAGCAAACCCATATGCCTGCCACAGCACTGCATACGATCCCTATAACTTGGCCTTTCGCAGTCTGGGGGCTGGACATGGTGGGTCCGCTAAAAATAGCAACTTCGGGATTTACGCACCTTTTGGTAGCGGTAGACAAATTCACGAAGTGGGTGGAAGCTAAGCCCATCAGAAAACTTGATGGCAAAACCGCCCTAAAGTTTGTCAAGGACATTGTGGTCAGATTCGGCATCCCACACAGCATCATCACCGATAATGGCACAAACTTGTCTCAGGGAGAAGTTGAAGAATACTGCCATCACAACGGAATCCGCCTTGACCTAGCATCTGTGGCACATCCACAGTCTAATGGCCAAGTTGAGCGGACCAACGGACTAATCATGTCAGGGATCAAGCCACGCCTAGAAGCACCGCTACATAGAGCAGCTGGAGCCTGGGCAGAGGAGTTGCCATCTGTACTGTGGAGTCTACGGACCACGCCAAACAGATCAACCGGCCTTACCCCTTTCTTCTTAGTCTACAGAGCAGAGGCAATCTTGCCAAGTGATGTTCAGTACGATTCTCCAAGAGTAGAGGCCTACAAGGAAGAAGATGCAGAAGCGTCCAGACAACTATCTGTGGACCTGCTGGAAGAAGAACGAGACCTAGCAGCCCAGAGATCCGCCATCTACCAGCAGAATCTCCGCCGCTATCACAGCAGGCGAGTTCGCCAACGCTCGTTCAAAGAGGGCGACCTGGTGCTACGCCTCAAGCAGCAGAAGTCCCATAAGCTATCCCCGCCTTGGGAAGGACCCTTCGTCATCAGCAAAGCTTTACTGAATGGTTCCTACTACCTCGTTGATATTCGCGAGCTAGATAAGCGACCAAGTAAGAAGCGCAAACGAAGAGACCCTGACTATATCTACGACGAGACAGATCGTCCATGGAACATCGCACAGCTATGTCCTTTCTACACTTAGCATTTCTCTAGCTATGTAACAGGCACCTCTATATGATCAATGAAATAAAGCATTTGGTTCACTCTTGATTTTTTCTGAGTCTTTTACCTCCTTTATTGTTCATTTAGATCGTATAGAACCTTTTGCGCAATTGTGCTCTGCACTTGCGTATCTTTTAAATCCGCCATAAGCGGTCTGCGTAGCTTTTTTATGTTTTGATCTTCATTCGATGTTCTCTGTGTGGATTCTAGAGTAGTGACTTTTTGACGATCCAAGCCGCTATCTGCTCAGGGTTCTGGACGGTTGCTATTAAGTATCGTCGCCCTAGCGGATTGTTCGTGCGAAGATTTCGCCATCTCACGAAAATTCAAGCACAGAGAGCCGGATGGCGGATCGCATAATCCTACACGTGAAAAATTTTAAGTGTTGTCTTTTGGGCATGGCAAAAACTGCAAGTTGCATAAAACTAGGCCTGGCAGTTTCTTCGCGCAATTAAACCACTTCATAAAAAACAAACTGCAAAAGTTCACAAGCATTTCTACTGATCCGCCACAAGCAGATCAGTCACAGTGCAGACACATCACATGCAGTTTAAGTTTAGATTACAGACCCACTCAGGGGCCGAATTAATGCAAAGTATTTTTTCCTGCCATATCGCAGGGCACATCTCAAGAAGATGGCGGAACCTTGGAGGACACCTCGTCACCGCCATCACCACCTGCAGTTGCCGCGGAGGCGGATGCCGAAGCTTGGCTTGGCGACCCTGGCAGCTCGTATGCTTCATAATATACGTTCAACTGAGTGCCAAGGGCACACAGTTGATCATATCCAAGCACGCTCTGCCGGATGGCGGCCTCGTCCACCGGCGCGCCGTCCTCGCCGCTCTCAGGGATGCCAGAGGTGAGCTGGTCCAGGTCCATCTCGGGATAGTGGGCCTTTGCCAAGGTTAATGCCGTCCTGGCACCACCCCGAGCGGAGGACAGCTTTCAGTCCGCCACCAGCCCTGGCACCAGCAGCAGCTTCTGCGTGAGCGCGATGGCGGAAAGGTTGGAAGAACCCGCTATCTGCAGGCTCCCGCACGCTTGGCGACCAGCGCTGAGAAGGCCATCAAGCTCCTTCCTCGCTGCGTCGGTGGCCATGCGCAAGCCCTCAGCGGTGTCCATCTCGCTTTGCCCCAAGGAAGCTGCATGGCGGAAAGAAGAAGATGCATCACGGACTGCATAGCGGAAAGTGAAAAAATTTACGCTATAAGAAGAAGTGGTACCTAGCAAGTTGTCCTGGAAGTGATGGAGGAGCTCGTTAAAGCCTTCGCGCTGCTTCTCAAAGTCAGCGGCGGCTTTGCAGAGATCCGCTATCTCCTTGTCCTTCTTCTTGCCCTGGTTCTCCTGGTCCTTCAGCTGCCTCTCGAGGGTGGCGTTTTCAGCCAGTGATTTCCGGAGCTGTTCATTCAGCCCATCCATCGCAATGGCGTGGCCTGCCTTCATCCCCTCAAGTGTGGACTTGAGCTTGGCAGCGTCTGCATGGCGGAATTCTGTCAGTTCAGCGTTTGATTGAAGAAGCATAAAGGAAAGGAACCTTAAGGTTAAGTATCGCTATTCTCAAGCTGCTGCTGCAAATCTGCCACAAGAGCGCCTTTGGCTGCCAGCTCCTTCTCCTGCGAGCTGACAACCTGGACCAGGTCTTCCACTACTTTCTTGTAATTCTAGCAAAACAAAATTGAAGTGTTAGTCACTATTAGAGCTTTATGCCGGATGCGAATCCGCCATAACGCTCGGGGGCTACTCACTGATTCTTTTTTAGTCACTCTTAGAGCATCACAATGGATGGAATCCGCCATGATGCTCGGGGGCTACTTATGCTGATTTTTTGTCTTCTAAGAGCTTTATGCCGGATAATTATCCGCCATAACGCTCGGGGGCTACTCAGTATGAAAATTAAGTTCTCTATAGAGCACTGTGTGAACTGCCAGCGCTCGAGGGCTAAGCTATTCAAAAAACTTACAGGAGTCAATCTTGGAAGCCCCATAGCGGATCGAGTCTGCAATCCGCCATGGCGCTCGGGGGCTACTGGGAGTACATACCTTCTTCATAGTCGATGTTTTCTCAACAAAAGCGGCAATACCGCTGGACAGCTGGTTGCTGGCATCTTCCTGGCTAGAAATAAGATTGACGACCTCAAGCTGCTTTTGCCTCCAGTATAAGCTGCTCCTAGACGGAATATCCGCCACTTGACCCTGAGAGCCAGAAGCCTTTTCGCTTTGGACGACATCATTAGCCGCAGCTTCAGTCATTGGGTTGATTTCTGGCATTTGGTCAAACTGACCACCAGCATCCTCCATATCAATATCGATACGAACGGAGGGAGTTGGTGCATCAGGGGTGAGCGGGATAGTCGCAGGGGAGGGCTTGGCTCGCTTGGAGGACGGCTCCTTGACAGTAGGCTTCTTTCTTCTAAGAGAAAAGGAATTAGAAATGGAAAGCAGTAAAACAATGAAAAAAGGGTGTCCAAAGATTACCTTGACTTGGGCAGATTGATGGTAGCGGTACTCTCGGATGGCGTTTCAAGCTCCGCCCTGCATTGAGCTTCGAAACGACGGGAATCAGCAGATTTCCCGCCACCTCCGCGAGTTTTCCCGCTACCGCCCCGTTTCTTGGAAACCGCCTTCTCTTGGGTCGTATGGGCTGTATCTTCAACATTCCCCGCCATCTCCTCCTTGTTTCCGCTAGAATGAACTACTTCTTCCTTAGCGGCAGATTTGAGGTTGGAGCGGCGAAGGGGATGGGCAAAGTGAGCAGGACCAAGCGATTTGAGCTGATAAGAAGAAAAATATTATGAAATGTCAAAATATCAAAAGATATGATGGCGGAAAGGGAACTTACCGAAGGACAGGTGCCATTCTCAAACATAGCCATGCCGAACTTCAAGGGTTTCTTCCTGGGAGACTTCATCAAAGAACGGATGCGCTTCTCGACCACTTTAGGGTCTAGCTCCTGGTCCGAGCAACGCATGCCATCATTTGCACCAGTATACTCGTGCATCAGGCGATCGCGGTGTTGCAGCGGCTGAATCCGCCGAGATATCCAGCAGTTGATGGTATCGATTCCCTTCAAGCCATCCACAGATAGCTTGGCAATCCGCCGAGCCAGGAGCTTGACATAGGGAGTGGCGGATTCGTCGTTCACAGCTGTCCAGGTGTCGCGGGACTCAGCAGCGACGTTCTTAAATGAAGGAAGGCCGCGGGTTTGGGATGGCGCATGCTTGTCCGCCATATAGAACCAGGACCCTCTCCATCCTATGGCGGAATCCAGTGGCATGATGAAGGGGTATTCTTTCGACCTTCGCGGAAGAAAGCAAATTGTCCCGCAGGTTCGAAGAGATCCGTCATCTTCATAATTGGGCCGCACAGAGAAGAAAAGTTGGAAGAGGTCCACCCTGGGGCGGATCCCAAGGTATCCCTCGCATAAAGCTGCGTAACCCGCCACAGACACCAAGCTGTTTGGTGATATGTGGTGGAGCTGCAGGCCATAGTATTTCAGAAGATTTGTGAAGAAAAGAGATGGAGGCATACTGAGACCCGTCTCCACGTGAAATTTGAGCATCACGATCTCGGAGGGGTTAGGAAAAGGCACTGGGGCCTTGAAGTCAGTCCGCCATCCCGACTCAGCTTGAGGAGCGACAGTGCCCTCGCCCTCCATAATTTGGACGTCAGAATCCTTGATGCTGGATTTCTGCCAGTACCCATGAAGGTTCTGGGGGATCTGTTCTTCTTCGTCCTCTGCCTCCTCTTCCTCAACCTCGCCATCTGCTGCGGGGTCATCTGGGTTTGCACCCGCCATCTCCTCCTCAGCTTCGGACATATTGTCCTCTGGATCCAAATCCGCCATCCCAGGATGATCTCCCTGGACTGACTGTTGCAGAGGAGAGTCTTCCTCCTCAGCATCGGAATAATGGTGGGCCGGTGATCCGGAGTTCATGGCGTCAGGCAAGAACTTGAATGAAATGGTCCGGCGGAAAACGCTACCGGCGGCGAGGTCTTCCGCGGTGGCTCGTCGGAGATCACGAAGCTCTCGTAGCGGCGCTAAGGAGAGAGAGTGCGACGGGGGTGAATGAAGGGGTGACCGGCCGGGGGTGAGAGGTCGGGGTATATATAGGCCCCGGGTCTCGAGATTCGTGCCCGCCATCACCACCGCTCATCCCGATCGCAGAAACCCTAATCTGGTGACACGTGTCCAAGGGTAAAAAAGTAACTTGGTGAATCTTGCCCTAGAAGGAACTGTGTGCCGAAATTTACGGCGGATTTCAACGGTATGATCCAACGGATCCCAAAAATCTCGCTAAGATAACTACGTCGCTTGATCCGTTATTTACAGCGGATTGATAGATGGAAGAAGGAACCTCAAGATAACCGCCATCCCAGTGAAGAAGAGCTATGGCGGAAATGACCTATCGAGGACAAGCATGGCGGATGTAGATGGCAATCTTGAAGTTCCCTGGGGGCTACTATTGGGGATATGCCAAATAGGTATACCAGCGACGTAGTCCTAAATCAGCAAGCCAGGGTGGCCCATCAGGGGTGGTATGGCGGATTCGCCATACCGGGCGGCCCAGTTGCTGAAGTTGGCACGGCGGTACTGGACGCAGGCGCTTATGGCGGATCCGGAGACAGGTCCATGGCGGGCTACTAGCGGCGAGCTTATGGCGGATCCGGATGACGGCCCATGGCGGGTGACCTTGTAGCGTACGCGCAGGACTTAGTCTGGGATTCCAAGTTGTATCCGCTCTGGTACCAACGTGTAGCCCACGCCAGGCGCCTTTATAAGCCCAGCGTGGAGCAGCCCTTGAGGCATCAGACCAATCTTACGGCCAATCGCATAGCGAAACAGCCAACCTCATCATTGTAATCGAGCACTTGTTGCCATATAGTGAATTATAGCAGCACATAGGGTCTCACCACCGTTGCGGGATCTGAAGCTGGGTAAACTCGTGCTACCACCGTCCTGGATCGCTCCTCCGTGTTCACCCCCGTCCACAAACCGCCATACCCCTACCTCTATGGCAGATCTGTTGACGAAACCACGACATGCAATCAAACTCGTAATTCATACCTGATCCTTTACCTTTATCGCTATCCCAACCTTCAATATTGTTTTGAATTTTTTCAAGCAGATCCCACTTGGTGTCAACATCCTTGCTTGTGAAATACCCATCAAAGCATGCATCTAGATAGTCCTTGTAATATCCTGAAAGCCTTGCATAAAAATTATTAATAACAATATTACGGGGAAGATTATGAATAGGATATTTGTGCATTAGTAACTTCAATCTTCCCCATGCTTGGGCAATGCTTTCTCCCTCATGAGGATGGAAATTATAAATGTAATTCCTATCTTTATAAACCTCACTAGAAGGATATAATTTAGAATAAAAGAGAGGTACAATTTCCTCCCACTCAACAGGTCGGTCATCCTTCAGTGTTTTATACCACTCCACAGCTCTGCCCTTCAGTGATAAAGAAAATAGCTTCCTCTTAACTTGGTTCATTGAAATACCTGCACACTGGAACAACTCGCATAATTCATGTATAAAGAGCAAATGATCACCGGGATGGACTGTTCCATCTCCTAAATAGCAGTTATTCATAGCACGTTCGACAATTTCCATAGGTATTTTAAAAGGATGAGGAGCACAAGTATCATTAGAAACATCACATATGGGAGATAAAATATCATCAGAGCAAACTTTCTCCACTAAAGCTGGGGAACTAAAAATATCATGCTTAACAAAATCAGCTTTCCCAAGCTTAGACTTTTCTAAAACAGTGTTCAAAGCATTCATACTAACAAAACTATTAGCATGTGAAACAAAAAGATATAATTGCAGAATCTAAAGGAAATAACTTCGAGCACCCACACAGGAGGATGCGAGTACCTTTTACCTTACCTCCCTGGCAACGGCACCAGAAAAGAGCTTGATGTCTATGCACGCGTCTGTTCTTGTAGACAGTGTTGGGCCTCCAAGTGCAGAGGTTTGTAGGACAGCAGCAAGTTTCTCTTAAGTGGATCACCCAAGGTTTATCAAACTCAGGGAGGAAGAGGTCAAAGCTATCCCTCTCAAGCAACCCTGCAATTACGATACAGAAAGTCTCTTGTGTCCCCAACACACCCAATACACTTGTCAGATGTATAGGTGCACTACTTCGGCGAAGAGATAGTGAAATACAAGTAGTAGTGATGATTATGAGTAGTAAATGTAATCTGAAATAAGTATCGCTGCAAGCAAACATGTAACAAAACTGGAAGGAAATGGTGTGCAAAGCTTGGAAACAAGGCCTAGGGATCATACTTTCACTAGTGGACACACTCCCAACAAATATAACATAATTGAACCAATAGATACTATCATCAATATGCAACTCAAAACAATTCTCCAATGGAAAACGAACACTAATCATGCGTAGGGCTACGAAGCACTCCTCAAAGTCCGTATGTACCCAAACTAGATTGTCCCACACTATCACCGTGAACGCACTAGATGGTTCCAACAAACACCAACATTTCATAGAGACATTAACCAAAAAGATACACATGATGCACACACTAGTCACCTTTACACCATGATACGAGGTATCTCTGGAGAGTACAATAATAAAGCATAGGAGTAGCATAATATCTGAATAATAACATCTACCAATTCAACTAGATACAAAGATCATGATCACATAAAGATCACATCATGGGAGAGAGAGGTGAACCACGTAGCTACCGGTAGAGCCCTCAGCCCCGGGGGAGAACTACTCCCTCCTCATCATAGGAGACAGCAAGGTTGATGGAGATGGCGGTGAGGACGATGGAGACGGCAGAGACGGCGATGGAGACCGATGGAGATGGCTCCGGGGGCACTTCCCCGTCCCGACAGGGTGCCAGAACAGAGACTTCTGTCCCCCGAAATTCGTCGGCGGCGGCGGCGGAGCTGCGGAACTGTTCTAGAAATTTCGCCCATTGTTTTAGGGTTTTCCGTCGGGAGGCTTCTTATAGGCGAAGGGGCATCGTCAGGAGGCGACCAGGGGGGGCCTCACCATATGTGGGTGCGGCCAGGGCCTGGGCCATGCCCCCTCATGGTGTGGGCAGCCTCTGGCCCCCCTCCGGCTCTCGTTCGGTCTTCGGTCCTCTTCCGGGAAAAATAAGACTTCTGGAACTTGTTTCGTCCAATTCCGAGAATATTTCCTGTGTAGCTTTTCTGAAACACAAAAACAGCAAAAAACAGGGAACTGGCACTGTGGCATCTTGTTAGTAGGTTAGTTCCGGAAATCACATAAAAATGCCACGAAGTGTAACGAAACACAATGCAAATGGTGTAAAAACAAGCATGGAGCATCAAAAATTATAGATACGTTGGAGACGTATCAGAAAGCAATAGTAGTATGCGAGTAAAGTAAACAGGTGATAGCAATGTAAAGGAAATAGGACCGGGGTCCACAGTTCACTAGTGGTGTCTCTCCTTAAGATAAAATAACACATGCTGGGTAAACAAATTACAGTTGGGCAATTGATAGAATAAAGATAACGTGATATGTCTAGAGGATCACTATGAGATTTACTCTGGGCATTACAACAAGATACATAGACCGCCATCCAACTGCATCTATGACTAATAATCCACTCGCGAGGAATCAATCCGAGAACCCCACAAGTATTAAGTTGCGAACAACAGATAACTGCATTAAGCAAAGTGTGTAATGTAAACAAAGCATATGTCCTTGGACATAAGAATGTTGTTTTCTCCCTAGTGGCAACAGCACATCTACAACCTTAGAGGTTTCTGTCACTCCCCTAGATTAAATAGAGGCATGAACCCAACTATCGAGCATAAATACCCCCTCTTGGAGTCATTAGTATCTACTCGGCCAAGATAGCTACTAACAACGGAGAGCATGCAAGATCATAAACAACATAGAGATAACATAAGATAATATTCAGCACATCAACTCAATCATAACACAAATATTCATCGGATCCCAACAAACACAACATGTAGAATTACATAACGGTGATCTCGATCATGTAAGGCAGCTCACGAGATCTAAACATGAAGCACATGGTGGAGAAGACAACCAACTAGCTACTGCTATGGACCTATAGTCCAAGGTAGACTACTCACTCATCGCGCCGGAGGCAAGCATGGCGATGAAGAAGACCTCCGGTGGCGATTCCCCTCTCCGGTAGGGTGCCGGGAAGAGCTTCTAGACCCTCCCGATCTCGGGTCAATGACGGCGGCGGATCGCACTGGGTTTCTAGAAAAGTGATTAGGTGTTTAGGTTTTTCCCATCGGGGGGTCTTTATAGGCGAAGGGGCAGCGTCAGAAGTGGACCAGGTGGGGCTCACCATAGGGCGGCGCGGCCAGGCCCTGGGCCGCGCCCCCTGGTGGTGAGGCCACCCTCTGGCTCGGTTCCGTCTCCTCTTCGGTCCTCTGGAAGCTTCATTAAATATCTGGATGTTCGGCTTTTGTTTCGTCCAATTCCGAGAATATTTCCTGTGTAACTTTTCTGAAACACAAAAACAGCAGAAAACAGGGAACTGGCACTGTGGCATCTCGTTAATAGGTTAGTTCCAGAAAATGCATAAAAATGCCACGAAGTGTAATGAAACACTAAGCAAATGGTGTAAAAACAAGCATGGAGAATCAAAAATTATAGATACGTTTGAGACGTATCACTTACCTCAATCGAACGGAAAATTAGCTCATTTTTTCATTCACCTTTTACTGTGCGTATAAACCGTTTCCAAACTCTGCCGAGCAAAAAAAATGAATAGATGAGTTATAAATAAACGAAAGAGACCGATATAATGCCATAATGATTGAAATTACCTCTCGGTCATATGAATGATGCTTTGGTATTCATTAAGTTCTTTATTCAACGAGTCAAATATTTCAACCCTTCCGTAGTTAGGTTCAATCTTTAGCAAAATCCAGTGGTAACTGCGCGCAAGTTTAATTATATAAGTTAATAACTCATCAATTACACTTAACATCGAGTAAGGAAATGTAAATGTGTATAAGATAGTAACACTTACTTGAAGTTGTATGGAAACAATATTCTAGTTCTGTATTCCTACGTAAGTAAGAACTCTAGCAAGATATCCTCCGTCTCCTTGGGTTTGTCATGTACTGTCACTGTGTTAACTCGATTTGGATCAATGAATCCAACTTGGAAGTCGTTCCTTTGCTTACATTGCATACTCTTCAGTCTGCATAATAAACAGCGTAGTGAGGATAATTACATGCAAATAACGAGCTGAGCTAGAGACTTATAGAAATAATGAATCACTTACAGAACATAGGAACTGAAAGAGATTTGTCGAGGGCGTCTTGATTGAATAGCTGAAAGAATTCATCAAACTCAATATGGACCAAGTCTTCACCTAAGAAATGGTCCTCTGTGATTTTCATAAGGACAATTTTCTGTTTCTGGTTCAATGTCTTTTTCTCGCAGGGCGGCCTCTTGCATATCCCACTTAGGCTCGGCAATCATGTAGCCACCTGGACCCATTGTATGGTGATATTTCTTTTTCGTGGAATTGATCTTATTTTTTGCACTCCTTAGCTTACCTAGTTCGGATTCCTTGTACTCCACAAATGTGTCCCAGTGATCCCGCAGGTTCTCATTTGGGCCAGTAAATTCTGGAGCTTGTCGATCGGTGTTGACATAGGTGTTCCATAACCTCTTCTTGTGGTTATTGAACTGTGCAACCATCTTCTTGAGAGCCCACTCCCTGAATTTCTCCTTCTGTGTCACTGTGAGTTCTAGGGTCTCAGTGGCCGGCAGAGTGAAATGTGGAATGAGGGATTCCCACAGCCTGTCTTTCATGATCTTGGTGACATAATTGACTGCTGCACCCTCTTCTGGCTCTGGCTCTTCTGGCTCTCCCTTTGCCGCCTTGGGCTTATACCAATATTGAATGTTGATCGGGACCATGTCCCTGACAAGACATCCACATTGAGAAGTGAACGCACTTGCGACATTCTTGGGTTCCAATGGTTTGCCTTCATTTGAGAGAAGCCCAATCGTGTAATGCTGATTGGATGTCAGCCGTTTGGCCGGGCCTCGCTTCTTTCTAGAAGATTCAGAGGTCTAAAAGAAGAAACATTTGTTAATATATATAACACTTAATGCATCGTCATCTACTGATTCATGAATAGAGGCTTCATATATGTATACCTCGCCGGACCGCGTTAAGGCACGTCCAGTCCCTTGTGAGCCGTCCTCACAATCATCATTTGTTTTCGATTCATGCGGCTGCTCCTCCTCCATTCCCTCGCCCGTCTCGTTTAAAAATTCCGAGCCGTCTCCTTCTCCACCAGTACCCTCTCCTATAAATCCATATCTTAAATAATACACAAGAAAGATTAATACATTACGTCGAGTAAACAATATATAGCAGATAGATATAGATCAACAACAATACGCGAGTGCAGTACAAAAACATATATAGATCAACAACATTATGCGGATGCAATACAATAACATATATAGATCAACAACATTACGCAGATGCAGTATAATAACAAATAATCCAGCAGTTACATAACACATCACGAATAATCAACATCGACCTGGTGTAGAGCCATGGATGAAAAAAACCAAAGATGTGGAACGCTAACGGGATCATAGCTAATGTGAGATCCCTGAAGAATCGACAAACCCCTGTCAGGAGACTGATGGCGCAGTGTTGAATGGTGCCAGAAAACTGTTGGCATGTAGTTGATGATATAAATAACCGGCCAGTTGGAAACTACAAGAGAAGGTTTGATGAATATAGCAGCAAGTTTTCCCTCAGTAAGAAACCAAGGTATGTCAATCCAGTAGGAAAAAGCCAATACTCCAGAAGGTGATGCTTGCTAGCTTCGCGACAGCTCCAGACAATTTATAGGGCGCCTCGTCCAGTGCTTTGCTTTGCCAACTGCAACGCGGAACCTACACACAACACAACCAAGAACTTTGCTCCCAACTTACGATGAGGTTGTCAATCTCACCGGTTTGCTGTAAACAAAGGAATGAGCGTATCGAGTGGAAAGCAATAGTAGTATGCAAGTAAAGTAAACAGTGCGAGTACAGTAAACAGGTGATAGCAATGTAAAGGAAATAGGACCGGGGTCCACAGTTCACTAGTGGTGTCTCTCCATAAGATAAATAACACATGCTGGGTAAACAAATTACAGTTGGGCAATTGATAGAATAAAGATAACGTGATATGTCAAGAGGATCACTATGAGATTTACTCTGGGTATTACAATAAGATACATAGACTGCCATCCAACTGCATCTATGACTAATAATCCACTCGCGGGGAATCATCCAAGGACCCCTTGAGTATTAAGTTGCAAACAACAGATAACTGCATTAAGCAAAGTGCATAATGTAAACAAAGCATATGCCCTTGGACATAAGAATGTTGTTTTCTCCCTAGTGGCAACAGCATATCTACAACCTTAGAGGTTTCTGTCACTCCCCCAGATTAAATAGAGTCATGAACCCAACTATCGAGCATAAATACCCCCTCTTGGAGTCACTAGTATCTACTCGGCCAAGATAGCTACTAACAACGGAGAGCATGCAATATCATAAACAACATAGAGATAACATAAGATAATATTCAGAACAACAACTCAATCATAACACCAATATTCATCGGATCCCAACAAACACAACATGTAGAATTACATAAAGGTGATCTCGATCATGTAAACCAGCTCACGAGATCTAAACATGAAGCACATGGTGGAGAGGACAACCAACTAGCTACTGCTATGGACCCATAGTCCAAGGTAGACTACTCACTCATCGCGCCGGAGGCAAGCATGGCGATGAAGAAGACCACCGATAGCGATTCCCTCTCTGGCAGGGTGCCGGGAAGAGCTTCTGGACCCTCCCGATCTCGGGTCGACGATGGCCGCGGATCGCGATGTGTTTCTGGAAAAGTAATCGGGTCTTTAGGTTTTTCCCGTCGGGGGTCTTTATAGGCGAAGGGGTAGTGTCAGAAGTGGACCAGGTGGGGCTCACCATAGGGCGGCGCGGCCAGGCCCTGGCCTGCGCCCCCTGGTGGTGAGGCCAGCCTCTGGCTCCGTTCTGTCTCCTCTTCAGTTCTCTGGAAGCTTCGTTAAATATCTGAATGTTCGGCTTTTGTTTCGTCCAATTCCGAGAATATTTCCTGTGTAACTTTTCTAAAACACAAAAATAGCAGAAAACGGGAACTGGCACTGTGGCATCTCGTTAATAGGTTAGTTCCGGAAAATGCATAAAAACGCCACAAAGTGTAACGAAACACTAAGCAAATGGTGTAAAAACAAGCATGGAGCATCAAAAATTATAGATACGTTTGAGACGTATCAGCATCCCCAAGCTTAACTCCTGCTCGTCCTCGAGTAGGTAAGTGATAACAAAAGAAATAATTTTTGACGTGACATGCACCTACACAATCTTGATCATCTATGTAAAGCATTGTGTGTTGGGATCAAAAGAACTTAAAACATGGGCATGAAAGATATAATCTTGATAGAAGAAACTTAGCAACCATGTTATAACATGAAAAAGAACACAAATAAAAGATCATGAAAATGAAACAACAAAAGTCAAACATGTGTTCAAATCATTTGGAAAAACATAGCAAATGGTTTTCAGCTTGTCCTTCATGGAATAGCAAAACATAAATGCATAGGACACCTTTAAGTTTAAGAGGGCAACTAGATACAAATAATTTAAGAACAAGTGAAACCAAAATCATGAACCAATCAATGAAAACTTTGGGACAATGCACATTATACTAAGAATGATAATTATGCTCTCTTAGACGGTGCATAAAGATAGAAGGTGGTGACTCAATATAAAAGTAAAAGAAAGGCCCTTCGCGGAGGGGAGTAGTGATTGTAAGTTTTATAAACCTTAAAAAATTATGGTACTTACTAGCTTTGAGTTCTCATTGCCCCCATCATAAGCATCTTGAATGGTTAGAGTTAATGCGAGTACAATTATGAAGCATATGCTTGACAAATCATAAGTTGAAAACCTCGTGTCCTGTGACATACGAATACCCAAACCTCATGCTACTCGACTTAGAGTCCCAAGCAGGCTCTTGTCATTGTAAATATATGTGTATCATCGAGAACCGCCAACGGGGTACCTCCTGCCCGATGACATGGAACAAACCCACATCAAAATGACAAGACAAACAGACAATGAACACCTCGACATCTCTTTTATTTACCATTGGTATAGCTTTTTATTGTGAGATGCATCGTCGAATGTCCACTATGGGCATGCTATAAATTTCCACCGTGAATGATGCATGGCTTAGATTAGCGGCCCAGGCGTTTCCCTAACACATATAAAAACTCCATGATACCGCAAGATTCCCAACTTATTTCTCATCGCGAGTATCCATAAACAAAAGATCATGATATCAACTCAAATGAAAGATAGTGCAATGTTGAAAGCTTGCCCCATGACGGCATGGCTGGGCTAATTTCCAACTTATAACTTGCAAGCATAACACCAACATAAGAGAGCCACAATGTCAAAATTTTAAGAACGAGAAAAGTAAAGTGTGCCATCAGGTTCGTGAGAGCTTTACTGACCAATTTTCGGATAACACCAAAAAGAGTTTAATTTGAAGGATAGATAAAAGCAAGTCAAATGTACTTTGGAATAGCAAATTGCTAATAGGTATGTATGGTGGACACATTGGAACAACTTGGTTTTTAGGAGTTGGATGCACGAGTAGAGCTCATACTCAGTACAAAATGAGGGCTAGCAAAAGACTGGGAGCGACCAACTAAGAGAGCAATAACGGCCATAATCATGCAAAGCGACAAAGCGACATTAAAAGAAGCATAAGATGGCATAAAAAGTCAAAAACTAAATGATCATAGAGGATTATGGCGACTTTTTATGAGTCTAACATGTGTGAGCATGCGCCAAGTCAACCCAAATAAAGCATCAAGGAGAAAACCAAAATAATGCTTCCAAATAATTTAAACAACGCATGATTTTTTCAAAGGCTCATTAAGAAATCTCAGTCATTTGAGACAAGTCATGCTACAGCAAAACCACTAAGCATACTATCAAAAATACAACAAGCACGACATGCAAAAGCCTAGGCCGCAGTCTACACAAGCTCCTTTTGTACCACTTTTTTGCATGAAACTTTTTCTCTTTTCCAACACCATTCGATTTTTTTTTAAAACAACTCTTTTGATGAATACCAACATGGACCAGAGGTCAAAAAACACCTTGATGCAAAGATATAACAAGATCTGAACATAAATCAAGGCGAAAATCGAAAGCTAAACACAGTTCTAGAAAAAAGAACACTCATTGAACGATAAGAGTGAAAAATGGAGTGTTCTTGGCAAATGAAAAGCAAGGAAACTTCTCCAAAAGAAATTTGTTGGGGTCCAACCATTTATTGCAGGAAACAAAACTAAACTAAACTGAAAACTAAAACAACTGACGCTCCAAGAAAAATGCATAGTGCATGAAGCAATAAAAATATAGTGTGTTGAAAGGTGACCTCATTTTTGCCGATGAAGAAGGGGCGCCTCAGGGCATCCCCAAGCTTTGACGCTTGTACCTCTTGGATATTTCTTGGGGTACGTGGGCATCCCCAAGCTTGAGCTTTTTTCCATTCTTCAACTCATCTCATCATTCTCCAATCCCTACACTTGAAAACTTCCTTCATATAAAACTCAACACAATTCTATTTGCAACATTAGTGTAAGCATAACAATGAATCAACCCCTTTTGCTTCAGGTTTCAACTCAAAACCACCACATATAAAGCATATACTACTGTATCAACTTCCCCAAAAGTTCCGTGATCAAAAGAACTCAAAAAGAAAGCGATCGAGCGGCAAAAACAAATATTGGCAGAAATCTGTCAAAACAGAACAGCTGACAAAGCTCGAATTTTTAGAAGGTTTTCTGTTGCTCAAATCAAAAAGTGTTAAACTAATGAAAGTTTGGATATGACCTGGGGCATATTCACAAGAAATCGCAGGTCCAAAAGATATACAGAGAATTTGACGAATTTTTACGGTACAGCACCGAAATCTGTTTCAGGACAGCAACATCCCCAAATCTTACCTCACTCAAATTAGAGGCTTCTCTTGGCACAACAACGAAATAAAAATGATAAGGAGAGGTTATTACAGTAGTAATAACTTCCAAGACTCAAATAAAAGAAAAATAACTGAAAGTAAAACATTGGATTATCTCCCAAGAGTGCTTTTCTTTAACGCCTTTGAGCTAGGCGCAGAAAGGTGGAAATCAAGTATTTTCGAAAGAAGCATTAAGATCAACTGTTTCTTCAAGATCACCACTTACCAAACTAGGCACTTTAGAGGTTCCCGAAGATGATTCAACCTGCAAGTCACTCTTAGTTGAACTAAAAGTCTTATCAATCTTAAAAACATGCTGCGGTTTAGGCACAGACACCTTGGGAACATACATAAATTTTTGCTCTTTTCCAACAATAGCTTCTCCTTCTTAAACTTAAGAGAAGAGAAAATTGAACTTAAAGTTTCCATAGATTCCTCCAGTTTCCCAATCCTAAGGTTTTGACTATCAAGAGTAATGCTAGCCTCTAAAATGGTGATTCTCTTACCGATACTTTCTATCAATTCATTAACACGGCTAGCATTATCGAGGATATTTGGCAAACTTTTTTCTAAAGAGCTAAGCTTTTCTAAAACTTCCTCCAAAGTGACCTCAGTTTTAGCAACATGAATAGGTGGTACTCCCACTAAACTTTCAATTAAAGTGCATGCTTCAAGAGCGGGAGTACCCCGAAAATTACCTCCTGCAAGAGTATCAAGAACATACCTATTCCAACTAGATATACCAACATAAAAATTTCTAAGGAGGATCATGGTAGAATGCTTCTTAGTATACCTATGATGAGAATTACTAATACGGTACCAAGCATCTTTCAAGCTCTCTCCCCCTTGTTGCTTAAAAGTACGAACTTCAACTTCAGGATTACTCATTCTAACAAGACTAAAAGCAGACAAGTAAAAACAACTAAAAGGAAACTAATTTTTTTGTGTTTTTGATAAAATGAAACAAGTAAAAATAAAGTAAAGCAAAACTAAAAATAAAGTAAAGGATGTGCGTGCGAAACTCCCCTTGTAGAAGTCTTCTTTTTCCCCGGCGACGGTGCCAGAAAACTTGTTGATGGCGCGGTGTTGAATGGTGCCAGAAAACTATTGGCGTGTAGTTGATGGTATAAATAACCGGCCAGTTGGAAATCCCAAGAGAAGGTTTGATGAATATAGCAGCAAGTTTTCCCTCAGTAAGAAACCAAGGTATGTCAATCCAGTAGGAAAAAGCCAATACTCCAGAAGGTGATGCTTGCTAGCTTCGCGACAGCTCCGGACAATTTATAGGGCGCCTCGTCCAGTGCTTTGCTTTGCCAGCTGCAACACGGAACCTACACATAACACAACCAAGAACTTTGCTCCCAAATTACGATGAGGTTGTCAATCTCACCGGTTTGCTGTAAACAAAGGAATGAGCGTATCGAGTGGAAAGCAATAGTAGTATGCAAGTAAAGTAAACAGTGTAAGTAAAGTAAACAGTGCGAGTAAAGTAAACAGGTGATAGCAATGTAAAGGAAATAGGACCGGGGTCCACAGTTCACTAGTGGTGTCTCTCCATAAGATAAATAACACATGCTGGGTAAACAAATTATAGTTGGGCAATTGATAGAATAAAGATAACGTGATATGTCAAGAGGATCACTATGAGATTTACTCTGGGCATTACAACAAGATACATATACCGCCATCCAACTGCATCTATGACTAATAATCCACTCGCGGGGAATCATCCGAGGACCCCTTGAGTATTAAGTTGCGAACAACAGATAACTGCATTAAGCAAAGTGTGTAATGTAAACAAAGCATATGCCCTTGGACATAAGAATGTTGTTTTCTCCCTAGTGGCAATAGCACATCTACAACCTTAGAGGTTTCTGTCACTCCCCCAGATTAAATAGAGGCATGAACCCAACTATCGAGCATAAATACCCCCTCTTGGAGTCACTAGTATCTACTCGGCTAAGATAGCTACTAACAACGGAGAGCATGCAATATCATAAACAACATAGAGATAACATAAGATAATATTCAGAATATCAACTCAATCATAGCACCAATATTCATCGGATCCCAACAAACACAACATGTAGAATTACATAAAGGTGATCTCGATCATGTAAAGCAGCTCACGAGATCTAAACATGAAGCACATGGTGGAGAGGACAACCAACTAGCTACTGCTATGGACCCATAGTCCAAGGTAGACTACTCACTCATCGTGCCAGAGGCAAGCATGGCAATGAAGAAGACCTCCGGTGGCGATTCCCCTCTCCGGCAGGGTGCCGTGAAGAGCTTCTGGACCCTCCCGATCTCGGGTCGACGACAGCGGCGGATCGCGATGTGTTTCTGGAAAAGTGATCGGGTCTTTAGGTTTTTCCCGTCGGGGGGTCTTTATAGGCGAAGGGGCAGCGTCAGAAGTGGACCAGGTGGGGCTCACCATAGGGTGGCGCGGCCAGGCCCTGGGCCGCGCCCCCTGGTGGTGAGGCCAGCCTCTGGCTCCATTCCGTCTCCTCTTCAATTCTCTGGAAGCTTCGTTAAATATCTGGATGTTCGGTTTTTGTTTCCTCCAATTCTGAGAATATTTCCTGTGTAACTTTTCTGAAACACAAAAACAGGAGAAAACAGGGAACTGGCACTGTGGCATCTCGTTAATATGTTAGTTTCGGAAAATGCATAAAAACGCCACGAAGTGTAACGAAACACTAAGCAAATGGTGTAAAAACAAGCATGGAGCATCAAAAATTATAGATACGTTTGAGACGTATCAGAGACCTATCCAACAAATACAAGTAGCGACGGACGTGCTCGTCCTCCTCTCTGATACGTCGATGTACCACCTCCTCGGGGGGCGCCTCCCTCCGCACCATGCCTGGCCCATGCGACCTCCACCAAAGTAGATCCGGGTCGACAACGGGCCCCGAATTCCTCACCAAGCTGTGCGCTACAACAGGTGACACCTCCCAGTGCTAGCCTGGCGGAGCCCACTCCCGGACATTGCCCATCTGGTCGAATGGGTGGGACATCGTGGCCGCTGACAAACAACTAATAATATACAACTAAACAAATAAACCCTAACTCTATTTCCTTTATTTCTATTTTTCTAACTCTATTTCTAACTTAATTTCTATTTTATTTTTTCTTACTCTATTTCTAACAAATTCATATTTCTATATACTAACTATTTCAAAAAAATCTAACAAATTCCTAACATTTCTAACTAACATTTTTAACATATCTATCTACTAACTATTTTTTACTCTATTTCTAACAAAATACATATTTCTATCTACTAACTATTTTTTTACTCTATTTCTAACAAAATTCACATTTCTAACATATATATCTACTAACTATTTTTTTACTCCATTCCTAACAATTCTATCCTAAAATATAACCTAAATAAAATCTAACCTAATATCTAACCTAATTAAAATGCAACCTCAAAAATCTGGCCGGGGCGGGGGCTCACCTGCGGGATCGGGGGTGGTCGGGGTGGCGGTGCTCCGGCGGGTTCAGGGGCGGCGGCGCTCGGCGGGGTCGGGGGCGGCGGTGCTCCGGCGGGGTCACGGCGGCGGTGCTCCGGCGGCCTTGGGTGAATCGGCGGCGGGGGCACGGGAAAACGGATCAGCGGCGGGGGTGGCGTCGAGCGGGGGGCGCGACGGCGTCGAGTTTTCCGGCGACCGCAATGATCGGCACCGCACTCTTGAGTTCGTCTGGGGGTGTCGGTTTCTCTAAGTGTTAGACTGGGAAAGAAGGAGGAGGGGCGGCGGGCTTATATACCTGCACCCCTTTAGTCCCGGTTGGTGGCTTCAACCGGGACTAAAGGGGGGTCTTTAGTCCCGGTTGAAGCCACCAACCGGGACTAAAGGGTCTTTAGTCCCGGTTGGTGGCTTCAACAGGGACTAAAGACATTTGGGAGGTGGTTTCCAGTTCGCGCCCTAGCCCGACCCCTTTAGTCCCGGTTGGTGGCTTCAACCGAGACTAAAGGGGTAATAAATGCGCGGCAAGCGTTATATTTTTTCAGATTTTATTTGAATTTGAATATGAATTTTGATTTTCAATTTGAATAACTTCTGCATATTTTAGAATTTGATAAAACTATGAATATGAAAAGTGTTTGAAATTGAATAACTAATTCAAAACCATTTTATATTTTCAAAATCAATTATTCTAACTATTCAAAACTATTAACTATTTTGGCCATTTTCAATTAAAACTATATTAATTAATATTCTTTTTGTATATTTTAGAATTTGATAGAACTTTGAATATGAAAGTGTTTGAAATTGATAACACAATCAAAACCATTTCTATTTTCACAAGTAATTATTCTAACTATTCAAACTATTAACTATTTTGCCATTTTCAATTAAAACTATATTGATTAATATATTTTTTGCATATTTTAGAATTTGATAAAACTATGAATATGAAAAGTGTTTGAATGAATAACTAATTCAAAACCATTTTCTATTTTCAAAATTAATTATTCTAACTATTCAAACTATTAACTATTTGCCATTTTCAATTAAAATTGTATTAATTAATATGGTTTTTGCATACTTTTGAATCTGACAAAACTTGGAATATAAAAAGTGTTTGAATTTGAATAACTAACCCAAAATCATTACATTTACATAAAAGGTTTAATACATTATTACACATCACCAACATCCCCATCTAGTGTTGGGGTTTCCTTCTGCACCGTAACCATGGAGTATCTTCTTTGTTTAAGAGGATGGTGGGTCAGTGTTCACTCTGAAGGGCGGGAATTTCATCAAACTTATTATAATCTTCTGACATATCTGTCTTGTCCTCCACTCCCACGATGATTCTTTTCCCTGAAAGAACTATGATGGCCGCTTTGGCTCACTCATGTGAGTATTCAGTTTCTTATCTTTTCTTTTCTCGATTGGTAGACATGTCCTTCACATAGAAAATATGAGCGACGTCATTGGCTAGGACGAAGGTTCATCTCTGTAACCAAAATTATTGAGATCCCCACCGTTGTCATTCCGTACTACATGGTCCACCTTTACCTACGCCTCCTGTCAGCTTGACCATTTGCCACCGAAAAAGGGACCTTAAAAGACGGTCCATAGTCAAGTTCCCATATCTCCTCTATGTAACCATAATATGTGTCCTTTGTCCCATTGTCGTTTGCTGCATCAAAGCGGACAACACTGTTTTGGTTGGTGCTCTTTTTATCTTGGGCGATCGTGTAAAACTATAGTCCCCATTTATCTCGTAACCCATGGAAAGTCAATATAGTGGAAGATAGTTTCTTGCCAACATGGACAGCTCTATCCAACTAGTGGCATCATTTATGAGAAGTGTTTGCAACCAACCACCAAAAGTCGACATGTGGAACTTTTGTAATCCAGGAGTCATACTACCCCGGGTTTTCTGAGTGTACAATATTCTTGTGTCGCTCCCATATACGGCTCTACTAACGTGGAATTTCATAAAAACTGTGTAGTGTGCTTCACTCAAAGAATGTCCTGTCCAATACAGTACGTTGATTTCATTCCTAACATGCCTTTTCCACTCAGTCTCCCCTCATGCCGCAGTTGAGGAAGACCATCGGGTTCAGGTCAGGAACAAAGTCAACACAAAAACTCAATGACCCCTCTGTTAGATAGCCCTGGAGATGCTTCCTTCTGGCCTAGCACGGTTATGCACATATTTCTTTAAGACTCCCATGAACCCTCTCAAAGGGGAACATATTGTGCAGAAATACAGGACCAAGAATGGGAAATCTCTTCGACTAGGTGAACTAAGAGATGCGTCATAATATTGAAGAAGGACGGTGGGAACACCAACTCGAAGCTGACAAGACATTGGGCCACATCATTCTGTAACCGTGGTAGATCTTCTAGATTGATTACCTTCTGGGAAATTGCATTGAGGAATGCACATAGCTTCACAATCGGTACTAGAACATTTTCCGGTAGAATCCCCCAATGCAACCGGAAGCAATTGCGTCATAAGCACGTGGCAGTCATGAGACTTTAAGTTTTGGAATTTTTTCTCTACCATATTTATTATTCCCTTTATATTCGACGAGAATCCAAATGGGACCTTGATACTGGTCAGGCATTCAAAAAAGATTTCTTTCTCTTCTTTGGTAAGAGCGTAGCTCGCAGGACCCTTAAAATCCTCTGGATGCATGCCATTTCTTCTTTTCATACGGTGTTGGTCCTCACGTGCTTTCGGTGTATCTTTTGTCTTCCCATACAAGCCCAAGAAGCCTAGTAGGGTCAAGCAAAGATTCTTCGTCACGTGCATCACATCAATTGCAGAGCAGACCTAGGAATTTCCAATACTCAAGCTCCCAAAATATAGATTTCTTCTTCCACATGGGTGTGTGTCCGCTAGCGTCATGCAGAAAATACAGACTGCCAGGACCCTTTCCAAAGATTACTTTTAAATCTTTGACCATATCAAATATATCATCACCAGTATGGTGTTTCGGCTTGCCCTGAACGTCTGCCTTGCCGTTGAAATGCTTGGCTTTTTTCTTTAATTGATGTTTGGGCGAAAGAAATCGATGATGCCCTAGATACACCACCTTCTTACTTTTATCCAAATATATACTATCGATCTCACCTAAACAGTGCGTGCATGCATTGTATCCCTGTTTGTCTGTCCTGAAAGGTTACTAAGAGTAGGCCAATCATTGATGGTCACGAACAACAACGCTCGTAGATCAAATTCCTCTTGTTTGTACTCATCCCACACACGTACACCTTCATGCTGCCACAGCTGTTTAAGTTCTTCAACTAATGGCCTTAGGTACACATCAATGTCATTGCCGGGTTGCTTCGGGCCTTGGATAAGCACTGGCATCATAATAAACTTTCGCTTCATGCACAACCAAGGAGGAAGGTTATAGATACATAGAGTCACGGGCCAGGTGCTATGACTGCAGCTCTGCTCCCCAAAAGGATTCATGCAATTTGTACTTAGACCAAATCTTAAGTTCCGTGCATCGTCCGTAAACTCTGGGAACTCTCTGTCAATTTTTCTCCACTGCGACCCATCAGCGGGGTGTCTCAATATCTTGTCACTCTTACGGTCTTCTTTGTGCCACCGCAACAACTTGGCATTATCTTTGTTTTTGAACAAACGTTTCAACCGTGGTATTATAGGTGCATACCACATCACCTTAGCAGGAACCCTCTTTCTGGGGCGCTCGCCCTCAACATCACCAGGGTCATCTCGCCTAATCTTATACCAAAAAGCACTGCACACCGGGCATGCATTCAAATTCCCGTACTCTTCAACGCGGTAGAGGATGCAGTCATTAGGGCATGGATCTATCTTCTGCACCTCCAATCCTAGAGGGCAGACAATCTTCTTTGCTTCGTACGTACTGGCGGGCAATTCGTTATCCTTTGGAAGCATCTTCTTCATAATTTTTAGCAACTTTTCAAATCCCTTGTCAGATAAACCAGTATCTGCCTTCCATTGCAGCAATTCCAGCGTGCTTCCTAGCTTTTTCTGGTCGTCTTCGCAATTTGGGTACAAATTCTTTTTGTGATCATCTAACATGCGTTCCAACTTCTCCCTCTCCTTTTCACTTTCACAGTCTATCTGTGCATCAACAATGACCTGAGCAAGATCATCAGTGGGCACATCTGATGCCCGTTCTTCACCTTCTTCTTCTTCATTATCTTCTATTGCGGTATCAGTGGTTTCAGGGAACTCAGGATAGTTGTCATCATTCTCTTCTTCATCGTTGTCTTCCATCATAACCCCTCTCTCCCCATGCTTGGTCCAACAATTATAGCCGGACGTGAAACCGAACCGGAACAGGTGGATGTGAAGGGTCTTTGTGGAAGGGTAATGACGAGGGTATGACCCCTCGGCCCTCGATATTTGCCTACCCGGTTCCTGCCAAGGAAGAAGCTCGCTCGAAGGATACCCGAAGCCCGCAAGGCCCAGCACTTCGACTTGGAGTAGAAGGCAAACATTACTTGTAAACCCTAACTGGTTGCCTATATAAAGCCACCAAGGGCCCCCCTAGAGGGGCCGAACTGGCAAAAACACTATGTCTCGCATAGATCCCACGCACAGGCTAGCCACGCCATATCCTCTTCCACCTTCGCCAGCTTGCATCTGCGCACCATTGTAACAGCTCCACATATACCAGCAATACAAGATCAGACAAGCAGGATGTAGGTCTTTACCCTCCGGGGGGCCGAACCTGGGTAAATTCGTGTGCACCCCCTGTTTCTGTCTGAAGCCGTCGAATCCGCCAAGCGCCCCAATACGCTCCCTAGATCAAAAGCCCCGAAACATGGGCATTGCCGAGTTAGAACCTCGTCAGGTAATCCTTCTCATTTCGACAAA